>CAXIVR010000004.1:91421005-91432274 GCA_964035755.1 Teleogryllus oceanicus | reverse complement strand
ACCAATTAGGATAAAATCAAATTACACTTCGGGAAAAATACCCTGATTAATTAACCATTATTCGCACGGAAACACAACATTTTCAATTACCCGACCACGTTGGGAAGTTTTGGGATAGATGGACCTCCAAATTCAGAAACTCACTAATGGTCACTGTTACAATGCAAGACAGTCTATTTTTTCTTAAAGCAGTACCTTCAACTCCACCAATCGAATTTAGCACTCCACAATTTAGTCACATTAGTACTAGTAAAAAGGAGATGAAGTAAGGAACTCTAGATTTTTATGAAAAAGTTGTCAGTCCAACGAAAACATGCGTCATCAAAATGAATCTCTTAGAAAAATCATTGAACTATTCATATACCAGTAATTTATGGATATACAAATGGTGGATGGATACACATGTGCTATGGCCGTTAAAGATACTCATGGTTTATGTTGACACAAATGGTGTCAACGTGATTGGATGAATAATAATTCAGTAATTAAACAAATATATGAAAGACATTGTAAATGGTTTCCATGGCGTTGCATTGAATTTATCATACAATTTTGTTAACGTTCAAGTATTGTTTTCACCGACAGTCACAAAAATTTCATTTCTTTGTAGTCATCAACATTTGTTTATGGGTTTTGATATATCATTCATACTATTGCAAAAATGGAGTAAATTTGTTTGGATCAATTATAAAAATTTCCTTGATTCCGTAATTTTTAAAAAAATCAAAAAACAGTATATTGTCTTTCCCTCCGCAGAAATTCGATTTCATTACAACAATAACTGAAATTTATTGCGCTTGTAGGCCCTCAAAGACGTTCCACATGGGAGTGTCCACAGGCGAATGGGTGGGGGGAGGCGTAGTGTGAGAAAGAAGCGGTCGCGCGCGCAACAAGACACCAAAAGGACGACGGCCACCTCGCGCCACCGCAGCGACGACGCGCGGGGGAGGGAGGGAGGGGCCGAAACGAGATACGGCGCGGAAGAGCGCTCTATCGCGACAGCCGCTCTCTGTCGCCGACCGCCTCCGCCTCCGACACCGTCCTCGCTTCGCCACTGCCCCTGTGGCTGCCGTCTTCACTAGTACTGCCGCATCCGCTTCAGTCCCGCCACTACCTCCGTCCCCGCCAACGGCTGCGGAAACGCAACCGCCACCGTCCGCTCTTCGTTCCCGCCTCTGCCCTTGCCCTTGCCCTTGCCCTTGCCCTTGCCCTTGCCCTTGCCCTTGCCCTTGCCCTTGCCCTTGCCCTTGCCCTTGCCCTTGCCCTTGCCTGCCACCGCCTCCGCCTCCGCCTCCGCCTCCCGCCTCCCGCCTCCGCCTGCCTCCGCCTCCGCTCCCTCCGCCTCCGCCTGCCTCCGCTCCGCCTCCGCCTCCGCCTCCGCCTCGCCTCCGCCTCCGCCTCCGCCTCCGCCTCCTGTAACGTTTCAACTTGTTGGCGGATTTGCCAAAGTAACATGATATGTAAACAAATACTGAAACATTGTTAAAGGTTACGATAGTAACAGAAAGTATTGATATGATATAAAAAAGGTTGAGAGATTGAAAGACGAAACGATGTTGATCAAAAGTTGAAATTGAATGAATTGTATGTAACCTCTGAAAGGTGAAATAAATTGTTATTTTAAAAGAAAGAATCTATCTCATATGATATCTGAAAGTGAAGAACTTAAAGAATATAATAAAAACATGATAAAGATCAACATAAAAAAAGGATGTTGTATGGATATACAAAGTTGTAACGGCCAAGTTAACAAGGCAAGATAACGTGGACGTTACAAAATTGGTGGCAGGGTGGTACGACGAGAAATTGTTAAAGAAATGGTTGCAACAACTTGGGAACAACGAGGTGTGCCGGGATTGTAGTTCGCGGAAAGAGGTTCAAAGAATCAGTGTTGGTTGCTGTGGTTGGTAATCAAGACGATTAATTGCAGTGGTGGTTCTGCGGAGTGAAACATTATACGAAGGAGAACTGTGGAAGTTTTAACCATATCGAAGATTTTGAAAGCTTAAAAACCCGCGATTGAAACGGGGTGACAGCTGATGTGTGGAAACGGTATTCAGATAGATTAATTTAAGTTTTTTTGTCGAACTGGTCAAACAAAGTATAATGGCTTTTAAACAAATGTAAGAAAGTCCAATTAATCAATTTAGCTAGGAATTGAACTGGAGGTTTGGGAGAAAGAAACTGTTAAGAATATTATAAAAAATATCAAACAGAGGTTTTGGATGAAACTATAGTAAAAGAGATTTAGAAACGGTAAGGTTGGAGGAAGAGGATAGATTAAAAGGGGGGAACGAGAAAGGAGGATAGGATACAAAGGGAGAAATACGAAAGGGGAAAAAGGGAGGATAGAAAGAGGAACGAGAAAGGACACGAAATTGAACTGGCAAAATTGGGGTTGGGAAAATGTAAGGTGATGTCGAAAAATACTTCTGAAACAAACAATAAAAATAATGAAGGGTCAATTAACTCAAGGATTACAAAGTAAAATTCATTGAAACTCACAAGTGCATGAAACATTTTCAATCAAAGAAAATGATATTTCTTTATACCTTCAACAATTTGAAAATTTTGCTTCTGCTGATGACATTTCTAAAGACCAATGGGACCTTTGTTAATGACACTTTGCCGGGACATGATGCGGAATATATAAGAGAGAAATGGTAGGAGAAGTAAAAGATTATGATGAAATAGTAAAAATATTATTGAGTGACAAAGTAAACTGCAGAAAAATTACAAACAGAGATTCCTTTCGATCAGAAAACACCAGATAAATGTGGAAAGATATTGCTTATGAGCTAAAAATAAGTCTTAATGGTTGGTTAGAAGGCGTAAATGTATACTCATTTGAGGAAATAAAGGAATTATATAACGGAACAAATAAAACGATGCGTTCCGTTTGTAGTTAAAGAGCATCTAGTTAGCAAATGGACTAAATATACAAACCTCGTGACATAGTTGAAGAATTAAAAAAATTATGACATCATAGGAAAATTTTAAATTGAAAACTGGATCAATATTTACTAGCAAAAAAATAAGATTTATAAATCAGCTGATACTACAAATTCTATGAGAAATCCAAATTCAAAAAAGAAAGTAATAAAAAGTTGATACAAACGGGAAATTGGGGAAAGGATTAAGAAAGGAAAGAAGCATTGTTATTTTTGTAACGGTATAGGGCATATAAAAACCCTTTTCCAAAATATAAAAAAATGGTTGAAAAGAATATAGGATCTGAGCAGTTTAAATTTTTTAAAACTTCCAGTAAAGATTTATTAGCACCTTATACGTTGAAGTTTATATAAATGGAAATTGAAAAATTTTGGTGATTCCGTGCTTCTAGATTTATAGGAAGAAAAATGTTAACAAACATTATATTGAGAAAGAGTCTGGATGTACTTTAACAGAAAATCCCATATGTTTGCCTGTAGTAGAAGTAGAAATCTTGGCCCAATTTTGAAAGGTTTATGGAAAAGGGTAGTAGTTTCAGATAAGTTAGACAGAGATGAGTATATATTAGAAATAAAACTGCAAAATTGATAAAAGAATTGGGTAGAGATCTTAGAGATGAAATTAACCTATTAAACGTTAATGAAGGAGAGGAATGCAAAATAATAATGAAAAAAACGAACGAAGAGTCTGAAAAGAATGAAGAATCCATGGAAACAGAAAATCAAAAGTATGATATAGATGACAAGAATAAACATTTCACCAAATTTCACAAGATAGGCTGTGAAAGAAAATGATTTGAACCATCTGTTTGCAAGACTTCAATTGATTTGGAATGTTTATCTGAAGGATGAAGTCAAATCTGAGAAGAAAGATATTTTTAAATTGAAGGAGAGTATCGGTTTTGGAGGAAGAAAAGAGAACAAGAAACATTACTTGTTGAGAAAGAATATGTTAGCTAAAAGGAAATGATAATCGGTGAGGATAATAAAGAAATTCTTGAATTAAAGGGGCAAATTGCTGTCAAGAACCAGAATCTTGATGAGAAAATAGGGGAAATCAACAAATTATCTGAAACAATCAATAGTTTCAAAAAAATAACTTTGATAATGAATGCAAGATATTGTATTTGCAAAATGAATTGGGAAAACCAGAAATCAATTCATTTAGAACGTAGTCTTTCAGGAAAGAAATTGAGGAGAAAGATGGAAACTTCTAGATACTGAGAGTAAAGTGACCTTTTAAAAAAAATAAATTTGAAAGATGAAGAACTTTCGTCAAAGTGGCAGAGTTTCGGGCTCACTGGTACTGTTCAAAGGATACGTGATGATAATTTGAATTGCAGAAAAACATAATTCCTTGCAGGGAAATTAATTCTGTCAATAAAGTTTATAATACTGAATTGGAATCTCTTCGAAGCTAGTTGCAGATAAAGATAGTCTTCTGTGTCATAAATTGGGGAAAGAGTTAACCCCAAATATTTAAAAGAAAAACAAATGCAAATTGTAAAATTTAAGATGGAGTTTGATATTTCAAGCATATAACGTTCAGATTCAGATAGACATGGAAAGGCACAGGAAATGCTGATTGTTTATAAGGTTCGCAAATTCATTTCGACTAATCTGTTGTTAAAAATAAAAGTTTTTATTGTATATTAATTTTTAGACTTTGATTATAAGATTTATAAATTTTTGGGACCAAGGTGACCAAAATTCTTGAAAGAGGGAGGGGTTTGAATGTTTCAACTGTTGGCGGATTTCAAAGCACATGATATGTAAACAAATACTGGAAACATTGTTAAAGGTTACGATAGTAACAGAAAGTATTGATATGATATAAAAAAGGTTGAGAGATTGAAAGACGAAAACGATGTTGATCAAAAGTTGAAATTGAATGAATTGTATGTAACCTCTGAAAGGTGAAATAAATTGTTATTTTAAAAGAAAGAATCTATCTCATATGATATCTGAAAGTGAAGAACTTCAAAGAATATAATAAACAACATGATAAAGATACAACATAAAAAAAGGATGTTGTATGGATATACAAAGTTGTAACGGCCAGTTAATAAGGCAAGATAACGTGGACGTTACACTCCGCCTCCGCCTCCGCCTCCGCCTCCGCCTCCGCCTCCGACTCCGCCTCCGACTCCGACTCCGACTCCGACTCCGACCCGCTCCGACTCCGACTCCGACTCCGACTCGACTCCGACTCCGACTCCGGACTCGACTCCGACTCCGACTCCGACTCCGACTCCGACTCGACTCCGACTCGACTCTCGACTCCGGACTCGACTCGACTCCGACTCCGACCCGGACTCCGACTCGACTCCGACTCCGACTCCGACTCCGACTCCGACTCCGACTCCGACTCCGACTCCGACTCCGACTCCGACTCCGACTCCGACTCCGACTCCGCCACTGCCTTCGCCTCCGCCTCCGCCTCCGCCTTCGCCAATGCCACCTCCACCGACATCTCTTCGTCCCTGCCTTTGCGGACCCGCCGCCTCCTCGAGTACTGTCGCCTCGCCCCTGCTCTGGCCACCGCCACCGTCACCGCCTCCTCCTCCGTCTCCGTTTCGCCAACGCCACTGCCAACGCTTCGCCACCGCCAATGCCAACTCCTCGCCTCCCCTTCATCTCCGCTTCCGCCTCCATCGTCTCCTCCGTCTCCGTCTCCGCCACCGACCTCTCTTCGTCCCTGCCTCTACGGAGCCGCTGCTCTAGTAGTATTCCCGTCTTCTTCGCCCTCCTTTTATCACTCGCTCCGTCACCGCACACCTTCTACCAATGAGATTGATTGTGTCATTCCGGACGCGTAAACGCTACAGTGATTAGTTCTGAAGAGTAGTACATGTTTTTTTATCGCGGCAGGTGACGGTGATCTGCCCTCGCCGAATGTCAAGATCCGGCTCCGTCCTACACGTCGGCTTGCGGGGTTTTCTCCAATCAGGTATCTCCCACAAGCGGGGGAACCACCCCAGCCGAGAGCATCTCTAAGCTCCTGACAAGTATCCCGACATGTGTTGTAGTGTAGTACATGTATGTGTAAGTGGCTACACGTAAGGGGTGAGGACAGGATAAGGCAGAGGAAGGAGGGATCGCGAGCGGTCCGTGTCCTGTTTGTTAGGGTACTGCTCCGCCATTCGCCTGTTCTTGGTCGCGAAACCACGGAAAATTAGCAATCACGGAAATTGGCCGCTAGAATTCTCCTTCAGATAGCGGTTGATTTCGACGCGTTTATCTAGTTAGTGCCGAAAATCCTTCCAGCATCGTATTACACTCACCTTCATATGCCACATTCCTCCTCCTTCCCCTTCTCGTTTCTCACACTTTCCACTTTCTTAACTTACTCCTTCATCCTTTCCCTCATAAACACATTGTCCTAAACTTTTATCTGATCCGATTTTTCCTAATTTCCCGCCATATTTGCTCTTTCATCAATGCTCCATCGCTATCATGACCAGTGCCTCCATCCCAAATTTCTACGGGTTTTAGTTTTCACGCCATTGCCTTTGAATCCACAGCACTCCAACTTTCAACCTCCACCAACTTTCCTGCCGCATGTAGTTCGTGTCACATCGCCGATGTTCTTTCGGTGTACTTCCGCTTCTCTTCCCCTTCTCAGAGATTGTCATCTTTTTCATTATCCACTGGCACCAAGGCATCTGCTGTTTTATGACTCAAAGTTAAGTCGTTCATTTCAAATTTAACTATAACAATGAAGTTCCCTAATGCAGAAAACGACTGTAAATCTTGAATGCAGAAGTGAAGATTTACTTCCTTTCCGGAAACAAGTTAGCGTTTTCATCATCAAACTCTCGCCATCCTCGTCACCAAATGAGTTGTATCCCGAATACTGGGGAGTAACCTACGATTAACAACATGTCATATACCACGGTCTTCATTATAAGCATTTTAAATTATTTTATTTGTTGTCCGATTTCTAGTCGTCCTTGAGGGATCATATATCTCGTTCCAATAGAATCGCTGAAACTAGAGTTAATATTTTTTTTATAATGCTTTTTACAGAACACTATCTTACCAAAAGAAGACAACATATAAACTTTAACTTCATTTTCAGTCAATTTTCCGCAGACGGTGACCCTTGACTTTACATTTTTGTAAGAAATGATTCATTCCCTTAATAATGTCATATATCACGCAAACGGTAATCAGATATTTCAGAAGCATTTATCTTATTTTTTATTGAAACAGGGACTTCGTTCGTTCACTCTGTCGGTCGATAACTCATTCATTTGTTCCCTCCTTTGCTCGTAATTTCACTCATTCGTCCCCTTTTTCAATAGTGATTTGTTGGTTTTGCAGTCAATTTTCATTCAATTTTAAATCAGTTATTCGTTCATTCTTTCAATTATTTTCCTTTCTCAGTTTTTGGTTTTTTTTTTTTTTTTTTTCATTCGTTCATTTTTTCAGTCGTTCTATCGTTATTTCACTCGGTCACGTGTTTCTTCGGAATTTGCCCTCGGCCCCGCCCCCCAGGCCCCGGCGGCGCCGACCCTGCCCGCGGGCGGGCGATCTGCCGGCTGACAGCTCATCTAGCCCGCCTGTCACAGCCAGCGCCCACCTGTCCGCGCGCCGGAAACAGAAGCGCGGATCGCCAGCCTTCGATTCTGCCAACGGCGTCGGTGGAGGTGCCGTCGGCGATGGCGATGGTGATGGCGGGGGTGAAGGCGAAGGCGGAGGAGTCCCGGTTGTAGGGGATGGCGGGATTTGCGGGTGATAGCCTCTTGTACGAGTCGATAAGAGGGAGCGATGTGGTTGGACGCGTCCCTGGAAACCCTTCCAAGAACTGCGGACATAATAGAATGTTTCATTCATCTCCAACTGACTAATCTGCAGTCAATGGTCCTCCATATCAGTGGTTACAAGAATCCATCAGAGAAGCAGTAACTATAGTAAACTTCTCGAACCCCAATAACCATGAATACGTGTTATAATCGTGGACTCGTCATATACCACGGAATGGGGTGGGAAGAATGGGATGATGGCAGCGGAGGCAGCTGAAATGTGAGCTGAGACAGCAAGTAGTCGACAGAATGGCAGTTAAGTACCTGGAGGAGTCCGAGAATGTGGAAGACGTCTGACGGACAGAACTGCTAAGATGCATTGTGAGAATGTTCATGTTCTCATAATTTCGTTTTTAATAATTGACTTTCCACAGCAGTTCATGTGGAATGGTACTGCTGGGAAATCTTACTAAACGCGCAAAGACATGATCTAATATCATGTTAAATATACAAACGTAATTGCTACAACTTTTCAAATATAAAAACACCAAACATTCAAAATAATGGATCACACCAAACAATGGTACCCAAATAAATGAGCATTTATATGTAATTACGAAACTTGAAAGATTCTCGTTTTTATCTACTTCATCATTGCTGAATCATAACAAAATAGGAATCGGAAAGTAGAGGGGTGTTGTCAGTGAGAAGATAATGCATAATTGTAGAAACGGCAAACGTAAGTGTGAATCTGTGGATGAAACAGAGATGCGTCGGTAGGCGCCTCCGTCATGATATCTCCCTCCCCCAACTTTTCAAAAATTAAAAATCACTTAAAAGGTAATATTTATTAATGTTTATTACTAAAAAAACTCGCAAAAAATGTAGAAAACTGTGCAGCCTCCAGTCAATAAAAGGATTCTACAGTTTCGTAAGCTGCCTAAGAACTTGGAACAACCTAAAAAGGAATGAAACAGTTTTGACTTTGACTGCAAAAGTCAAATACTTGATTACATTATTCCGCTTATTCTTATACTGCATACCAACAGAATTCTCATTCTCAGTAAATCACTGCTTTCGCACATCTAATGTCATGCGAAGGAAGGCTCCAAGGAGGAGGCCTAGTATTTACATTCACGTTTTCCGTTCAAGAACAGCAATGTTGTCGACCTTAATAAGCGAAAAACTGTGTTGATATACAAACATATGCTAGTAGTTATTGCAGAATTTGTGAAGACTGATTTTATTAAAATATTTAATTTTGTGCAGTGTTCGAGAATATTTTATTTGTTGTAGCAGGAGTATTTTATTGGTGCAGCGGGCGTAGTATTTTTGGAAAACTATTTTCTGTAGTTTTCTTCAGTAGCATTGTTGCTGCAGCAGTTCAGTAGTCATTTTGTAATTTTGAATAGAAATGAAAAAAATGTTTTCAGTTATAAACAATAAACGTATTGCTAAAGCGGTTGTGCCAGTTTGACGTTTATCAAGCCCCTAACTCTTCGAAAATTCAAAAGCTCACTATATTAATGATTATTATGTACTATTTTTTTGCTGAAATAATATAAATTGTACTTAAGTATAATCAATAAAATAATTGTGACAATATTGAAAGTTTACGGTCTCCAATTCTTCTGAAGATACGTATTTCTGTATCATTTTATATTTATTTGCTACAAGACAATGCTTTGTCTATCTTTAGTTTCCACCTATATTCATTATCGTTTTCCTGGTTACTAGATTTACAAGAACATTCTGGTAAGTAGTAATTAATAGTTTCTTAATTAAATATAAAGTTAATAAAATATACGTTAATTAAATATAAAGTTCATTACTAAGCGAAAATTAGTAGTGGAATTTCTTTCTCTTCTATTCTTAATACGAAAGTAAATATATACTAGTTGACATATTACATACCACATGGTATTTATGTATCACGCCTCATAAAAGAGATAAGTCTTATGTGGAAAAATTCTTAGGTAAAATCTGAAGAGGAAAAAAAAATATAAGAGATTACTAAAGATGCACGATCCTCGTGATCTTGAATACTTAAATTCTATCCCCTGTGAGGGAAGAGGATATTATGAGCAACGATCTGCACAATAAGTAACTAGAGATGCTAATGAAGTGTACTAAAATCTGTAATCTAGTTTTCATTAATTGTGAGACCTACCTTTCACTACAATTTATTAATCTCCCGAAGTGAATCTTTTTTCTCACCGCTTCTGAAACGAATCATATGTGTTTCGATTTCGCTAGCTATTACTTTTATCACCGCATAGAAACAATATATATTTACATAAACGTGTTTGAACTTTTATTTATTTTGTATTTCGGTTCGCATTTATTCAATTGCATTCATTTTGAATTTAATAATCTGACCATGACATAAACCCATACGCACGAGAATGGAATCGACGCTTATCCTTTCAGCAAAAGCTAGCTTGAAAAATGTCGAGCTGCTGTGGTGTCAAGTTACACACGTCCACATTTCATCCAGAATTCGCTTACGTAATGCGGAACCATCGGGCGGTTTCGCCGTTCTCCCAAAAAACCCCGCGCGCTGAAATATTCATCAATCGAGGCTCCTTAATCGAGACGATTAGGCTCGATCGATCAGAGCGAAATTTCGCGCCCGCGAACTTCCGGCTCCATCAATCAGCGTGGAGGACGTGTTTCGGGCGCGGAACCAGAGGCGCGCTGCTCCGCGGCGATGGCAACGAGGTGGCAGCGACGGTGGCAGCAGGGATGCGCGGGCCGCGGCTACGACGATGGATTGATTGATCAGCGATTCCGGGCGTGCCAACTGCTAAAGTCATTAATGCCGTAAGTATAGTGTATACATTTATCGCGGGTGGTGGTGATGATCTTCCCCTACTGGATGAAGAGATCCGCCGCCGTCCTATCCGTCAGCTTACGGTTTTTCCTCAACAAGGTTTCTCCCACCAAAGGGCAACCGCTCCAGTCGGAATAAGCTTATTTGGATTTATCGAGATTTGTTTCAAGTACCTGTCCGGTCTCCGGTATGTGTGGTAGTGTAGTGCATGTTAGTGTGTCTATGTAAGGGATGAGGATATGACAAGGAAGAGGAAGGAAGGATCGTGTGCAATCCATGGCCCGTTTGTTAGGGTACTGCTCTGGCATACGCTCGTTGTTGGTAGGAGAATCCACGGACAACTATCGATCAGAGCTGCCGTACGTTAGAATTCTCCGACAGATCGCACGAGAATTCGCTCGAGCTACATTTTTGCATTTGTACTTAGCTACTAGCTGGTCCAAGGAGAGCAAGTGTTTCAACCAGTGGCGTAGCTTAAGTTGGTGTCATCCGGGGCAAAAGTAATGTTGTCACCTCCCCTAAATTAAATATAAAAGTATATATCTTAATATTTATATATTATTTAATCAAAATACAGGTATATTTGTACGATATTAGAGATAATTTGTGAATATTTATCAAGATAAAATAAGATAAAGTAATCGTCGAAATCGAGACTTAGGACCACTGAAGAATTGGGGGTCACTGCTAATAGTTCAAGGTTTTTCTTTACATCATTTTTTCTTTCTTTTTTTTAG
>CAXIVR010000004.1:91261577-91420905 GCA_964035755.1 Teleogryllus oceanicus | reverse complement strand
AGTTGCTTTTTTTGTCTCAAGAGATGGCGGTGATCCTCACCCGCTGAATGCGAGATCTGGCGCCGACCTACCGTCGGCTAGCGGGATTTCCTAACCAGGACTCTCCCACCGGGGGCACTCCCAGCCGGAGCAAGTTCTTAGCCTCGACCGGTCGTCCGGAATATTAAATATATTTGGTGATATATGCAATTAAAAAAAGAAAATGTGTGAAACAGTGTAATGTAATGTGTAAGTGTGAAAATAAATTCAAAGTCAAATGTGGAAAATATGGTTACAGCAAAAAAAAATACAGAAATTATATAAATTGTTACAAGCGACAATCGTTAAGACAAGGGCTTAATTTTGTGGAATCATTTCTTAGGAAAATAATGGAAAATACAGTTAATGTACATTTCACAAAATAAAAAGTATAGGTATTGCAACAAAAGTATGACTACCTTTCAATTATAATAATATCTAGTAACCACATAGCACATGGCAAGAGAACTGTCAGAGCCGCTTACACGCTGACGGAACTGTAACTGTTGGGCGTCTTTTCGCGGGTGAGGTGTGAATATGCAACAAAAAATGTAAATATGGCCCAAATATGCAAAATATGCAATTATGGTGATATATGCGAAATAAAAGTAGCTTCATTTGATTCTAAATACTTCCAAAACGTATACAATTTGTTGATACGGGATGTTTTAGTTAACAGAAAAATATGCAAATGCATATAAATCACAGCTCTAGGTATTAGTGTTGTCAATAAAGTAAATTATAATCCAGTTTTAATTGATTGATTGATGATACCGGGCACACCGAATGCTAAGAACATTAGTTCCTAATTGTAGTGCACTCTTTTATCGAGGGAGATCGAGGTGATCTATCCCCGCTGGATGGTAAGATAGTGTAGAGCATGTGGGTGTAAGCGTTTGGAAGTAAGGGGGAGGAAAACATCATGGAAGAGATTACGTGGTCCGTCGCCCGATCCTTAAGGCACAGCTCCGGCAATCGTCTGGTACTGAAATGGAGAAACCACGGAAAACTACCCATCAGAACAGCTGGCCGCAGAATCCTCCGCAAACAGTGGATGAATTCAACCGAGTTGGCTATCCAGTGTCGAATATCCTACCACAGTCGGTTCTAGAACCCTAGGACCTACCGGTGAGAGGCACAGTAGAGACAGTGACATTAGCAGCCCTGAGACACATTTGCCACTAATAATACGAGAATGTGGCGATTTTCCTTCTCGCTGGAATGTAAGATCCTCCGCCGACTTACACGTCGGTTTGGGGTTCCTCTCCAGGAATTTCCTCCAGTTCCTGCCGGGACAAACTAAACTTTCGGCTGCCTCCCGACATAGGTGGTTGTGAGTGCAAGGAAGTGTAATAGTGTGTAAGGGAGAGGAGGGACAGGAATAAGGGAAGAGAAGATCGCACGGCCCGAAACCCGATTGTTAGGGCACAGTTCCGGCTTTCTCCTGGTATTGATGGAAAAGAACACACGGCAAACTACCGATTAGAGCCTCCGGTTGCGAGAATTCTCCTTGAGAAAGCGATTAAATCTGATCCAGCTATTAGTGTCGTTGCTCTGATCTATCGCAAGTTGTTCATCGGACAGGAGTACAGCAGATCCTCACTAATCCAAAGCTCCGCAAATCCGAAATTTCGGATAATCCGAACAAAATTCGGGATGGAGGAAAACAAAATAAAATTCAGGAAAAAATATGGAAAAATAAAATGGAGGGGAAAAAATTGTCTTGCGTGAAGAAAGGATTTTATAATTACTGTTGAACTGAACAACTGATTATTGAGACACAAGATGCTCAGAATGAAACTTATTACACTGGTAACTACGTAATATATCACATGATCATGTAGCAGTAATTTTCACTGGTAGGAACTTGCAAAATCGGTCATATTTTGCCGTAAGGAATTTATCTGCTTGATGATATATCCGAACAGAACCCCAATTAGTTCTGGTTTACTGGGTTCTACTGTGCGTCGTAATAATGTGTAGCTATCCACTGAGCTAATACGTTTGCAAAGACTGGCTAAAATAAGTTTTGACTAGTATTTTTATTTATATCTTCCAGCGAGCTGCAATGTTCTTAGAACTTGTTTTAGCTCCTCACGAAAAACGAAGCGTGTTTTTGTTGGACTGTGCCGTTTCCGGCAAGTGCTGAATGCGCCGCATACCAAAATACTGACGCTTGAAGCTATAAATTACTAGCTCAAATGCTGAGACTAATGTCGCTAACACTACGCATTTGGCGGTCGTTGATGGTGTAACGGTTAGCGTATCGGACTGTTATCAACGTTCGCGGGTTCAAACCGATCAAGCCGTAGATTCTTAAAGGGCGAAAAATCCTTCGTACGTCTTCCTTCGAGGGAAAGTAAGCCAGCTGTCCCATGTTAGTAGATTTATACTGAATGTAAAAGACCTCAAGCCTAAATGAAGCATCTGAGCGAAATTCAAATTGCCGGTCTGTCGTTCATAATACCTTCTTTCTCCCTAGTTGGTGAAAGAAGCGTAGCGAAATTTGCGTGACCAGACGGAAGAACAGGCCTAATAGCGTGAGTCTCCCACGTAAAATAAGGCATCAATTCAATTCAACTTATGAAGAAATAATATGATACGAAGATACGGAAAGATAATATGTATACGGAAATAATATGAGTACTTATCATCAACTACATAATAAGTCATACCTTCGCAGATGAATGAAATCACGATTCAAATCAGACAGAATGGAAATTAAACTATTAACTATTTGGTTTAAAGTTACTCATAAGGGGATTATATGGAAGGTTCGGGAACTACAAGTTCGGGAACACTACATCTGAACATTATTTAGAGAAGATGTTAATTCGGCCGGAAGTACCTCGCATAAGCTGAGCTGATGTTCAAGTCGCTCTAAAGACTCGACAGACTTTCGTATAAGGAATAATGGAAGGAGAAGAAAATTGTAGGGTTGACAGAACATTTCACCTCAATTCCAAGTTATTTTAACTTAACAGCTTAATTGTTCACCTAAAATAGTTTTATACTCTACAATACCAAGGAATATCATCTTAAGCACATATAGAACTATTTTACTCGAAGTAAATAGTAAATAGTTAATACATTATTCTTTGCTTATTTTAATCATAGTCCACAGAGTTCTCATTAGAAGTTATTCGTTAAATTTCCACTTCACGGATAATAATTCACACTACTATGCACAAACATTATATCAATAATCCCTAGATTAATCCAGTATAAAGGTACACTCACACAATAATTTTCTGAGTGTATTTCAATTTTGATTGATCGACATACAAAACCATTGTATAATAACCTGTCACAATTAATCGATTAAACCTTGATTACATCAGAAACGTATCCAACAGGTCAAGTTGTTCATCTGAACTGATTTTGATCACATTTTTTTGTCAGTTTTCTTTGTAGTTATGTCATTTTTAAAACATTTTACGAGTATTTTATTGATCATTTTCGGCGATGTCTCGGCGATTTCGGCGGTCTTCAAATCCGTCCCCTGAAGATTGTATATTATAGGGGCAAACATGACACTGATCAGATATTATCATAGGGATATCATTTTTTGACCGGGAGCGGTAGCTCAGTGCATCAACTAATGTCACTGCAGCGCCTCTAACCGGTAGGTCCTAGGTTCGAGTCCTGATTGCGCAGGATTTCGACACTCAGCATTTCAGCCAGGTCGAATTCAATCGCTGTCTGGAGGAGAATTCTAGCGGCCGGCTGCTCTCATCGGTAGTTTCCGTGGTTTCTCGATCAACACCAGGCGAATGCCGCAGCACTACCTACCAAACGGGCCACGGACCGCGTGCGATCTGTCCTATCCTCTCCCTTACACACACACTTGCACTCAACAAGCACTACACTACCACATATTCCGGGAGACCGGTCGGAAGCTTAGAGCTTTTTCCGGTTGGCTGCGCCCCGCTGGTGGGAGGTCCTGGTTAGGGAACCTCACCAGCGACGGTAAGTCGGCGCCGGATCCGCCATCCAGCGGGGAAGATCACCGAAATTTCGCGAGAAAAAATGCACTACACTAACGGAACTAATGACCAAAGCAGTTGACGCGCCCGGACACACGAAAAAAATCAATCAATGAATCATTTTTTGGAACATGTCGCCCTCACCGGCGCGTGGGCTCCGCGTAGTTCGTTATGGCGCGCCGTCGTAGCGGCTCGCGGGGGCCGGCACAGCGCACGGCCCCGCCGGCGCCGCTTTAACGAGTTAGCGCAGGCGGCAGAGCGGAGCGGAGCGCAACGCGGTGCCGCGCCGCGCAGAGCCGCGGTCCGAGGCGAACTCGTTAGCCGGATGGGGAAGCGCGCCGCCGGCGAGCGGGGGCGGGGGGCGGGTCCAGCCGGCGGAATCGCGCGACCATGCACGGCACGGCACGGCACGGCATGGCACGGCGCCGCGGACGCTGTGCAAACACCGGGCACCGGCGAGGGAGAGTGATGGGAACGGTCGCACTGCAGCAGATGAACGAAGAGGAAACAGAGAAAGCGGGGTCCGGGAATGTCCGAGAGGAACATATTGCGAGGACAGAATTAGAGCAGAACAAAGCTTAGGAAACGTTCACGATGTGCTCCTTGAGATTGTGAAAAGGTAGGATGAAAAGTAATGCAAGGCAGAATAATGCAAAATAAGTGATTTGAGGATGTAGAAAATCTAAAATGATGAGGAAAGGAAGAAATATAAAAGAAGAAATGGTGACATTAAATGAACATGGCAAAGAACAGTGAGAAATGAGGAACCAAAGAATGCATAAAAATTGATGATGGACAGCAGGTAGATACAGTAAAGAGAGCAACACTCATGATGGCAAAAGAAACTGGAGGACGATGTGCTGATGCGTAGGGTAATAAGGAAAGGAATAGGAAACTTCCATGCAGGGATGAATGAGATTTCATGACAGAATTAACAACTTCCGAATGAGGAAGAATTGAAGGAAAGCGACAAGAGATATAAACTTGCATTAGGAGAGACATCATAAACAACGCTTGATCGACATGAGGAAACGGAATGTTTTAGGAAATATTTAATGTTACAGAAAGCAATTCGGGTGAGAAACCTCAATTTAGAAATCCAGAAACAAGATGTGCATTCCTCTGAACAGAAATCCAACCATACAGTCGCAGAGATTCTACCCCAGCGAAGCGAGACGCACGCCCACGAGTGACAAGAACAATCCACAAAGTTGCGCGCCGCAAGAAAGTCTATTAGCAGGAAGGAATTAGAGATAACCGTAAACGGCACGAGATGGACTAGCGGCAGCGGTCCGCAAGAGAACGAAACGGCAAGCAGGTATCCGCGGAGGCAGTGCGGCGATGAAGTGGCATCAGCGAGGCAGATGCTCCGAATAGGCAATCTTGCCCGGGAGGCGGGCGACGCGCACAAAAGCGACAGTGGGGCCACATGAGGGGAAAGTGGGCAAAAAGTACAAAATCAAAATACACTTCAGAAGCTCTATTTCACATGAAAACGGTAGCAAAATGTCCTTCGTCGTTCACCGATCGGGAAAGGAAGGAATCATGCCCACTAAGTTCGAACTTGCACAATTGATACGTGGCGCATATTCGTTCGCGCAATAAGAAGAGAGGTGTGCTTTTTGGTGCAAAAATGTTTGCTCCCTCGACTAGCAGAATCGTACGTGCTATGGATACGATACCTGGAGATATGTACTTTTAAATCTGCATTTTCAAAAAATATATTCGTTGAATAATTATTTAGTAATTCCAAGTAGAAACTTCACGTGTCCCAATGAAATGAAATTTAAAATTCGGTTTTTCATATTGTCTTTTAGTTTCGTTCCGACGTTTCGCCATGATATTAACTGAATCTGATTCTGAATTTATCTAGTTTTCAAAGCATTAATCAAAGTTTACCTATGTTTGCCCCATTTTGCGTAAACGTACTTTGTTTATGATGATGCACATCTAATTTTAGTTAGCCTTCTATAATATTCATTTTTCCCGTTCGCTATTTGGTACTGATAGCTCTTTATTAACCAGGAAGGATCTGTGGTGTTATTAAACACACTGAAAAAAATAGTAAAAGAAGTGCAACTTGGAAGTAAAAAAAGTGCTTCGCAGGCTGTTAATTGCATCTAACCCACTGATTTCACAAATGGAATAGAAAAATTATCACAAAACAATTGGTTATAGAAGTTACACTCATTGTTAATGGTCTATTACAAGTTCACTTCTTGAAGAAGAGTTACATGATGAAAGTTCTTAATTTGAGGTTATGAAAATAAATATTTAAAGGTTAAAAATTAAAGAAGTCATTATTTAATTATAAAATGTGTTTTTATTGCCAAAAATCCAAAACCATTAAAAATCGTTCTGGCAACTTTTCCCTTTCTGGTCCACTGTGCGTCGCTTGTAGCGCGCCGAGAGCGCGGCGCGGGCGCGCGTTGCAACATTAACGTCCCGTAGGCTCGGCGGCGCGGAAGTTCGAGCGTTCGAAGGCGTCGTAGCCGCCAGGAGCTCCTGCGGGGTGCCGGGAGTGTGGAGGGGGGGTGCGGCGGTCCGGGGGATGAGGGCGTGCAGAGGTAATCGCATCCGGCCCGCTAATTTAAGCACTCACGCACACGGGGCGAACTGCGCGCAGTTTCACGCCGACGTCCCTGCCGCCATTCTGCCCATCGTCCGTCCTGCCCGCCCCTCCGCCATCGTTTCGCCCCCGCCTCGACGTTTCTGTCATCCCAGGTCCAGTTGGTCCAATCCGGTCACTTGGTTCCACAACCCTCGTTCTCGCCAGTTATCCCTGATGGCGACCCCGCCACCTGTCCTAGCCGTTTTCCCCGCCACTTCCACCTCATGTCCATCAAATCACCTTTGGAATTTCCGCCCCTCGCCGTTGTGTCCTCGTCACTCATCCCCATCAACCTCACTGCCCCCCTTCATCCATTCCCTGTTTCCGTCACCTCGCCCACCTCATCATTGTGTCCCTCCATTCCTGCCAACCCAACACACAGACCGCCCACCCCTGCAGTGAACTTCGGACGTGGAAACAGAGAACGGAGATGAGAGAGAGAGAGAGAGCAGAGAGAGAGGAGAGAAAGAGAGAAGAGGAGTCACGGCTGCGGAAGGCGGAGTGGAAACAAATGCTGGGGTTGGGGGAAGAGAGAGAGAGAGAGAGAGAGAGAGAGAGAGAGAGAGGGGGGAGAAGGTGGAGGGAGACGGGCAGGGCGAAGGAGGAATTATTTTGTGACGGGAGTTAAATGGCCGACTTACTAGGCACGGAGTGTTTGTATGGGGCGGGAGAATTTGAGTACGCTAAAGAGCGCTTTCCCAGGTAAATTGAAACTGGATTTCCTGGATATTATCTTAGATTGTATGTAGAGGGGACGAAGAATACTTCTGGTTTCTGGAGAATTTTTGCAAGAAAAGTACCATATTTTAAAACTCGTTAAAATTTATAATGATTAATTAAATTAAAATGTTTAGGAAATACAGCGTTGTACATCATTCTTTACACTTCTTGACTTAATGCTTTCAACTTTGCATTCCAAGCAACGCTTTTATTTTATCTCGCCTATATGTAGTATACCGCAAACTATGTTTGAAAAAAAGTTCCAGCTCTTAATTTACTTGGCAAAATCCGTTCGAAGTTCGCTGAGACAAGAAAGTGTTTTTAGAATCATGTTTGATTTGAAGCATGAAACGATGCAAAATTAATGTTTTGTAAGAATGAAAAAGTTGTCTATTCACCCTAAAATACGTCAGCTGGGACAATACGATAAGGCGTCATGCTGGTCTCAGCGTCCACTGTCTCTTGTAATCGAGTACACCTGTCCCCTGTCAAAACTGTGCGTTAAAAACTGGTCTACATAGCAACTCACCGTAAATTGTCCATTATCAATAAAATTCTGTCCAAGTAGTATCTCATAAGTCCATGATTGATCGATTTGTATGACCTAGAGCCCATAGGCTCCACGTAAAGCACCATCACTTTTACTAGCCATGCAAAATCCAGGTTACTGCTGTACTGCCCAACCTCTGAAACCCAGTTTTCACTCCTGCGCACTTCCCCTTCCCCACCACTGTTGTTGCCTGCTTCACTCAGCGACACACCTCTGTTCAAGACTTGATGGAAACAACGTGGGTAAATAAATAATTTTAAATGAAAAGTGTCAAAATTGTAAATTGGGAAATTGTATTTTAAACCCACGGTAGCAAAGGGGGTTGGCCGTCAGGACATTTCTTCCATCAACCACCAACAAAGACCTTTTGATTTTCTTTGGAACAATAGAAGGGGGAATAGTTGCTACTTTTAAATAAAATTACTAAATTCTACGCATTTATTCACCTACGTACCATAAGGAACAGTGGAAATGGAGTGTGTAGAGGGTCGGGTGGGAAGGATCTTGATTGTTGGCTGCATATTGCACAGCCTTTGGGAAAATCCGTTATTCTGATTAAGTATCTACTACGGAACAAGTTCCGCATTATTGATTTTGTCGCTAGATACCGGTGATTTGAGATAGTACTTTGGCGGTTGCTTTTTTCCTTATTGCACATTATTGTTTTTCGTTTTAGATACTAAAACGTTTTATTTTGTTACTATTAACAAAAAAGTTCCAGGCTACTTAAAGTTTTTTTTCATTTTAGTTAAATATATTTTAAAAGTTGCATTAATGATTTTATTATTTAAAAAATACACAGAAACCTGTAAAAGACATGAAGTGGTCAGGGAAACCCGATGTTTTTCCAAAAGGCATTGGAAATATTACCTTTGTGCGGTTACTTTTTCATAGAACGTTTTGTGCGACACATTTCATAGAACCCACATTAGTAAATCAATATTTTTTTTGATTGTCAATATATGTTGCAAATAAAAGTATTCATAGATCCACCTTCATTAAGGGCGACCTCAAGTCATTTGGAATTGTATTATTACAAGAAACGGCAAATCGATTACTGTTGATTTAATATATTTCGTGACGAAACGCATTTTACATTTTTTGGAATGATGACAACCAGTCTCTTATCTTAGCGGCATTGCTTTCTTTCTGGTAACAACAGAAGGTTTTAAAATATCTCTCCTGAAACAACAATGCGTTTAGTTTCGATTTCACGCACTCTGTGGTGAGATAAACTCGTGCAATGAAATTATAAGTAGGACTCAGGGAGCACACTGCGTTCGCGAATTAGATCTGAAGGTTATTGCCTAACTCCATCAGAGACCCTGCTGTGAAGTTTCTCCCGGGATATGAATTGCATCACGTCTAGTTGGCTTATTTGATTTTGACGACGACGGTGTGACTCGTTCTTTCCACTAGAGAAGGGATGTTTTGATATTACGAGAAAAAGGGTAATGATTGTGAATACGTAGTTTAAATTGTATTTTTCCCCTTTTGGTAATAAAATATTAAGAAAATACTTCATTTCATATCAATTAGTACAATTAGATTTGATTCATGCATCCAGAAAACTCCAACTAATTAAGTGCGCAGATAATTTTCCCCATACGACACATACAGTTGGTTGGTTGGTTGGTTGGTTGGTTGGTTGATTGATTAGTGATTCCGGGGGGGCCAACTGTTGGTCATTGGGTTCCGTTAGTGTAGTGCATGTTTGTTTCTCGGGAGATGGCGGTGGTCTTCCCCATCTGGATGGTGAGATCCGGCGCCGACCTACTGTCGGCTTGTGGGGTTTCCCTCTAACCAGGACTCCCCCACCAGCGGGGCACCGCACCAGTCGGGACAAGTCTAAGCTCCCGAACGGTCTTCCGGAATATGTGGAGTGTAGTGCATTTTTTGTAAGGTGGGGTAGGGGAGAGGATAGGACAGGCAAGAGGAAGGACAGGTCGCGCGGTCCGTCCCCGTTTAGTAGGGTACTGCCCGGCATTCGCCTGGTGTTGATCGGAGAAACCACGGAAAACTACCGATCAAGCAGCCGGTGCTAGAATTCTCCTCCAGCCAGGACTGAATTCGACCTAGCTGAAAAGCTAGTGTCGAAAATCATGCCGCCGTCAGGACTCGAATCTGGGACCTCCCGGTCAGAGGTGCGCAGTGGCATCACACTGGGTAGAGAATGGAAGTAGAATGAACGGGAGCTAGGGCGGAGGCATCGCGAGGTTTTTTGAGAACTTCCAGGAATCCAGGGAAGGGATGCCCATAATGCGTGGCGGCGCGACAGTCACATGGCAGAAGCTTTCCGTGGTCTGGAGGTATATAAACAAGAGAGCAAAGCGCGAGGGGGGGTTTTTAAACTGAGTGTAAGCCTCGTGCGTAGTTTTTAGCTGAGGGAAAAATGCCCGGGCGATGCGGAGACAGATATGCTCGTAGGCAACCCATGTTGGACGCCGCTATGAAACATTTTTTTCCCTAGGTGACTGCGGTCGACGGGGCTCTACGCTGTGCGCGTAAGCTCGCCGAGGAGTGGCGAGGGGCCCCGAGTCAGGCAGATTTGATCCCTTTGGATCGCTCCTGCGATCAGGATAGGTCTATGAGAGCTGTACATAACGAACCAAACTATTTATTTGTAAATGCTATTAATAAATACGTAAATATCTGAAGCTCGGTCTTTATTGCTGTTTTGTTCCACGACGTCACACTAGATTAAAATCAAGTAAATTATTTGAAGAAAATTGTACATTTCTACATCATAAGAAAAGTTGTTTCTGTAAAAAAGGTTAAAGTAGTACATCCAGAGAAATGTACCATGATAAATTTTCATTCAGAATTTAATAACAAACCAGATATGTTTCAACAGAAATGCAGACCCCAGCAAATATACAATGACCAACAATTTGATTCGCTAACGAATTCCCTCTGAAATGGCAAATCATACAGCGAAAGGCATTAGACATTACTCAGACAATCCTACAATTATCGTTTCCAGCACTTAATCTCGTGTCGACCCATCCTTATCCCAACCAAAAATTTTAAGCCATAATACATTGCAAACATATAGATTGTATTAAATCTAAAACCAAATTTCGACAGAAATTCTTGCCGAGGTAGCAAGTCGCCTAAAGATTACGGGCTGCAGAAACACTTCACTACACGGAATATTTTGCGACATAAACCCTCATAAATACGGATTACGAAGCCGAACGCGGGGCTTCTGCAGCGGCGTCGGTGGCTGTGCTGGAAGAGGCGGGGGGCGGCCGCGGCGGCGGGAAGGGGTTGGTGGCAGAGCAACAACGCAGGACCAATGAAGGGGTTGGACGGCACCCGCCAGTTTGAGATCACGGTGTACCGCCGCCCCAGAGTGAGCACTACTCCACCGACTCGACTGCGATCTCCTGTGGTCCCCTGACACCGAAAAAAGGGTTTTCTTTGTACTTTCGCGTATACGTATAGAACGATTTTCCTAAGGATGAGCCAAAGTGACAGTTCGCGAAAACAAGTGAACATCATATGTAATTCAGACAAGTATCCCTCTGCCGCGACAGCTGTTCAGACACGCCCCTTCGTAAAGTGCTAATGGCTCCTGTGAAAACACCTGGCAGAAGCCCAAGAGTTTCAGGCATAGCACGTACGTGAGTCCGGGGAAATATTTAAATTTAATTACGTACGTGTAAAATCTCTTAACATGCTCTCACAATCAGTAAAAGAAAACCGTCACGAGTGTAAATAGAAAGAAAAATGATTTTAAGCTGGAAACACTTCCATCAATACGCATCTCGCATTCAAGTGTTCGTTTTAAAAGAAACATATTTTTCACACAAGAAGTAAATTTAATGTAATGTTTATGGAAAAAAATAATTTTTACAGAAGAGCGCGTAACACTGCATTTCCTAATATCAATTATTTTTGAGCGCATAATTATTTTGGTCGAACAAGGACATGACAAAAGCGAACTGTCTAAGCCATTGACAAGTTAGCCAACTGCAATCGAACGAATGCGGAAGGGAGCTCCACGTACAACGGCCACTGAAGCCAGTTATGTTGCTACCACTAGCTGTCATTTTGGCCACCCTTAGAAAAATCTTCTAAACGTATATATGGTAGTGTAGAGAAAGTTATATAATGCTGCGGAAAATTGATTTCGAGATTTCAACGGAAATACACGTTTTGGAGTCCCCTGATACCGAAAAAGTGTTTTTTGTTTGAAATCGTCCGTCCGTCTATGTGTACGTGAACAACACTAGCGCCTAAACTATGAGTAAGATTTTCTCCAAACTGAATAAACCCGTGTCGATTTGGCCTGAGTCAAAGCTCTGCGATATTGAATTTTAGCTTCTTCTCAAAACCTCACGAATTAATTAACAGGAACTTATTAACATTTCGCTGATTCTTTTCTCCTTTCTTTCGTTTTTCTTTCCTTTCTCTACTTCATCCCGATTCTTTCCGATTTCCTATCAAACTCGTCCTCCTCGCTTCTTTTTACTCCTGTCATCCATGTGAAAATCTTCATCCAAATTACGTATATTTTTCATTGAATGACTTTTATTATGTACTATTGTATATAAATTCTGAAAGTGGTCAGGCGGAAGAGCAGGCTAAATGGCCTGAGCCTCACCACCATTGAATAGTCCATTAATAACCCATTCATTAACTTTTGAGGGTACTTTACATGTAACCCCTGAGTCATTTTCAAAATTTTCTCAAAAATGACAGGAACATTTATCTTTAAATTTCTTGTAAGAATAGAGTGAAATACACTTATAAAGGTGGCATAGGTCTGTTTCTCTTAACTCTGCATTTATGAGGAATTGCAAAGTATAATTTTTGTTCAGCAACTTCCTGCAACCACATTTGGAAGTTAGACACTTTTCCTTTAAATGAAATTTGTCGTTTATAATTGACCCTTAAGAGAAGAACTTACCCCGGCTGCGGAGGAACAACGCTGCAGAAATATAATGGTTGGAAAAAATCCCCGTAAACCAACGTAGTTCGGAGATGGATATCTCTAGGCATCAACGGATTACTTGAAGCACCAATATCATCTCCACATGTGCATAAAACACGCACTACACTTAGAGACTATGACTTAGCAGTTGAAGAGCCCGAATCACTATCATCTACCAACTGCTGCCGCCGCCGGCACTCGAAACCTAGGACCTCCCGGTCAGAGAGACAGCAGTGACATTAGTTGATGCCCTAAGCGCCCTATACCGGTCCACAGCATGCAGATGAACAGGTGGTTAAGATGGTCTCTCTTTTTGAGTGAATATTTTCGCGTACTTTCCATATTGGAATCCTTTGGATTATACTTATTACGTATATGATTATTCTCAAATACTTAAATTTTTCTCTTGACATTTAACGACATTACTTAAGTCCTGAAGGGTAATTTGAATCAATCATAGCACTTGGTATTTCAAAATTCATAAAATGCCTTAATCATTCCAATCCTTTCTATAGTATCGTGTGCTGTTTAAACAGATGATGCATCTCTACCTTCTGTTCGCATACTTTCTTTAACACTTGTCTCAGGGAAAATATTAGATCAGTGGTGCTTCTGCTCTTTCTAAACCCACTTTAGTAATCTCATACGACGAGATCATAATATCCTCTTACCTTCATAACAAGAATTGTTGAAAAAATTCTATTCACATTAAAAATTCAAAAAACAACAGTATACTTTGACGAAATACATATTATTCTAGAAGCAAGAAGTGGAAATGAATATAATTTGTTAAAGAAAGTAACCGAAGATCTAAAACTATAATCAAATCTGTTTGAAATAATGGTCTGCTTTGAATAAAAAAACGTTTAACTTCCGACATTACTTGTTCTAAAATAATAAAATAACAGACATTAAAAAAAGGAATATAAAAAGAGGTATCAGAAGGGTTATTGAATTCAAATATAAACAATTTTTCACATATGAATACAAAATATTTTATTGTGAAATTTGGATTGTAGCAAAGAATGTGTGAAGGGTGAGTGATGCCGGAGGGTGAGCAGCACAGGTGAAAGAAAATGTCCGCCGGCACAGGCGATCACCCGCTGCCCCGCCCCCGCCCCGGCTCCCGCCTCCGCCGTAGCCATAGACTCCGCTCAGTGGCCGAAGCTGTGCTCGCCGCCCAGACTCAGGCCGTGGCCCAGGTCAGAGCCCAGGCTCAGGCCGTGACCGCCGAAGTCGTGGCCTCCCAGGTCGAGGCCCAGGCTCACGCCGCTGTGGCTGTCCTCGTGGCCCTTGACCAGCACGGGCACCGGCTTGTGCACCACCACCGGCACCTTCACCGGGTACGGCACCGGCACCTTCTTCTCCACGGGCACGGGGTACGGCTTGGGCACGGGCACGGCCACCGTCTTGGTGAGCGTGATGGTCTTCACCTCGTGGTGGCCGTGGCCGCCGAGGTCGAAGCCGCCGAAGTCGCCGCCGTGGCTGCCGAAGCTGTCGCCAGCGGAGAGGCCGTGTCCGAAGCCGTGTCCGAAGCTGTGGGCCAGGCCGCGCTTCTCCTGCTTCTTGTCTTGGGTGTCGGTGTCGGCGGCCGCCAGCGCGGCCAGCACCAGAACTGCTGCGAGCTGAGCCTTCATGGTGCTGCTGGGCGGGGAGCGAGTGATGGTTGGGACGGGCGCGCCGCCGCTTTTATACGCGCTGCTCCGGCGCGGTGGCGCGTGAGCGGGGGCGCTGGGACGTATCGGCGGAAGCTGAACGAGGGAAGGGGAAGGATATATACACCTAGCAGAACACGTGAGGGATAATATATTCTCGTCACGAGATTAAGCTAATATTATGACATAGTTAAAATAGGCGGTTTCAATATCAATTTCATAGTGAACCCATATACTTTAACTGACAAATGTAATAATGATTACAAATCACAGGAAAAGTGCATGTTAACATCGTGAGAGATATTTTAAAAAAAATAATTTTTTTCATAATTTTTGAAAACAATATAAGAATTCACAAAAATGACTTTTATGTCACCTCAAACAATATATTTAACACTACCAAGAAAAGGTGTAAAGAAAAATTTCGAGCCGGTGTTAAAGAAATGGCGTTTGAGCAATTTTAAAAATGCGGAAATTTGACCTCATTTTCACAGAAAGCTTTTTAGATTTTGAAAAACTTTACAAGATATCAAAGTACATGAACTCATAAATAAAAAATAGCAAACAAATCTCCGGAAATGTAAATGTGAACAATGTGAGAGACAAGTCAAGAAAATTAAAATTATATAAATTTTTGATGAAACAAAAGAATGTATTTTATTTATTTAATAGGTAATTATTACAGCCAAATTAGAAACTTGATCCAATGTGGCTAGGCCGAAGGCCTTTAAGCCATACAATACCTACATTCTACCGAGTTCTAACCTTTCGCCTTCTGGTATTCACCCCCAAATGGTCTCTCCATCACCTCAAAGCCGCGGAAACGAGACCATAAGGTACGGCTGAGGGAAAAACCCCTGAAGGGGGAAAAACCTGCCGTCAGAAGCCGAGTACATGCTACTCTATCCGGTTTTTAGACTATTTATTTGGCGCGGGCGTCAGGCATTCTCCTTCCAGTGTTTGGCCTCCACCGCACCTGAAAACAAACAGCACCACAGAAAATCGTCCGCACCAACGCCTCTGCCCTAACCTTTCGATTCCACTTCCTTCGCCCCTAATGTGCTTTATTTTAGCCGTTTCCTTTTATTTTATTTTAATTTAATTTATTTTTAATTTATTTAACTTATTTTAATTATTTTTTTATTGACTTATTTATCTACTTATACTTAACAATTGACTACAATTTATAACTTTTATTTATTTATTTTTTTTGTACTGTTTACTAACCTAACATAACTTACTGACTAACTTAATTATTGTTAGTTTATTGATTTATTACATATTTCTCTCCAGTCTAGGCTCTGCTCGTACTAACCACTGCCGTTTTCCACTCCTTAATTTCCGTTTCTCTAGTGGTCCGAACCTTTCAGAAATGTTCCTAATTCTTTCATGAAGTTAGCTCTTTATCCCTAGAATGTTTTGGGCGAGCGTTACGTTCCTATGTTGGAAGTAGTAATTTCATTCATCCATTTTCCTCGCCAAGTTTCGGTCGCACTGCAAATTAAAAGGATATGGATCCAGTCTTCCCTATCACCGCAAAGCACACAGATGCCATTACCATTCGAGTCCTTTAATCTACGTTGCATCCACCCCCCGACCCTGAACCAAGCGTATCCCCCTCTTGCGTCCTTCTGCAGTGTGTTTACGTAACGTTCGCAACCCCATAACGGACTCGCGTGAATTTGCGCAACTAGCGAACGTTTTCGGCGTTGCTGCCAGGATCTCTTGCATCCTTAATATCCGCAAGTCTATCCGAAATTAACCGTTCTATGTCACGTGTTCCCCTATCTCCCACCATTTCCGGAGAAACGTCTCCCAGACCTGAACGTTCCAGTAGCAGTTTAATTTTATACGACCAGTAGCGTTGGTTGCTTCCCTGTAACTGCACCCGAAAACATCTATTTATAAGTGAGTCAGCCTGTTCACCTGCTAATTTAATCCAAAGTTTAATGGGTTTCATTTAAAATCTTTCCAAATTCCTACACTACCGACCTCTCTTAGGACTCCGGCATTTGCTGCGAATCTAGAGACTCGAGAATTAATTTGAAATAATCTGTTTCGACGCTTTCTAGTCGATCTATCCTATCCACTCCCCAAATTTCTGCCCCATAATTCATTGCTGGGAGAACTAGCGATTTAAACATCGTCTCGCACACCTTTAAAGGCAATTCCGGAACCCTGCGCACTGCGCAAACGATTTCTTTGAGCGCAATTCTTCCTTTACTGTGCGCCGCCACTATGTGATTACTCCATCCCCATTCATGGAAAAATTTTGCCCCAAGATATGTAAATGTTTTTGCCAGTCAATCTCCTCCTGAGCGTAAAACCATCTCTCCTTGTTACCCCAGATAAATCCATTCTTGAAGACAACTACTTTGGTTTTTGAATATTTACTTTTAATCCCCATGTTTCACTATACGTTTCTAGGATATTTAAACTTTTTTGTAAGCCGTCAATAGTCTCCGAACATAAAACTAAATCATCAGCATATAGTAGTCCGGAATTTCAGGCCCTCAATTTCCGGCGCAGATGTATCCGCATCCTGTAACCACGTCAATAAATCGTTTATAAACAAGATAAACAATAGCGGTGAGAGGACAGCCCTGTCTTACTCCTACTGTCGATTTTATTTTTCGCGTTGTACTTCCATCACCGCACCTGACACAGAAATTTACGTCTTCGATATGCTCTGCAACACTTTTAAAACTTTACGTGAGACGCCTAGCTCATTAAGTTTTGCCATAAACTTTCCTATTGATAGAGTCAAAAGCCATTTCGAAATCTACAAAACTGCAATATAAGTGGCCCCGTTTACGCGCAAGCGCCTGCTTTACTAGGTATCTAACACAAAGATATTGTCGGTAGTCGCGAAGCCTCTCCTAAAGCCTGCTTGCAATTCTGATATTTTACTGTGCTTTTCCGCCCATTCACTCAGTCGCCGTTGAGTATTTTACAAAATAGCTTGCTCAGAGCTGGTAAAAGACTAATTCCGCGATAATTTTGTGGGCAATTCGTATTACCTTTATTCTTAAAGACTGGTTGGAGGATCGCTGTACTCACGTTTCTGGATACGATCCAGAATCAACTATTGCATTAAATAAATTTAGAATACTCTCTGGGTCTATGTGCCACAATTCCGAAATAAATTGTGTCGGAATGCCGTCCGCGCCGCCTGCCTTCTTATTATTCATGGCTAGCATAGCCCTATTCACTTCATTCCAGGTTATCGGTTCGTCTAATTCAGGGACATCCCGGTCCGTGATAATATATATCCCTGTTTCAATATTCGCTATTTCGAGCGCCCGTGAAAAGTACTGCTCCCACGCGTCTGGTGAAATCGCATTACTTACATTTCTTTTATTACGCAGTGATCTTATAACGTCCCAAATTGATTTATTATGATTGTTTCTTAAAATTGCCTCTATTCTTGCTGTCTCACTCTCCTGCCAAGATTTCTTCGATTTCTTAATTGTGGCCTCGTATTGCCTACGTAGTAACAAGTAACTATTTCTCGCTTCCGCAGTTCCACTGTTTCTGAACATACTTAAGGCTACTATTGCTTCACGCCTGCTCACCCGACACTCCTCGCTAAACCATCCTTGGTCAGTACTCCTTCCTCCTCTCCCACATTCGCATGCCCTCCCTGCGCGAAAGAGTCTCCTTTCTAAATTCTTTGCTTGCCTTCCGGTGACCGCTCCTCGCGCCCACCCTACCGAGTTAAGAATAGCCTCTGCAAATTCCTGTCGCTTTTCCTCTTCCATATAAACCGTCGTCTTGCTATTGTGAAGTTTGTTGCTCCGCTCGTGCCACTGCCTGTGCAGTTCAGTAGCATTTACTGCTAAATGAACGACACAGGCAAATGGTCAGATTCTGCCCGAATTCGATTCCAAAATCTAATAAATTGTTTATTCTTTCATGAGACAACAGAGCATAATCTATTACACTACCTCCATTCCCACTAATAAAAGTTAGTTCCCTTCAGTATCCTGTCCATAGTTTGCCATTTAAGATTTCGAGATTAAATCTCTCGCATAATTCTAACAATTCTGACCTCATTATTGATGACTGAGTCTTGCTTTTCTAGAATTAGCTCTCGCCTTGCCGATCGAACTCCGAAAATACTTCCTGCTCATGGCCAATTCTAGCATTCATGTCACCTAAGACTAGTAAATCAGTATTCGGATACCTTTGCTTCAACGAGTCTAAGAAATTATTGATTTCACCAAAAGCTTCTGGAGAATAATAACGAGCCCTGCGGGTGACGGTATATAAATACAATTGCGAGGTCTGTATTTTGCATTACTAGTCTAATACAAAGAAAATTGTCGGAGTTTGTTGTAATTTCATAAATAAATTGCACTAACCTATCCTGAAATATGCACGCAACACCTCCCGGGTACCTACCCTTTCCCTCTACGTTTTTAGTTTTGCATATGACTGTAAACCAGACACATTTAAAGTCTCACCCTCCTTCCACCAAGTTTCAACGAGACCGACAATATCAAATGTGTTTATGTACCCATGGAAGTCTTGATTTCGAGCTTAGAGCCTAGACCTTTGATGTTCCAACATCCTATTCTTAAAGCCTATTCCTGCCTATTTGGCGACCTGCTGGGTCCCGACTCACCGCGAGCTTCCTGCTGCTGACGTTTGCCGCAGCCATCGCCCTCGTAGAGGTCCTCGCTCCAGGCTGTCAGCCGCAAAGCGTCCGGGACTCGCCGAGTGCCGTGGGCTCGGCGGGAACGTGAACGCGACCGCCGACGCGAACGCGAACGAGACCGCCTCCGCCGCGATGCCGCGGGGTCAGAGGTCGTCCGCGCCGCCCCAGCACGAGGCGCAGCCGCAGGCGCGGCCGCGGCCACGGCCGAAGGCGCGGCGGGGCGGCCGCGAAGAGGCGCCCGCTTGCCCGGAAGGGTTTCCGCCCTACTGGGGTTCTGCCCCTCGCCGAGTTCACGGGACCCCGTCGCCCCGCCCTCCCACGCCCGCGGACGGGCCGCCAGCTCAGCCAACACGTAGCTGCGCCCTGCCGACAAGCTTGTCGAAACGAATCGACGCCTGCTTTCCGCTCGCTTTCGCCTCCTGCAAATGCGGAATTAACGCCTTACGCGTTTGCCGCACTGCCCAGCTGAAGTCCTCACGGACGCGCACCCTGCCATTCCGGAGAGATACTCCCGGGCTGCAGCGCAGCCTCCCGCTTCCTGAAAGAGGCCAGCTTGGCCACAATCATACGTGGCTGTCCCTCGCGCCGCCGCCCGGTCCGTGCGCGCGCTCGATATCCTGGAGCTCCAACCTGACCCGCTGCTCCGCAAGATCCAGGATACACCTCTCCGAGTCCGCCCAAGACTCGTTCCGCTTCTCTGGGATGCCAGTAACAATGATATTGTTACGTCGCGACTGGTTCTCAAGGTAATCCACCTTGCGAACCAGCCGCTCGTTGCTGTCTGCAGCGACTGCACTGAAGCCTCTGCCGACGTAACCCTAGCCTGCAACACATCGATTCTATCAATAAGTTCCTTATGGTTCCTATTGATAGTCTCGATGATATCGACGTTAGTAGGGGGGCCGGGGTTCAGCTCCACCCCACCGATCGCCAATAGCACCGCCATCACCGCCGCGCCCAACACGCTCGCAGGAGCCCCAGCCCTGCGCTGTCCCCAGGCACCGCCACCGCGCGGCAGGTGCCCTCACCCAGCGCGCCGATAGCCGCGCGCCACTGCTCCGTCGACACCATCCTGCAGCAGGTAGGGCGCTTAGCAAAACACGTCCGCTCGGCTCTGCGACTGGCGAGAGACTGGCGAGAGACAAAAGAAATTTAATCCTATATACTAAAAAAAACAAAAGAATGTAGAAAATGGCGTTTATATCATCTGATTTTTTAAAAATATTTTACATATAAGCGAAAGATTGCTCAGAAACCTCTCAAAAATTTTGAAAACTATTATATGACCTTAATAAAATATCTAAATATGGAGAGAATTTTCGAAGACGTTGAAAAAATTTGAAACTCTTGCAATTTACGGAAATTCATAGTAAACACTGGAAATCGGACGGCCATGGCATGTTTATAAGTGTATTGTACGCTATTATAAAAAAAGGTAAAGAAAGTTTCCTAGAGGCTTCAGGTAAAGTACACTCGCCCCCAAAAAATTAAAAATGTGATTCAAAATCGCAGCGCTTTGAGTGCGGCCAGATCGAACGGGAATATTGAGATTGGAAAAAAAACCCTACCCATAATTCAGGGGCTAGTATTGGTCAGGGACGACAGACGTACAAACAAACGAACGAACGAACGTTTTGAAAAAACACTTTTTCGTTATCAGATGACCCCAAAACTTGCCTTTCCTTGCCCTTCCTCGAAATAGATTTTCGCGGCGTTTCATAACTTCCTCTATAGTACATACAGTCAACTTTGGTTATATTGAACTTCTAGGGACTAACGTGTTTGGTGCATTCCATCTTTAATATGACCGTAACTGGTAAACTGGAGCAATGTTTATTGAACTGATAAATGATTGGTTTGACCCATTCAGTTCAAAATATAAATTTGGAAGCCAACCTGAAACCAATAATTTTGGAATAGATATTCAAAAACAGCCTTATTAGAAAATGCCAATAAATTATAAGCTTTAGGGTATGATCTCATATCGTCTCACAGTTTCAGAAGGGCATTTATTTTGTAATAGATCGTTAGAAAATTGTTAAAACATGAAAGATAAATACAGAATAGAGTTTATTTTAACTAGTCGTTCTAACCAAGATATTTTAGAAAAATAATAACCATTTCGATAGAATCGATTTGGTGTTATTCTTTATCCTCCCAGCATTCATACTTCAATTACAATAACTTTGCCTAACTGATTTACATTATCACAGCATCGGTTATTTACTGACTTCATGAATAAATAGAGATTAATTTTCTGCGTTCCCTTTTTTAAATCTTACAATTATGTTATATCTAGTCGAAGATCTGAATACATTTGTACCTGCAGTGGTAGCTCAGTGCATCAACTTATGTCACTGCAGCGCCTCTGACCGGAAGGTCCTAGGTTCGACATCCTGACGGGAGGATTTTCGTCACTAGCTTTTCAGCTAGGTGGAATTCAGTCGCTCTCTGGAGGAGAATTCTAGCGGTCGGCTGCTCTGATTGGTATGTCTCTTGGCTGTCCGGGACAAGCCGCGTCGAGCCGTCAGCAGTACGAGCCTTCAGCAGTACTGCCTTCAGCAGTACGCTCTGAGGAAGGCCACAATATGTGGCCGAAACGTCAGCTACAAGCAAATCGACACGGCTTGTCCCGGACAGCCAAGAGACATACTCCGGCCGCGGAAGCCTACGTAATCATAGCTCTGATAGGTAGTTTTCCGTTGTTTCTCCGGTCAACACCAGGCGAATGCCGGAGCAGTACCCTGCCACGGACCGCGCGCCATCTGTCCTTCCTCCTCCTTGTTCTATCCTCTCCCCTTACACACACACACTTAAACTAACATGCAGTACACAACCACATATTCCGGGAGACCGGTCAGGAGCTTAGAGCTTGTCCCGGGGCGATGCCCCGCTGGTGGGAGAGTCCTGGTTAGGGCCCCAACGCTAGGCCCCCATCACTAGCCAACGGTAGGTCGGCACCGGATCTCGCCATCCAGCGAGGAAAGATCACCGCCATTTCCCGAGAAAAAGCATGCACTACGCTAACGGGACTAATGACCCAAGCAGTTGACGCGCTCAGAAACACGAAGAAATCAATTAATCAAACAATACATTTGTTTAACTGGCGAGAGTCCTTAATAGCTGAAAGGCGGTGGCGGAATAAGGTAGGTAAAATTGACCCGGGGGATAAAATATTTTGATGTTGAAAATTGTAATTGAAGTGTAAAAAAAGTATTTCTCGCCGGATTTAAATTAATTTACTCGGAGAACTTCGTACAAATTTTTCTATAAGTTTAATTTTTTTAACTACATTAGGCTGACGAACATTGACTTTTTTTATCCTTGAATTTTCTACAGATGATAAATATTTTTGGAGAATTTTTCCGACGTTTATATCCGATTTTGCCTTTACAATCAACAAAAAAAGAAGGTTAAAATATAAAAAATACTGTATTTCCCGTTTTTTAAGAATATCTTATGGTCTGGGCAGATCATAAAAATGGCTAAATACAAACTGTAGCCCTGTAAATTTTCTTAGTTTCCCAATATTTCAACCTTTTATATTATAATTTGCACCCGACAGCTCAATATGAATAAAACAGTAATTTAATAGTTTCTTATTCATTTTCTTAAAATTATTTTTTTGTTAATTTTAGTTTTTTTTTTTTATTTTTAAAATTAGAAAAAAAAATTAAAAAATTAAAAAAATAATATTGTAAGAATAATATTGTAACTTGAATCTTGAACGAATTAAATTTTAAAAATAATACGAGTTTACAAACAAAATAGAACAATGTTACAAATAATGTTAAACCCAAATTAAACCATCGAACGTGCTTGGTTTACAGAATGAGAATGTTTCTGCCCACCTTTGAATTTTATCCAAACTGTCTTTGACCATTTTTATAATGGTTCCAGCGAGCTACTCCGTATTCTAAAATAGGGAGAATAAATGGAATTTTGGAAAAGAATCCTACAAATAATTTAGGCACTAGTGTTGTTCACAGATGGACGCTCCACAGATGGCCGGACAGGCAGAGTGACTCACGGGCGGACGATAAAAAACACATTTTTCGTCTTAGGGGATACCCAAATGTGTATTTCCCTTGAAATCTCGAATTAGATTTTCCGCAGTTTACATGTCTTGCTCAATTCTACGTATATGACTTGGAATACAAGTACGGATACGAAATAAATCAATAATAAGTCGATCTATTCATTCACGAACGATCTGTGGATTTATTCATTTACAGTATTATTTGCACATTCTTACATATTTCTATTGAAATTAATGCTATTTAGCATTTAAAACGGATAGGCATATTTAAATAATTAAGCGGATATGTAGGGCGCATGTTAACAAAATCAGGCCGTAACATTATTTAAAAAATTAACTTTTACGGTTTTTTGTTAACTTTAGGATCGTACATAACCTGTTGTAAAACATTTATTGAAATTCACAATCGATGGCACTCAGTGTTTGGTATACAACTGAAACGTTTTCTCATACTTGGAAGATATTTTAAGAATACCGAGTTCTTGAAATCGACCTTTGGTGATAGATGAAATACCAGAGGACGATGGGGTCGATTTGTTGTCGTCAGACGATAACGTATCGGACAATGATTGGCAAAATCAAGATTAAGATTGTATTGATTGTATTAATGAATTAAAATTGTATAAAAATATTAAAGTTGATTATTAATTATTTTTATAGAATATTTCAAAACATCCTTTAAAAACGTTCTTATTTCATTTTGTTTTGGAATTTAACACCAATTCCGTAAATGAAAATCAATCACCGAAGCAATTAGAATTATTTTGTTTTGAAAAATGGTGGAAAATTTTAAAACTTAATATGATAAAAGTACACAATTAGTAAACCATTGACTATTAGCCATTAAAAACATCTTTTGTAAACTCTTTGTAAATACTTCGTCTATTTGTTTTGTAATTTTAAATCTATTTATGTGAAATTATTTGTTTTGGGTGTTTTTGCCTTATATTATAAAAAATATCAAAAGGACGATAAACGAATGATTATTTTTAGTGAGGTCGCCGCAAGAAAATGGTTAAGAATCCCGGGTTATGTCTGACATAGTGAGTATATATTACAACACCTAGACCAGCCAATTACAAATATCATTTTCAAAAGCCTATTAAAATATTTGGAATTGGACACAATTAATCGTAAATGAAATTTACAGGTTTTTAGGGTTGAAAGAAAAAGATATTTTATTGCAAAAGTTTATTTATTACGAAATTTGGATTGTAGCAAAGAATATGTAAAAGGGTGAGTGGCGCCGGCGGGTAAGCAGCGCAGGTGAAAGAAAATGTCCGCCGGCACAGGCGATCACCCGCTGCCCCGCCCCCGCCCCGGCTCCGCCTCTGCCGTAGCCTTAGACTCCGCTCAGTGGCCGAAGCTGTGCTCGCCGCCCAGACTCAGGCCGTGGCCCAGGTCGAGCCCAGGCTCAGGCCCGCCGAAGTCGTGGCCTCCCAGGTCGAGGCCCAGGCTCACGCCGCTGTGGCTGTCCTCGTGGCCCTTGACCAGCACGGGCACCGGCTTGTGCACCACCACCGGCACCTTCACCGGGTACGGCACCGGCTTCTCCACCGGGTACGGCACCGGCTTGTGCACCGGGTACGGCACCGGGTGCGGCACAGGCACCTTCACCGGCACCTTCACGGGCACCGGGTACGGCTTGTCCACGGGCACCGGCACCGTCTTGTGCACCACCACGGGGTAGGGCTTGGGCACGGGCACGGGGTACGGCTTGGGCACGTGCACCGGCACCTTCACGGGGTACGGCACCGGCACCTTCTTCTCCACGGGCACGGGGTACGGCTTGGGCACGGGCACGGCCACCGTCTTGGTGAGCGTGATGGTCTTCACCTCGTGGTGGCCGTGGCCGCCGAGGTGAAGCCGCCGAAGTCGCCGCCGTGGCTGCCGAAGCTGTCGCCAGCGGAGAGGCCGTGTCCGAAGCCGTGTCCGAAGCTGTGGGCCAGGCCGCGCTTCTCCTTCTTGTCTTGGGTGTCGGTGTCGGCGGCCGCCAGCGCGGCCAGCACCAGAACTGCTGCGAGCTGAGCCTTCATGGTGCTGCTGGGCGGGGAGCGAGTGATGGCTGGGACGGGCGCGCCGCCGCTTTTATACGCGTAGGGGCGTCGCGGGGGCGGCGCGGGCGCAGCGCGGGGGCGGCGCGGTGGCGCGTGAACGGAGGCTGCGCGGTGGGGTGTGAAGGTGGGCGCAGGTGCGTTACCGTGGCAGCAGCAAGCAGGAGATGAAAGTCTAGTTGTAGGTCAGTTCGTTTGGTGCTTTTCGTTTACTAGTAGTGTAAAATCCTGCTCTGAATTAGGATGTCGTGCAGAAATGGAGGACACTTTGTTTACTTTGCACTCTTCGTTTAATCTTGTCTAGATGGAAATACACTTTTATCTGCAGACTAGGTGATAAAATTAGTATAAGCAACAGTTTGTAATGTTATATTTATTACATGAGTACATATTTTGAAAACGCGTGACATTATTGCAACTTTCAAATTTGTACGAATGCAATTAAGCAACATTTTAAAATGAGTTGGGTTATTTACTTGTTCGCTACTGCATACGCAATATAGAAATAGTATTGTAATGCTGCGAGAAAAAACGGAGAATTTTTATAGAAAAACTCTTTATGTCTAACCTTGATAATGATAAACTGGATTTATCATATTCCTAAACATAGTAATTTATTTCCTGTAAGACATTTTGTCAGAATCCATGGTTTTTCATTATTGATACTGAAAAAGCAATTGACTGCTAACAGTCTGTCAATCTGCCCTCCGCCTGTTCGTCCGGGGTCAACGCCAGCGCCTAATCCGTCAGCCAATTTTCTCTAAATTGATCTTCCCCAATCGTGCTGGCTGATACCGAGGTCTATTTGAACTTGAAACTCTTGTAATAATTTGAGGTACTTTCATAACTGGAATTTTCAAAATTTAAAAAAATGGGTCAAAAGTTTTGATTATTTTTGTCGGTTCCAAAAGAACGTTAAGAAACCGCAGGTCTCTTTTTCTGTAATCCCTAATATTGAAAAAAATAAAAAGGTTACTTTTTTGCTGTCTCATACAACTAAAATATTGAAAACAGATAATTTATCCTTAATGAAATCTTTCTTTAAAAACAGATTGTTAATGATATCAGGTACATATTTTGAAACATTGAATTTTCGGTTTTAAAAATTTTTTTTTTTAAAACTTAAAACCCTTTTCTTTAAATGTTACCTTAATAGGAAAGACTCTCAAGAGAACAGTGCAGTCTCATTTTTTTGAATCAGCAGTTTTTGAAATTGCAAAAATAGTTATTCGGCGTTTTCCAACAATACAATTATGATCAATTTTTTTCTTAATGGAAAGTGTTTATCAGAAACTTGTCTTCAATTGAGATCATGTTAAATTTTTTGAAATAAAATTGTTTTTGGAATTTTGCTAAAAAGTTTGGCAATTTCTGAATTTTAAAAAATTTTTTCCAGAAACGGTTCCTTTTCTTATTTTTTCACATATGTAGCAGACCAGTAAAGAAAGTGCTTCTTTTCCCGTTTTCGGCACTCTCTGTATTATCGATAACTGGAAACTCGTCATGGGAAGTTTGAATTTCCCGCGATTCATTTGAGCTGGTGTCAATCTGTTAATGTAACTTAAAAATTAATTGGAGACAGAACTATATTCTGAGAATCCGAAATTTGTTAATGTTTAATTAAAAAATTATCGATTTTAAGCTGTAATGCAATGTCATTTACCTAAGCAGAAATTTTGCGATGAAGTACGTGCTTTTTCATTTACTCGAAGAGTGTAGTATCCTAGTGATTGGGAATATTTATTGTTTTGAGCGTTAAATTCAGGGCCTAGAGACCATTCTCATTTCTAGATTTTTGGCACATCAACATTTATAGCCACGAGAGAAACTCTCGGAGAACAGAAAGGGATCAAACGAATATGACAAAAATTAATGTTATTTTAATTATAATTCACTATTCACCATCTGAATATAAATTCGATTTTCACTGTATTCCACAATTTATATTCTCAGTGCATTAATGTATTTTATTTCAAAGAATCCGGAAACCTCAAGTGAAATTGGCCCAATTAGGTTTTTTCTCTTAAAACTACGATTTAAATGTAATATGGAAGAAAAATACTACCGTAATTTTGTACGGACTTTTTTTTACAATAATTTGATATAACTTATTTCATTGTGGACAGCGACATGAATGGAAGAATTTAAGATAAAGCGGTTTTATTTTCTTAACGTTACTTTACTTAACATTATTTACTTGACGTTACTTAATGTTACGATGTATCTACGTTATATAAAATAGTACATTCAACTTTATTACAGTCGGAAAGAATAAATACACAGATGTACATAAACTGGACATTACGACATGTTATCGTAGTTTCGTACGAACTTATAAAGCGATAAATTGAATAGTGTTTAGTTCTGGAAGAATTCAATTAATATGTGAAATTATTCTTGCTTGTCTTATAATGTGCTGCAAATACTGCGAGCAGTTACAAATAATGCCACAAATTATGTGGTATTTTACCACTAGCTTAATTGGTTTTCATTTTCTTTTAAATGTCTCTATTTAAAAAAATATTTTTTCCATTGTGGTTATTATAGTATTTATTATTTATAAAAATGAAATTGTATGGAGGTGGAGAAGGCAGGAAGTATGGAAATGAGTCATTTTTCTCCCAAAAAAGCCATTATTTCAAACTGTCGCGATGTCAATGTCGTTATTTGTGGTAATTTCAGCCAAGGGAGTGAAATGTTTTACGAGAGTACTCGTAATATACAGTGCACTAGCAATTGCACTTGCAGGTTCATTATGCTATCAATTTACTAAAAATATTAGATCTTGGTCAAGTGCTGATATTGATCATATACTTCTAAAAAGAAATGAAGTTCATAAGCTTTCGTGGCAAACATTGTTTTACCAACGGAATTTTAAGAAAAATGTTATATTCCTGATGAAGTAATTTCTCACTTCCTAATAAAAGAAAATAGTTTTCGAATTACATACGAGATTTATCCAGTATTTCAAGAAATTGTTTGATACGAAGTATTGATACGAATTTTTTTCAAAAATTGGAATCTCACTTCGATGTGTAAGGTAAATTTGCGTGAAATTCTTCCTGATTTTCTGTACCATGTGCAGCAAATACTGTAATAGTTAAATTTATTCCTGTTCATTTATAAAAGTAAAAAATGACTGCTTCTCCTGGCAATAAAAATGAGTGCAGATATGCACTACAGGCGCTTTGTTTGAATGGATTGAATCGGACGTTTTAAAGTAATAGCTAAGATGTCAATAGCGCAGAAATTGCAATATCTCAACATTACTTAACTCTTCCCAATAATGCCAGAAATGATATGTTGTAGCACAATTACTTTATTTACGAAGTTACTTATTACAAATTACAAACAAATTATTCCTAGTGAAACACAAATTTTATTTACTCACTCAATATGCATAAGCAATACAAAAAAATTTCCCAATTAATGTAATTTTTGTGACTGCATGCACCAAAATCTAATAATCAGGTGTATCATTAATAAGACCTAATTATAAATATATAAAAGAGATCGAAAAATATGCTGTGATCGATTTGTTACCCAGGCTTTTACTAGAATATTGAAAATGTATTTTTTCTTAATTATATTTGTTGATAAAAAATTGACCTTACGTAGGGTCATGTTCAATTTTTCGAAAATATGAATAGTTTTTGCGTAATTTTGCCGGAAACGTAGGCAATTTCGCAACATTTTTGGACAAATTTGTCAAACGGCTCCAAACGTTTTTCTTTTTTTTCAATGAATGTCGCAACTAATGACAAAAAAATAGTACTGGTTAATTTTGAAATAAATGCTTGGATTTAACTATATCGTTATTAAAGTATACGTACATCAAAATAGTAAAAAAAATAATGTGTCAATGTTGTTGTCAAGCATAGTAATTTTCCAATGTGTAAATACCGGGAGAGGTGGCTCAGTGCATCAACTGATGTCACTGCAGTGCCTCTGACCGGCAGGTCCTAGGTTCGAGTCCCGATAATGGCAAGATGTGCGACTCTAGCTTGTCAGTTACGTCGAATTCAGTCGTTGACTGGAGAAAATTTCTAGAGGCCAGCTGCTCTGACCGGTAGTTTTCCATGGTTTCTCCGATCAACACCAGGCGAATGCCGGAGCAGTACCCTAACAAACGGGCCACGGACCGCGCGCGATCTGTCCTTCCTCTTCCTTGTCCTATCCTCTCCCCTTACATACACACTTACACTAACATGCACTACACTACCACACATGCCGGGAGACCGATCGGGGCTTAGAGCTTGTCCCGGCTGGGGCGGTGCCCCGCTGGTGGGAGATGCCTGGTTGAGGGAAATCCCGCTAGTCGACGGTAGGTCGGCGCCGGATCTCGCCTGTCAATGGGTGAAGATCACCACCATCTCCCGATGAAAAACGTGCACTACAGGACTAATGACTTCAGTAGTTCAGTGCCCGGAATCAATAATAACCAACAAACCAACCAACCTAACGTGCAAATATTGCTCATTGTGCAGGATGACAAGCGGACAAGGAACAAGGAAGGAACTCAGGTCAAGGAAGAGGAAGGAAAAATCGCGCGCGTTCCGTGGCCCGTTTGTTTGGGTACTGCTCTGGCATGCGAATGGCGTTGCTCGGAGAAACCACGGAAAACTACCGAACAGAGCAGCCGGCCTCTTAGAATTATCCTCCAGACAGTGACCGTATTTTACCTAGCTGACAAGCTAGGTGGAAATCTTGCCAATGTCGGGACATGAACCTAGAACGTCCGGTCAGAGGCACTCCAGTGACATCAATTGATGCACTGAGCCACCTCTCCCCGTGGGTCCCGGACGTGCGCTATATAATAGATCCTGCCTTCGACCTCACCATCGCGCCATGCAGTAATGGTGATTTTCGTTGTTCATATTCTTCTTATCGCGATGAACCACACTTGTTTCTGCAGCCTAGTCTCGCTCAACCGGACAACATTCGCGTCATAAAAGGTCCTTTACATATCTTCCTAATAGGAACTCCCCGGAAGAAACTGGATTGTCATAAAACCCGCCTCTTTTCACTGTGAGGGTACCCCGCATTACCCCTTCAGACAACGGGCTCAAATGAAACAGATTTAAAACTTTTCAGAGAAAATTAACAGATCAGGCGTATCGCATAGTGTTCCTTTCCCCCAGCCACCCACCTGCAATAGAGATGCCCACTGAAGAGGCATGCCTGTCACACCAATTTCACAAAACCCTAATGCCCGTGAACATTCAACCGACACGTTCGCAAGGGCCTACTTCAGAGAAAGATAAATCTGCGGACTCCGGCTCTCCAATCGGGATTAAGAACATGTCGAAACTTCTAGAAAGAGATGGAAGCGCTGGAATCTCAGTGAGCGAGAATACGAGTTCAGAACAAGATACCCGTGTTCCTAATTTTCCCTAACATGATTCCTCGAAAAAATTCCGTGAGTGGTTTTGGCTACGAGATTTCGCCCGGGAGCGGAAAAATATCTACAAATGAACGCCAGATAACAATTCAAACGCTAACGCAATGGAGAGAAGAAGACCTAGGAAGACCTAGCTGACAAGCTAGGTCGAAATCTTGACATTGTCGGGACATGAATCTAGGACCTTCCGATCAGAGACACTGCAGTGACATCAGTTGATGCACTGAGCCACCTTTCCCGGTGGGTCCCGGACGTGTGCTAGACAATAGATCCTGCCTTCGACCGTCCCATCGCGCCATTCATGCGTGCAATTCACGATTCTTTTCGATGACAGACAGCTGACACACAAGCTTGAGTAATCTAAGTAAATTATATAAAGTACAAAGTGAATGTTTCCAATCGCAAACAAGATTCAAAAGAACTTTATGAATTCAATCATTTCTTCAAGACAAGAAGACTGAACAAAATAGAAATGATTTCTCTATTTAAACTCTCTAAAGTGATTGATGAAGTCTATATTCTTGTTTATGCAACTTTTAATTACCCAATTTTTTTTAACATTTTATAAAAGAATGGAATCCCTCCAGGAACAACATGTTTGAAGCAGCATAATTTAATAAACAAAATAAATGCCGATTCTATTTATCAACATCCCTTGCAAGTCTAAACAAGAAAGGCTGCATTCTGAGGATTCTCCTAAGTTCGCCGCCGAGTAGAGATCACCGTCGTCAACATCAGAGATCGGTCAAGCTTGGTGAATCGCTGAATTCGCCATCATCGGTGGCACAGCCTGTTTTAAAAATTCAGTTCTACAAAAAAAAGTCGACTTCAGGTTTGAAAAATATGAGTGTTTAGCGAATTTGCAAATTCGAATTTCCTGTACTCCATTTTCTAGCCTCGAGCGATACTACATTGAAATTTGTTTCTTTTTACTTTCTCGCTACCGCATACGCAGTAGAGAAAATGTTATGTGATGCTGCGCCAAAAAACTGCGACTTTCCAGCAAGAAACTCTTATCACAGTGCCCTGGCAACGAAAAAGTTATTAATCCAGTTGCTCAATTTTGGGTGAAAAATCCTCTAAGATGTGGAGTAGCCACAATACACCAGTATTCGTTTGTCCGTCCTTCAAACCGAAAAATCAAATGACAGCAAAACGTCGGTCTGTCCGTCTATCCGTCTGTCGGTATGTCGGTATGTCCGTCTGTCCATCTGTTCGCCTGTGAATAACGCTAGCGGCAAAACTGTTCTGATAATTTTCTGCAAAATTGATATTTCCCAATCTATTTGGCTGATGTTGCAAATCCTTGAATGTAAAACCGATACTTTATATTTGGACGTACTTTTCACGAAGCCACTGTGACTTTTTCAAAATTTTCAAGACAATGACTCCATTGTTTTTTATTAAATTTTGTCGATAGATAGTGAGAACGACGTTTAAGAGAATGGTGCAGGTCTCATTTCGGTTGAAAACTGACTTTTCGGAAATCGTCTTCCTACAATTACAGTTATGAAGATAGAGATATTTCTCTTAATGAAATAGTTACTTCAAGACACTTTTTGAAATAAGGTCATAAATTTAAATACTTTTCGCGTAATTTTATAAGGAATTACGGGCCAGAAAGTGCTGTTTTAGCATCATTAGTTTGTTCAATCTTATTACGAAATAATATTTTAAAAAAATGTACGAAAATGGTCGTAACTTAAAACTAGGAAAATGTTTGTAGTAAACATTTTGATTCACACGTTTTTTTTTTTTAAAGTTAAAATTTAGAAATTGTTTACTATAAAAATAAAATTCTGGTCATTCAAAATTCTATCATTGTCTAGGAAGATTGGAACTTTATGATTTGTAATGTAATTAGTACATTTTTAAAAAATTGTAGGACGGATACTGGTAATAAGACACTTTGTTATTGCAAAAGTTTATTTATTGTGAAATTTGGATTGTAGCAAAGAATGTGTGAAGGGTGAGTGATGCCGGAGGGTGAGCAGCGTAGGTGAAAGAAAATGTCCGCCGGCACAGGCGATCACTCGCTGCCCCGCCCCCGCCCCGGCTCCCGCCTCTGCCGTAGCCATAGACTCCGCTCAGTGGCCGAAGCTGTGCTCGCCGCTCAGACTCAGGTCGTGGCCCAGGTCAGAACCCAGGCTCAGGCCGTGACCGCCGAAGTCGTGGCCTCCCAGGTCGAGGCCCAGGCTCACGCCGCTGTGGCTGTCCTCGTGGCCCTTGACCAGCACGGGCACCGGCTTGTGCACCACCACCGGCACCTTCACGGGCACCGGGTACGGCTTGTCCACGGGCACCGGCACCGTCTTGTGCACCACCACGGGGTAGGGCTTGGGCACGGGCACGGGGTACGGCTTGGGCACGTGCACCGGCACCTTCACGGGGTACGGCACCGGCACCTTCTTCTCCACGGGCACGGGGTACGGCTTGGGCACGGGCACGGCCACCGTCTTGGTGAGCGTGATGGTCTTCACCTCGTGGTGGCCGTGGCCGCCGAGGTCGAAGCCGCCGAAGTCGCCGCCGTGGCTGCCGAAGCTGTCGCCAGCGGAGAGGCCGTGTCCGAAGCCGTGTCCGAAGCTGTGGGCCAGGCCGCGCTTCTCCTGCTTCTTGTCTTGGGTGTCGGTGTCGGCGGCCGCCAGCGCGGCCAGCACCAGAACTGCTGCGAGCTGAGCCTTCATGGTGCTGCTGGGCGGGGAGCGAGTGATGCCTGGGAGAAGTGTGCGCCGTCTCTTATACCACAATGTGTTCACCGATGCGCACACGAATACCGGTAGGAGGATCCTAGTGGGCTCCGGAGCGTGCAGTCTAGCGAGGAACAATAGGAGAGAGCGCTAGGTGATGGTAGACTTGCTCTGGTAATTAAAGTAGTTGCATACATAGATACGGATATTAATCTACGTGGTGTTGATGTGGTAAATGTCCGTACGAAGACTTGCTGATGAATTTGCTTTGAGTCATTTTTGATAATTATTTTAATCAATGTATTTAAATGTAAATTAATGGTGTTATGTTGAAATATCTTTTTCTTATATTATTGTAAATATGTGTCGTGCACTTGTGTTAAATTTTGATTATCTTTTATTATCTACTGCATATGCTGTGCAACGAAATAGAATGTTCTTAGTTAAAGTGACTGGCCCTGTGGAGTGAGCGGTCTAATGGAAACGTACTGTACTATAGGCTGCCACGTTCTGAGAAAAAAAAACAAACTAAAATTCTGCGGCTAATGAAACTCTCGTAAACTCGTTTTTTGTTTGAACCCGACGTTATTTCTTAGTGTTAGTAGTCGTCTTTCTTGTTCAACGTTACATTTGTGAGAATACATAATCCTTTAGTTTGTCACACATATAAATATCTTCTTCAACTGGAAAACTGGAACGACATTTTTCAATCAATTGTTTTAACTATTTGCTTTGATTTACTCTTTTCATAAAAGTTCAGTCTTCGAAATTTTTTAATGTAATTATTCTATAATCTTTCTTAAAAACTGATTCTTAAACACTATGTAAATTTGCACAACTATCTCTGCAAGACAATTTCTGTGGGAATGGAAAACATGTGTAACAGAGTTTACTAAACGTGTGCACTTCAAAGGAAAAAACTTATAAAAGTGTTTGCTTAAAAAATTTCTTATTTTTCTTTTAAAGCCTCCCCTTTTTATTGTCCTGGCACATACTGAATTGCGTATTGTAAGTTAATGTTGGCTGCCATGCCAGAGATTTTTTTTCCGCCTTGTACGAATCCGACCCTTTTCCCCCATAGAATCAAAACAGTTGAATAACTTCGACTTTTATCACAATAACCGGTTCTCAAGCAATGAGATGTAAAGTTTCTCGATTCGTTCTTCTTCCTTATAATTATGTTCTAAATATTTTTTCTTGCAGTGAGAACTCCTAGTAAGGGAATGTTTTCCACGAACGAAAGTTTTCCACGTTTTCCCAGTTTTTCAGATCCCTATTAGTGGAGTTGAATTAGTCTTTAAAAATATTACAGAAGAGAGAATTAGTCCTATTTGGAAATATTCATAGGAAATTTAAGAAGCTGTTCTTGAGAAAATGTCGTTTGCGGTTTCTGGAAATGCGCAATTTTGAGCTCAGTTTGACAGAAAAGGTTTGAAGGTTTTGGAAACTTAATAAAAAATCATTTGAAACGCTATTGAACAACTAATAAATGAGTTTGTCATAAAATGTTGACGATGGTGCTACAAGGATTCAAGTATATTGCATGGTGGTAATGCCTCCAAGATTTGAAACTTAAAAAGTCGCGTTTTACGAAGATCCCAAATTAACGTAATAGATTAATGCTTTATTCAAACACTGCGTAATCTAAAATGTGGAAACTTAATCCTGTTTTGTAGCGTATGATATTAAAAAATGTAAACTTATCATATTATTTCATCACATTTAGTATACTGGCTTTCTCTTGCAACCCTGCATCAAACCCGTTATAGTACTGCACATATTGTTCAATAATTCCTCAAATATTCTAAGCTAAGTAGTAATTTCATAACTGTTTTTTAAGGAAAAAATGCTTAAACATTAAGCAATTTTTTAAGGGTCATTATTGTGAGCATATGGAAAATCATTAAAGATTTTTTCCCTCTTTCTTGTTGTCTAGCCTTATGTTAATGATTTAAATTGAGAAGTGGATAAACTACATAAACGATCATGCTTTTCATATTCATTGTGTTCATTCGAATCACTGTTTTAGCCTAAACCCATGAATTTACTAAATAATTAGATAAAGTCCTACATTATGTCGTGCTTGTCTGGAAGTTCGAGAACATTTATACATTTTAAAACTTTGGACGACAGATAATCTAAGGTTGTCCTATAAATTCATGAGATCTGTTAGTCATGTTGATAACGCAACACCATTTTGAAACAAAAAAATTGTACTTGCGTGTTGAAAACTAATGCTAACAACGGTAGAACCTACATTTTCCCAAAGCGATGTAACTCCAACTCTGGGTTGACATCAATTCTGAGATCGACATTCCATCTGAAAAAATACTTTCTTAAACATTTCAAACGGAGTATGAATATTAATTTGTAACATATATTCTCTAGAAATACAAAAAAAAAAGTTTTTTTAAGCTCGCTTTCGTACAAAATCTATACTTTAGTACTCGATAGCGAGTGAAAATGCGTGACGAACATAGCGTAGTTTTTTAATGAATAGAAAACCATGTGTTGAAATGTGCGAAGCAGAACTGGGAAAATATAGTACATACAGTCTCAAATCTGTAAAACCGGGAAAAAATTTGAATTCCAAAAAGCCAGATTTCTGGTCACCCTGATAATTAAAATAAATGTTGCAATCTCTGCATTTTGAAAAGTTTGGGTTGTAGTGACGACCTCTGAACCATGTAACCGTCTACTCATCCCTATCCCGCACGTTGACTCACCTTGCAAAGTACCAAACTGCTGCTCTAACCCTTACACCCCTCCCCAAGTGCTCAGGTGACACACCATACGACATTCAACCGTTAACCCGACTTACACCCGTTTAAGCGCCGGCCCGGCTCTACTGAGGATAGTCTCCACTTATACTCAAGTGAATGAATAACCCTGGTCTCGAAACTTCGACAATGCACTCATGTCGGGAATACTGGATTTGACAAGCGGGCTGTCCATGGCACGGACTTCTTACGCAGGCGAATAACCCTGAGTTTTTCTCGACCAGGCGCTTCGACTGAGTTTCGGAATCCGACGCGTGGATCCCGCCGCCGCCGAGCTTAAAAGTAAAAGCCAATGTATTATGCGTATGTAAGTAAACTGTAATAAACATCCACTAAGGGTAGAATGTCTTGTTTATCGTTTGTCCTCTTACTCCCTTCATATGTCTCTGCGTCACAATAGGATAAGTTGGAATGGAATAATGTTGGGATAAATTTAGAATTCTTTAACCATTTATTGCATGATTTGTTATTTTTACTTGCAATAATTATTTTTCATTACATTTATTTATTTTAATTAAGGGAAATATAATGAAAAAATTCAGAAGTAATTATTTTTTGAGAAAAACACAAAATTAAATTGTGTTACTCCTCCAACAAAATGTGCTTTATTTGACGATTTAAAAATTGTACTTTTTTCAAATAGTTTATGTGATAAATAAGTATCAAGCAAGTCAATAAAGTAATTATTATTTATTTAGTTCGATTATTTTCCAAAAGCGTTTCGTTTCTGATATACGGAAATAAAGTGTGTTACTAGGAAGTTCCGATTCATGACAACACTAGATTACTATCACTTCGGCTCGTTATTTTATCCTGTTTACCATCTAACAATGTATGGGGCGATGTAAACGCATGATGTACATATGTGTAATTTAAAATAGTACTTAATAAAATCGTTAGAATGCGTTTATGACCTGAAAAACATTTTGTTACAGCTGAGTTACACTATGCAATCAAGGGACACATCTGTTACCTTTGTATTGTCGTATATTCTCGACATGCAGTATAGAGAAAGATAAATTTGCTATTTGTTTTGTAAAACGTCGATGTGATTTTGACAAAAAACATTTTGAAGGTCAGTAGTTTCGAAAAAGGTTTTTTTAAAAATACTAGCTAATGTTGCCAGTAGTCGATTTGTTTGTATACAAAATTGCTGGTAAATCTTTTTTAAACATTCGGGATTTTACACTTATCGAGGCGCATTCCGAAACATCAACCTTACCCTATAAATTAAATTATAATAATTTTATCAACCTAAGATTATCATCAATATAAAAAGTAAAAAATGAAATGAGGTGGCCCCCGCTTTTGGGCGGACAGTATACTGATCCCACGCTCTGGCAATGTAATGGCTTAAGCATTGCGGGTGCCATTTTACTGATTCAACCTACTAGTCCACTCCTACAGTTTTAGCTGGCTGTGGGTAATGAATATGGGGAGATTTCATGCGTGAATAGGGCATTAAATGCGTTAAACACACACACACACACACAGAAACACTTGAGTTGAAATTTTAACACGTCATTAATTATAATCTTAACTTTTCTTGATTAAATCGGAGTGGGACCTGCTTAGGTTGTTCAGGGCACTAATTGATGTCACTGCAGTGCCTTTCACCGGGAGGTCCTAGGGTTCGAACCCGACAGTGACATGGTTTACCTCGCTAACTAGATGGCTAAGTCAAGTTCAGCCGCTGTTTAGACAAGAATTCTAGCGGCTGGCTGCTCTGATCCATTGACATCAGTGGTTTCTCCTATCAACACCATGCGAATGCGGGAGCAGTATCCTAATGAACGGGCTACGGGCCGCGCGCGATATTCCGTTTCTCTTCCTTTTCCTATCCTTACCCCTTGCTTAAACATATTTATACTTACATGCATCACACTACCGTACCTGGTGAGAACTTTGAGGTCCGGCTGGAGCGATGCCCCGCTGGTGAGAGATGCCTGGTTGGGGAGAAACCCGCGAGCCGACATGTACTTTAATATTTCATTAATCCTTCATGTTTTACTAATAAATTACGTTTCCATTATATTTTATGTTCTAAACTAATACTACAAAACATTCACTTATGGAACTGCAACACTTTTACTCCTAACTTTCACTACTGCATTACAATACGGTAATCTTGAAGACAGTGAGTGGTTGGAAATACAAACCGTATATTATCCAATAATCAAATAATCCGTGATGTTTAAATGGAGAATTTTTTAATATTTTTAAATAATCTAGAGGAACTTTCAATATTTAAAAAAATGTATATCATCTACAAAGCTCTTTCAGCAATTGGTGTTAAGGCAGCTTGGTAGCTGTATTCTCGAAATACAAAATATGCCATGCGAAATATTTCGTAGGCGATTGGTTTCGAATGTTCGGAAATTGCAAAAGTTCAGTTTTTCTTGGGACTTTTTTCTGCAAATTCGTTGTTGAAGAAAGAGCTTGCTTTCTCAAGCATTTCTTTTTCAAAATTCAATCTTAAATGATGTCTTGCATAATTTTCAAATATAAATGTATTTTGTAAAATTTTGAAAGAAGTCGTGACAATTTTCCAAACATACCTCAATTTTTCAAAAAATCGACTACATTATTTCTGTAAATTTTCAGTTTCCAGGAGGCTGAAGTACTTATGCAGTCCTGGTATCAGGTTAACAGAATCAGTGGATGTGCACTGATATAGACGCCAGTTTTCCAGATGTGACCAGGACCTGGCAGATGTTGACAACATCAGGAAGATCTTCTTGACCTTTGATCAGGGTCCGAATGAAGACCACGTAAGGATATATTTATGCTGTAAATTTGTGTGTCTGTGCATCTTAATAGAGTTGGGAATTCGAGTTGTGTGAATGTGAGTGTACAAGGAATATAAAATTGTAATTTGTGAGTTAGAAGAAGAAATATGTGAAAATTATTCTATTTTTGGTTGTATATTTTAAAAAGATAATTCACAAGGCCTACCGGTGTATGGAGTGAAACACTTGGTCTATAAAAGCAAATAAACGGCTCTGATCAGATTTAACTGTTCCCTTTGTAAAATGACAATTTTTTTGATGTCTCACTTTCCTTGGGATCGAATATATTATTATTATATTATTATTATTATTATTATTATTATTATTATTATTATTAGTTTTCTGAACGTTCTAAGAACATTGAACGTAAGAATGAAAATGCCCAACTTCAAATTTTCATCTAATTTGTGGGGCTGTAATGATATTTTATCATTTAGAAGTTAAATATTGGAAAATTGTTTACTTTTTAGTCGAATGAGAGGATTTGCGGTATTACCAAATATAGTTCTTTTAGTGAAAAAATTAGTTTCCCTAAATGTATACCTCTGACAATTTCCATAAGTAACGAGTAATGATAAACTTAAGGCCTATGTTACTTCTATTGAATTTTCTTTCGAATTTTGCAAGGAAACATTTCAGAAATTTTTATTACTCCGGCCAACGAATAAATTATTTAATTTATGATACCGAACTCTAAGGCTTTCTCAAAATCACCAGTTATTTTAAGTGGTTTAGTAATGAATGGCATGAACCCATGAGAAGAATCATAATTTCGTAGGACATATAACACACATCTCAAATCAAGATGTCTTCATCACTAAAAACGCCAGAGGCAGCCTAGTGTGTCAGATGTAATGAAAAATCATTGAGTAAATAATAATGTGGAAAGAAATGAAATTTTAAAACATCTGATCCTTGCATTGTCATTGTAAAGTTAATTTGGATTATTGCGTCTTACTATAGTCAGTGACTGACTCATCATTTATATCAGAAATACATGTCACATTTTATTTTTGTTGTAGAAATGAACTTTTAGAATGTTTTGATTCAATTGGACCTTTAGTTTTGCACCCAAATTATTGCACGTATTTTCCCTAACGAAAACTTTCTTCGCACCCATCTGCTCACATTTTATTAAATTCATTAAATTTATCTCATATTTAAAAGTAAATTACGAAAGGTTAGTGGTTTCTTATGAAACTGCACTATGTTGGACTATCAGGAACTCTATTAGCGGGTATCTAGAAATTTGCACGTTGCTAAATGAAACCAATATTCTTCATGTTTTTCTCAACTTTCACTTTTTCCTCAATAACCAAAACATGGGCATTTATGGATATAAATAAAAGACAGCTATGTTGCTTTGAAGAATTTTATTGCAAAAGTAAAAAGTGCAGGTGTGAGAGAAGCTAGAGGACATCACACACAAACCTGCCGCCACACGTCGCTCAGTGATAGCTCAGACCGGAACTATACCCATGTTCTGAACTGAAACTGCTGCTGCTCCCGCCATTGCTCAGACCGTGTCCATACTTGTGATCAGAGCCAGCACTGCCAGATGATAACGTAACGTCATGACTGGTGCCGAAGGATGACGAGCTCAGATCCAAACCATGGTGGGAACTAAAGCTTCCTGACGATCCAAGGCTGTGGCTAGAACTGGAAGAGCCGGAACTCAAACTGGACTCGCCGTGTTCTCCACCAAATGAAATATGACCCGAACTGAGAGAACCGTGGCTCGATCCAATGGAACTGTGATCTGCCGATCCGAGGGAACCGTGGCCGGTTCAAACGGGACGACGGCAAGACCTCCAATGGATAAGTGGCTACCAAGGCCAAAGATCCATGGTTTGACTCAAGACCTGAGGAAAAACTTCCTGACGATCCTTCTAGACCATGGCCAGAGTCCAACGATGATGAAGTGTGATCCAGACCATGACTGGATCCCACGCTCAAGCCACTAACATGATCATCCTGGCTCTTTATGAAGACTGGAACATGCTTATGCACCACGACTGGTACCTTCACCGGGTACGGCACCGGTTTCTCCACAGGGAATGGAATTGCCTTGTGCACCGGATACGGCACGGATGCGGAACGGTACCTTAACTGGGATCTTAACAGGCACCGGGTACGGCTTGTGTACTGGCACGGGATCGTTTTATGAAGCACCAGCTTGTACGGCTTCTTTATAAGCACCGGGTACGGTTTCGGGACGGGGACATGGATCTTCACCGGGTACGGCACCGGCACCTTCTTCTCCACGGGCACGGGGTACGGCTTGGGCACGGGCACGGCCACCGTCTTGGTGAGCGTGATGGTCTTCACCTGGTGGTGGCCGTGGCCGCCGAGGTCGAGGCCGCCGCCGTGGCTGCTGAAGTCGCCGTCCGAAGCTTGCGACGGCCGCGCTTCTCCGGCTGCTGCCTCTCTGAAGCGTCGCTGGGCGCCGCGGCCGCGTACGCGACCAGCACCAGAACTGCTGCCAGCTGTAACAGTGAGATGTATTTATTTATTTATTTATTTATTTATTTATTTATTTTACGTCAAAAAACAGTTAAAAACTGCGTATGATGTGCTATGGGGAAAAGTGAATTGTGTGCACATTTTCAAAATTCTGTGATCCCTACACTAAGTCATATACTACTTAAATTTTGAATTTTTGAAAGGGAGAAAAAAAACAAAAAAATTCCCATGTAATAACATCTATTTTCAAGGATAAATAAGCAATAAATTTTGAAAGGGAGGAAAAAAACAAAAATACTCCCATGTAATAAAATCTATTTTCAAGGATAAATAAGCAATAAATTTTGACTCTTATTACTTCATGCCGCGACAACATGGAAACGATAATTTGAATAACTGTATTTCCCACTGCATTCTAGAAGACGTGCACAGAAAATGAAGTTACATTTATGTCCAGAAGCAAAACAAGGGGCCATCTCAGCATTTGCTCAATGGATCAGGGAAACTGGACGAAAAACCTGATCGAGATGGGCATTCAAGCAGATCAAGAGATCGCATTCAAGCCGACCACAAGACAACTGACAGGAAATAAATCATGAATATACCTTTTTAATCAACTATCACGAATGTATTGCTTGGGATTTCACCTTGAGTTGCATTATCAATGTAAAATATTAATTTCTTGTTTACATTATGACTATTTACATTACGTTACATTTTGTTACATACATTAAAGGACTAAAGGCGAAGATAGGAAAGCATTAACGAGAAAGTTGTAGTTCCAATGTCGAAGGCGTAGGACAGATAAAAAGTGGGATGTTTGTAATATCTGAAATTTAAGAGGTTGTAATGAACATTCCACTTTTTCAGAGTTTATAAAACACCGTTCTCTACTAACAAATATTTATTGCAAGACTGCAAGTAATTTTAAAAATGATAATGCCGTAAGACTTCCTGTGGAGAATCCCCTAAATTTATTATACTTTTCAAGTTCTGCCAAATGTATAGGAAATATACAATTTTCATGTGTAATGTTCAGGCTTTAGAATTGTTCAATGACTAACGGATAAACAGATGGAACGATGGGCAAACAGAAAATAAAAACATTTTACGGTCATGAACCTAGAAAACCATATTTCGTCAGAATTTGAAAATTGATTTTTAACATACTTTCACTACGAAAAGTAGAAACGAAAAGGGGATGTACTTACAGGATCATTGAAAGAAATTATTAAACTTGTATTGCCTGTACATATGAAACAAAATCCGTTCTGTCATCATTGTTCCTCCTTCCCTCCCTCCCTCCCTCTGTCAAGTTATCACTAGGTTTCTCGATACTTGACAACGAAAGGGATGTCATGGTGGAAGCTCACTTTAATACAGAAATAAATCATAAATGTTAAAGCATAAAGGCAAATTTTCTTAGATGTAGTTAAACCAAAACAGTGAAAAGTATTAGAAAACTGAATGTCATGTGATCGGTAATTATCTGTGAAGGAGAAAAAGAAAGAAAAACCTACTATTGTATATTGTGGGAGTCTAGAAGGCTGTTAAGGAGACACCAGACGAGAACCTCAGAACGAGATACTTTTATAGTAACATTTACTCGAGTGCTATCTAAGATCGATCGACTTGCAATCAATGCAATCGACACAATCAATGCAATTCTTCTTGCAATCAATTCACTATCAAATATTCTTTGTCCTGTGCACTAAATACATACAAATGCAAGTACATACAACTAGATACAAGTGAGGTTTTCTCGACTATTTTATAAGCAAGGCCCAGTGTGACACATTACATAAAATGAAGGAAAAATATTCATGTATGTATTGTAAATGGAAGTACGAACCCATTGGCCAAAGACGATAACTTCGTACAGACATCAATAGCGACAAACACTGGCTTTAGAACAAACTAGTGGCTATAGTAGCAAAAATGGCATTTCTAAACGTAGCACGCACATTACCTAAGATTATTAAAAAGTGCTCTCGTGTAACACTACAATAAATTACGTATTTTAACAAACACAGTCTTCACGAATAATCAATAACGCAGGATGGTATAGTATAGAAAACAATTTGTCAGAAAAAAAGCCTCTAAGCTAAATTCGAAAATGCCTGTTTTGTCGTCCTTATAATAGCTTCTTTCTCAACTAGATGGTGAAAGAGTAACGAAATTTGGGTGGTCAAGCGGAAGAGGGGGTGATAGCTCGAGACTCGCTACATAAAATAAGGCATTAATGAACCAACAAACTTATTCTTAGATGTAGAGGAGTAAAAAATATTCACATTTAGCTCATGTTTGGCAATGAACATATGAGGGAAAATCAAATTAGGAAGTTTCAAATTGACAGTTCCCTTGATTTAAGAGAAATCATTGTGCAAGGTGTTAGACGGGTAATGATCGGACCCAGTCAAAGGTCTTAGGTTAGAACTCGTCAAACATATGTAGCTTCGTTTTATGAAAATTCTCACCACATGTTCATTGGCAAAAAATGATCATCTTTGACTCCCTTACAAGTACTAGAAGTTCAAATATTTGTTCTGAGCCACTCTTTATAGGAATACACGGAACAACAGTTCTTTTCGTTCTAAGAATATCCAAAAAGTTGCTATTCTATAACGCAGCACGCAAATGATAAATAAATGGTGGGTGGCCTTATCCTTGGAGCCTTGCTCTCGCATGGCATCAATAGTGTTAGCATGGACACACTGAGAACTATGAGAAATTTCCGTCACTGGCTAGATAGCTAGGTCGAGTTCTGTTGCTGTTTGGAAGAGAATTCTAGCGGCCGGTTGCTCTGATCGGTAGTTTTCTGTGGAGTATCCGATCAATACCAGGCGAATGCCGAAGTAGTACCCTAACAAATGGGCCACGGACCGCGCGCGATCTTTCTTTCCCATTCCTCGTTCTATCACTTCCTCGTCCTATCCTTACACTTACATGCACTGCATTACCACACATGACGGAGCTAAGAATTTGTCCCGGCCACGGCAGTGCCCCGCTGGTGCCTGGTTGGGAAATCCCCGATAGTCGACAATAGGTCGGCGCCGGAATTCACCATCCTGCGGGTGAAGCACACCGCCACCTCCCGCGATAAAGCATGTACTAAACTTACAGGACTAAAGACTTTGGCCATTAATGTGCCTGGAATCACAATCAACCAACCAAATTATGAGAATTTATTCGTACGTGCAGTGTGACAAAAGACAGTTGTGTATATTCCCCAAGTTCTTGAGTATCTAACGAAGTCGTAGAGGTCTCGTTGGTGATCGGAGACTGCACAGATTTCTTTCAATTGCTACGTGCATTGGAAATTATTAATATAGATGAATCAGAAAAATACAAGATTCGTCAATTATTATTGAAATTCACCAAAGTTTGCAATTCAGCAACAAGTACATTTAAGCATTACCTGTACCTGCAGCGAAACTACTGTCCCGAGTGGTCATTGCGCCCGACGAAATGTTTTAAACATCGCCTAGTGGAAATTAACTTCGAGGAGAGAGGTTGCTTACCTGAGCCTTCATGGTGCTGTGACGAAGGGAGGTGAGTGCAGTAGCCGCGGCGTTCCCGCATTCTTATACGCGCCGGACGGTGGCGGCGGCGGCGGTGGCGACTGCGGTGGTGGTGGTGGGGCGGCTGCGATGGAAGCGTACTGTGGTTCGAAAAGACAAAAATGCGGCAAACTATCCTCCTTCAATAAAATTAAATTTTCTATTGGAATGTTAAAAAATTAATTAAAAAAGGACTTTAGAGCGAATGTTATATTTGTAAAAGCAAATAATGCTGTTTGTAGTCATGTTTGATATAAAAGTTTTTGTTTTACATAATTAGTTTTATAAATACTTTCATTATTTTAATAGGTTTTGTTAAATGAATTCAATGGACCGATTGAGCCTGCTTTATTGCTGGCAATGATACCGATTAGCTTAGATATGCTCAGTTCAAAATAGGGGGAAATATTTGGTCCCGTTTACTTGGAGCCTTTTATTTATAGACGACACATTTTACTACAAATGTATAAAACATACTAAGGGACTATGAAATTATAACTTTTATGATACAATTTATTACTTCAATTGTTATTACGTTAAACCATATCCAGAGATGCCAAGTGGTTGGCAGAGTCTCTGCCCCAAATGTCATAATTTCTGATTGTCAGGTGAAAAAGGGGGATTCTGAGATTGGACATATTTAAGGAGATAAAATATTTTTATTACCTAAGACTACGAGGACCGGTTCAAATTTTTTAGAGGGGGCGTGGGCTCCTGACACTCCACGTACACATGCATATGCCCACTAGGATTATCAGAGTAGATAGTTATCCATCTCTAAATTAAGGAAGAGGAGAAAAAAGAAATTATGTGCATTTTCGATTAAATATAGTGTTGATACGATGAAAAATTGGTTTCGAAATAAATGTGAAAATGCTAATGACAACAGATATAATTTTTTTTAAATGCAAAGGAAAGGTTCGAAAATTTTGCAAATTTTTCTGTTACTGCTGCTCAAATGGTGTTTACATTGTTTTAATAATTTTTCTTTTGCAGTATATTTTACATTTGGTTCACATTAGGGGTCAATTTATTTATTGTCAGAAACATAAATTAGTAGTATGTCATGTGGTCTTAGTGCCCTCTGTTACATACAACTTCCTACTACACTCTTTAGTTTTACGAGATTGTTTCTTATTAATAAGTATGTGAAATTGATGTTATTTGTAAAGAAACCGCAAAAACAACATTAAACTGCCATGATTGTAATATTTCTGTAGATCTTGTAACGAGATTCAAGGAATATTTGTAATTAATTTTTACTTGTTTTGTGATAGTTTTGTTGTAGTCTTTATTTCGGGTGGGGAAAAAATCTTATCTTCACTTTGGGTGTTGAATATATAAGTTAATATTATGTGCTCTTCAAATAATACATGCTACGCAACTGCGGTGGAATAGAAATGCGTTTTGTTGGAATAGAAAATTTAGTTGGAATGAAATAAATGTAAAAAGGAGACAAATTTAACAGGTGAAAATCTTTAGATAACAACACACAAAATCAATGGGGTAAGATAATAATGTTATTTTAAAATAATAATCGTAATACACCGTATTACATTACGACCCTATTTCGGAAACTTTGAGTTTAAATAATCAATGTGAATGGACAAATTAATAAACGTAGCTTTACTATGCGCACGTTTTGCTAAGTTCTCCTTTTGCTTGTAGTAATAGGAGTAGAGCGGGGGTTGTGTTACTATTTTGCTAGCAATGCAAAACGATCAAATGAGCATTTCGTTTACCAATGCAAATACAAGTTGCTTGCGTACAAATATTGTACGTTTTCTATAACTCGGGAGCAAAAATGTCTATTTTTTCCAAATGTTGTTAATTCCGCGCTTTTTAAAGTTTATTTTATTATTATTTATTTCTGTTTATTTTCTTTTATTATTTTACTTATTCATCTTTCAACTATTTATAATAAAAATGTTAGAAAGTGATTCTGGAGGGTAGATGGTACTTCTTTACGGTACGTCACACACAATTTTTTACTGTTCTTTGACTAAACACAATCAAAACAAATCAAATTTTGCCCAGTTTTTGCGCCTTTACAACCACCGTGCGTTGGCGGAGGCGATGGCAGGGGTGGCGGTGGGGGCGGCGGTGGCGGTGGCGCGTGAACTTGACCGCGAGGCGCTGCCGCCCCACCCCACCCCTCCCACCCCCTCCCCACCCCCACGCAAATGAATGCGTTCCGTGGCGCCCCTGCAAATGGCCCCCGAGAAAGCCTAACGAACGTCCGTCTGTGGTCGCCTCTTCGCGCTGCAACGCCCCGCATTCGCCTTGCTTTGCCAGAACGGCGTTTCTCCACCCCCTCGCAGATGCGAGTCTCGTGATGCGTGTAAAGAGAAGGGAGATTTACGATAATCTGAGATACATCGCTCCAAATGAGAATTATTCATCAGAACAAGATGTTTTACATGTGCGTAGCGTGACTGTTGTCCTCACGACATTACAACAAACACATTATACTCACAAGTTTCACATCCTATTCAGTACAATACTTCTTAATAGTAGGTAATCCCAACAAAGTATAATATGACTTATATTTTGTATTTTCTTACTTAACGCTAATCAAAACACAATTTTTTTGAAGTTTTTATAATTATTCCGTCTTCTCTCATATTCTTCAGATTAAAGATTAGAGGAGGAAAACCGGCTAATAGGGTCGTCTGGCAAGAAGCCCCCTTGAATTTCACGCGCTAGAAAACGAAGTTGACTAAAAGTGTTCCTTGGTAATCTTTTCTTTATTCACTCGAGAGAAGTCTGTGTCGCTCCTTTCTCCGAGCAGAGTATGTTTTGTTTTCGACCGGTGTAATGAACCTTCTATTGACATCAAATTTAAGCTTGTGAGTTCTCTTTACTATTTCTAAACTAAGTTCAGTGTATTATAATAGTAACATGACACGTATCGTGGAACTGGGTGTTGGTAAAATCCGTGTAAAAGTTTGTACCGTAACGTTGATGCTGGGTAGTGAGAGGGTTGCTCATTTTAGTGGGATATTTGGAACTTAGATCCAATTAAAAAATCCATTGATCCTTTGCTGATTTAAAGTGTGAAACCAACTACATAGCGTGTGTTTAAATTGTGAATTTATTTAAGGCCAGGTAAACGAACACGAATCACAGAGTGAGCAAAATGATACCAGAAGATTTTTGTAAACAGCGTTTAAGTAAACTGTGAGTGAGATCTCTCCCAGATACTGTTTAATGATTGTAAATTCCATACACACCTTGAAAATGCGGTACAAAGCTAAGCAACTCGAAGATATACGTAAGTAGTGGGACACAGATACAAAGATCAACATTTTTAACAGAAAAAGGAACTCGTGAATAGTTTTGTCACCCTCGACCAACAAAATCATCCAGAGAATGATACTCTTAATCCATATTCATCAAACAGGCAAAAATATTTATTTATGCACCAAAGACGTTATGAGGGTTCTAATGATCGTGCGATGACAAAATACCAGATGGCATTTGGCCCGAGGGCTAGTTGTCAGCCAAGATCATTAGAACCAGTTAACGTCCATGGAACATACATAATTTTATTTTTTACCTAATTTTATTGATTCAGATTACTTTTATTTACTAATTAATTGGATGTTAACTTCACTCGATTTGTCTTTTCACATTTCCTTCCCATAATTCCCTCTCACAATTCCCTCATAAGAGAACATGTAGCATCAACTGTTTTCATATTTCCCTCGTAACCACAATCCTTTCGATCCAGTTAAGTAATTCTGTACATATCGAGCTCCGTATGGAAGAGAATAACAAGATATAACGTGAGAGCGTAGGCTTCCGCGGCCGGAGTCATGGTTGGAGCGGAATCGTAGGCTTCCGCGGCCGGAGTCGCAGTACTACGCCCTGAGGAAGGTCGCAGAATGGCGACCGAAACGTTGGCACCTGTGCCCTGGACGCGGCGTCTCCCGGATAGCCAAGTTAACCAAGATATAACGTATCAGTAAATAATACAACAGATTTTCATCTTACATCAATAATCAAACGTTTGTTGTGTACCAACTCAAGAAGCCACCAGCTCTGTCACAAGCAACTAACGCCTTACAAGCATCTTGATTTTCAATAGCTCAATTCCATTCTCGCAAAAAATGAAGCCAAATGTTCTAAAAAACCAACATTAGAACACATAACGTACTTAACTGTCTCGCCGTTAAGAACCAATAGAGCTATAGAACGGCACAGAATTTCTCGCACTCTTTTGATATTTCCATATTTACACCCTCTTCCCAGTGGCAAAGTTTTTTTGTTTTTTATTTTCTCAATTTTACGATCCCTTAATAGTTGAATTGAAATAGACTTCAAAAATATTATTCAATCGCAAAACATGGCTCCATATTTTTCATTGAAAAATATCTTGCCGTTCCTGAGAAAATGTTTGAGCGTTTCTGAAAATGCACAATTTCGAGCTCATTTTCAGAGAACCCTTTCGAGTTTAGAGAAATTTCATTTGAAATCATTTGAAGCACTCGTACTCACAAAAGATGAGGTGGAGGTGGTGTGCTGTGAAAGCTTGCGCGGTGAAACGTTCATGTTAATTTGTAAAGTTTGTATAGTTGTTAAGTTCTGTAATAATTAGTTAGTGTATTCTGCTACCAAGTTTCCAAACTTATTTACAGACTTAGTAATAAATCTAACAAAGCAGTAACGTGTACAAGGCGTCGGAAATGTAAACGACGGAAGGGAGATATAAAAATAATTCCTTTGTGTAGTGTTTGTAAAATCAAAAGCAAACATCCAAATGGAGTTTATATAATGTTTTTCAGTGCCTTTAGCACAGTTCGTTAAAACGTTTCAAAAAAAAATGGAGCCGTTTAAAAAAGTGCTCTTGTATTACTGATATAGTGCAGTCGACGAAGAGCCAAAAGGGGGTTCACTTTGCAAAAGGTGAGGTAGAAGATTTAATTTTTAATTTGTTTACGTTGTTACTAGTAAGAAACCCCTAAGTTTTCCACCTTGAAACACTTCGGGAAAAGTTTTGGTAGCCAAAGAACGAACAAAGTTTGGGCATTTTTTGTTTTTTGCGCTATAAAGTTTTAATGTATGATTGTAGGGCACAAATAGTTATGTACAATTTTAAACATTAAGTATATTAATCCAACATCGATTTCTGCATCAACTTGAAAGGAAAATGAGCAGTCTCAGCCAGTTATATAAATTTAATATTTTTGAAAAGTATAAAAAGTAATATTTTTGGATTTTGACACTTCCTTTATACGTAAGTTGGTCACCTAAATCCAATAATGTCCTTACTTTTGTTTTACCACATCACAATTTTTAATAATTTCAGTGATTGCGATCAAAACGATATTGAAAATATACACATTATTTTCAATGAGTTAGAAACCCAAATATATATTATTCGTAATAGTTGATTATGTCAGTTCATTTTGCATGATTTTGTAACAGAACACGGCCAGATGGCAGCATGTTACAGTGTTATATTCTAACACCTATGAAACATGTATTCATAGTTCCATGTTTATAATAGCAGACACTGTGGCAAAATGTTAAATCAACCAGTATTCTCTAAGATTTCGAATGCATCTCAAGCATGGTGTTTCGAAGAACTAATTCGTTTGTTTAAAAACCCCATCTCGATCAGGTTTTTCGTCCAGTTTCGCTGATTCATTGAGCAAATGCTGAGATGGCCCCTTGTTTTGCTTCTGGACATAAATGTAACTTCATTTTCTGTGCACGTCTTCTAGAATTCAGTGGGAAATACAATTATTCAAATTATCGTTTCCATGTTGTCGCGGCAGGAAGTATTATTCGAAGGACAGCATGGATAAGAGCCAAAATTTATTGCCTTTTTATCCTTGAAAATAGATTTTATTACATGGGAGCTTTTTTTTCAATTTTAAGTAGTATATGACTTAGTGTAGGGATCACAGAACTTTGAAAATGTGCACACAATTCACTTTTCCCCATAGCACGTCATACGCAGTTTTTAACTGCTTTTTGACGTAAAATAAATAAATAAAATATATGTTGTTCTATAACCATATGTGGCGGTTTATTGAGACGCGTCCAAAATAAATACAGAAACATTGAATTAGGACTAAATACACATTGATTTCGTATGTCAATAAGAACAAAATATGTAAAAGTGCATGAATGAAAACTATTTTCTCAAATTTATTGATAATTAAAGAACTGTGCCCAAAATGGACTGTGAGAATCCCAATAAATAAAAACAGGACATTTTACAAATAATGACCGTCGCAACCATTTAGTATTTCGTAATAAAAAGATTTCCGTGATAAAAAATTAATTTTCCACATTATGAATGAGAGAGTCGAATGTTCTCACAAGCGTTCAAATATGAAAATAAGTTATTAGAAAAGGGTTACGAATATTATAAATACCTTGGAATATATTTAGGAATTAATGGCAACACCAAAAGGCTATTAACGACAACATAATATAAAAAATGACGTAAAGAAACCGTAGTATGGTCAGAGAAAAGTTTTCTTTTGTTTAAAACACGCGTATAGTAGATAAGAACAATGTTTTTTGGACGAGGTGTGATTGAGATGCGTGGCGAGCGGAGCCTATTATTTTGGTTGTAGGAATGTTTCCTTTGTGCGATGATCTTGAGTTGCCGTCGTAAACGCATCGCGTGTTATTTTGATTGTAGAATCCAAAACGTCATGAGATGAGACTGCGATACTGTGGTGAACATTTTATATAATTTCACGTTTTAGTTTTGAAGTTTTAAATTTTTTATGGAATTGATTTGAAGACGTTGAACATTTGCATTGGCCAACAATATCGTAGAGACTTATGAATACGTAAGACAAAGTCATGGAGCGTACATTCATTGCTGGATGTTAGTTTTTAGTATTTGAAATGGTGGAATGTGAATGGCAGTGGCAGCCAATCGTCGTGCAGCAAGACGGGAAGTTTAAAAACATTATATTTTTGTTTTCTATCATAAAAAAAATATAGCAAGGCCAAGCTGTTAGTTTTAAGATCTAGAGAAAGATGGATTTTTCAAATTATTCAAACTGTAGAGTGCACTCGAGTGAATGTTGGTAATATTTAATTGTGTGAATGTTGGAAGCAAAGATGTATTGTGTGCAGTGTTTGTGTTGCTGAGTTAAGAAACTGGTCGAAGGGGAAGAGGAAGGCACTAAGTTTTGGAGTTCCTATGGTGTGGCGCGAGCCAAAGAACTATCTAAACGATTGTTATTTTCGTATTTGCAAAGTAAAAGGATTCAATACAAAGAACAGACACGCAATGGTTTATCTTGATTTGGAGTCTGCTAGAAGGCCTGCACCATATGCCACTGACGTTTCTATACGAGAATCTCCTTCGAATCTCAAAGAACTGCATTCTGATTAAAGTTCAACGGCAGTGAGTCAGCTGAAGAATCTGATTGGATAATCATCGAACACAAACCCAAACCTTTAACACAAACAAAACTGAATGATTTTGTTAGGGATTTAAATCACTCAATGGATACTTCTCAAGTTTTAGCTTCACGTCTGAAAGAAAACAATATTCTAGCTCCAGGAACGCATGCAACAGTTTACAGACATGAAGAGAAAAACTTAGAACGTCTTTTTAATCAGATAATCTCCTTAGTATATTTCACTGACATTCCAAACCTCATAAATAAGTCAGGAGGAGAGTATAATACAGATGAAGGGAGATTTTTCATTGATTCAAGAAAGGAAGTGTAAAAGATGTGTTGCTACACATTAGTAACACTTTAGCACCTGTGTCAGTCGCTAATTCCGTCTATCTTAAGAAGATGTATAATAATCTTATATTGCTACTCAAAAATGTAAATTATGAGGAATATAAATGGATAATATGTGGAGATTTAAAGATTTTGTGCATGTCGTTAGGCTAACAGGGTTACACCAAATTGAGATTCATGAAGCAATTTACTAATGTACTAGATAAGAATGGAAAATGTTTTAAATATCTAGCTAATAAATTTCCTACCCTCTCAGAAGGTAATGAAAAATAAGTTATCTTTATAGGGCCGCAGATCAGAGAATTATCTAAAGATGAACACTTTGAAGCATGTATGACACCTCCGGCAAGAGAAGCTTCGATTGGCTCAAAGAAGTAGTTCATAAGTTCTTGGGAAATTATAAAGATCCAAACTATCTGTATTATGTAAATAATAAGCTGAAAAAATATGAAGCCTTAGGATGTTACATGAGTCTGAAAGTGAATTTCCTTCTCTCTCATTTAGACTGCTTTCCAGAAAACCTGGGAGCAATGAGTGAAGAACAGGGTGAGAGGTTGCACCAAGATATTAAAGACATTGAAAGGCAAAGAAGATTTGGAAGAGGAGCAAGGGATCTTTGGACCATACAGACAAACACAAGACCATATTTATACTCTAAGAAAAATAATTGAAAAACATTGAGTAGGGGGAAAACAATATACACTGCTTTCATAGATTTAAAGTCAGCATTTGATACAGTACTCAGGAAAGAACTATAGGACGCAATGGAGAAAGCAAAGATTTCAAGAAAAATGATAAGGGTAATTAAAAGCATTTATAAAAATATGTATGGTATGTAAGGCTGAATGGACAACTCAGTGGGAATTTTAGAATGGGCAAAGGAGTTAAACAGGGAGATTCAGTGAGCCCCTACTATTTAATCTTTATGAATCAGGTATTAAACAAACAAAAGGGTACTAAAATGTAAAATTGGAAATTGGAAAATGAGACCAGTATGGATACAAGCATTGGTGTATGCGGACGATATTTTATTGCTCGCCAAAAACCCAAGAGAGCTGCAAGAGATGATAATTGAGTGGGGGTATGCACTGGAGGATAGGGGTATGAAGATAAACATCAATAAGAGCAAGGTAATGTGTATAGGCAAAAAAGGAAGAAATTAACATTAAGTGGAGAGAGGAAAGCATGGAGCAAGTAACAAGCTATGAGTATCTTGGAACAATAATTTCGGAAAACGGAAAATATGAAGAAGAACTGAATAATAGAGTGAAGAAAGCAACTCTGTGTATTATAAAACAAACAAGAACTTCCTAAGAATAAATGTAGGCACTAAAACAAAAATATAAATTTACAAGTACGTATGTAAACCAATATTTATATATGGAACTGAAAGTATGCGTAAGTCGAGTCACAGCAGTAGAAATGAAATTCCTACGCAGGATAGTACGGTAAACAAGAAGAGCTCGAATAAGAAATAATATAATTAGCAAGGAACTAAAAGTTACTCCGCTACTCAAAGAAATGGAAAACAAGGCTCTGAAGTGGTTCGGATATGATATTAGAATGGCAGAGGATAGAAAGCTGAAACAAATGATTGAAGCCAGGCCAAGGGGAAGAGACCACCTGGAAGGCCAAGAGAAACATGGGACGCCTATATACAGGATATATGCTAAAGGAGCGGAAATGCGCTACCAAGGGAGATGGAAACCGTATTTCAGTTCTTAATTTTGTGTTGATCAAACAATGTTTTCAGATTTTCAAGTTAAAGATATTATAAATGTTTTTAAATGTAAATTTTTGAAAAACAAGATGTGATATGGGGAAATTGAAGTACTTAATCCTTGCGCTTTAAATATATAAAATCAGTAATTCGATCTGAAAAAAGATGACAATTTTTTTTGTAGACCTGTGTAATTAATGCAGCTGAAAACCGTCAATATGAACGAGATTAGCAAATAACACGCATTGCTGACGAAGATTTGGTCGAAGAAGCTGGACGGCAGATTGGAGAATTGTCATTATTCCGTCCATGACATGGAAAGTATTAGACCATTCAATGCGTTCGCATTATGATCTCGTTGTCAAACATGAACTGACAGAATGCTTCATTATTTATTTTTGAGTATTTAACAGAATGTAAGACATTTCAAGTACAGAAGTTTCAAGGTACGATGAAGCGAATTCGATAGAAAATAAGATATCAATAAGGAGCTTTGATCCAAATTTCTTATATACATACACCGCTAACCTTGTGAAATGAGAAGAGAGAACAGACGAGAGAACAGAGAAGAGAACATCTTAATGCCGATGCGACAGTATGTCCCAACGATATACATTACTGTCTTCCATGAGTAAAGTGCACCGTTCTTGAGTTTTAAAATCCCGACTCAAACAATAAAGGCAACGTCTCTGGTACGACCAATACAACAAAATGTAAGAAATTGTTTGCTGGTAGGTGTTCCTTTATTTGATGCACCTATGAATGGGTCAGCTGCCTTTTCAAAGACTTTCAGATGAGCATCTGCGATATTATATTTCTTGTTTTGATACCAGCGGTCATTAAATATTATGTACTCAATATTTTGAAAATATACAACAGATGTTCTGCTTGTTGTCTACTATTAATGTCTTCTCCATACTTTTGGAGGAGACACGATTATACGGTGCGGTTATCGGGTCGGTAATCTACCTGTATTCGCCCATCAAATAAGAAAGTGATATTCATCAGAGTTGCCTTCAAGATAAAAATATACGAACTGCATTGTCTTATTAACATTAGTGGCGAGACGAAATCCCTTAGTTTTCTTTTTCTTCTTCTCAACCTGCACAAGTTTCTGTCAGGAAAAGTAGTATCGTGCTTCTTATGTGACCAAACCCCCGTTAGCAAAGCGTGTTATTTTCTGACCCCATTCATACTGACGGTGTTAATCCGCATTATTGATGGTTTCAAGGAAAATTTCATAACCTTGTGCACAATATTTCTTTGTGGTTAGAACAGTATTTCTTGTGATTGTAAATAATATTAAAAACAAATATAATAATAATAATAATAATAATAATAATTATTATTATTATTATTATTATAAAAACATAATATTAATTTAATTTAAATTGAGTCATTAAGTATTAAAAACATTGGTATTTAATCTCTTTTTATTTATAATGAATTTAATAATTCAAAAATACTACATTAGTGATAATATTAGTAATTTAGGCAACTTCAGAATAAAAAGGAAAATTTGGTGACGTTTTAAAATTTCGTAGCTCTGTTACTATTTACTCGAGGAAAATAACTTATAAAGAAAATTTGTAGCAAATTGTATGATCTTTAAAATTGTACATAACTATTTTTACAACCATTAAAAAGTTATTATGCATAAACCAAAAAATATTCGAAATTATTTTTTTTTTTTGGCTACCAAAACTTTCGAGGTAGAAAACTTAGGGATTTCTTATCAAAAACAGTATGGACAAAATAAAAAAATAATATCTTCTACCTCACTTCACCTCATTAAAATGACTTATCGACTGCACTAATACTTTCTAGCTAGTTATTGCCTTCGATATGGAGATCAATATACACTGCATAACTTTCCTAATAGAGACAATTGTTGTTACCAAGGAAATAAGAAAAGAGTAGAATGATGCAACATGTTCTCGTATGGAGAAAACTGTGAAAGGAAATTATGGAAAATATGAAAAGGAAAACCGAGACAAGTTAACATTTAGTAAATAAGTAAATCTGGATTGTTAAAGTTAGTTAAAACATAAAATATTTTACGTAAGGGCGTTTGGTGATTCTAATGTACTCGGGCGACCATTAAAACCCTTAAAACGCCCTTGATGTGTAATTAACTACTTTAATATTGCCTTTATTTTACGAAGAATCTTGTGAAAGCTACTGATATATTAAAAATTGTACATGACCTCTTTTTTAAATTTTAAGAAGTTTGATTAAGGGAAAATGTCTTATCATCAGTATTGTGGTTGTTAAAAGACGCAACAATTAAAATTTTTGAAAATTTTAAATATGTAGAGAATTTAACTAAAATTTGCGGTATTTTATATGCATTCTTTTCTCTATCTAATAAAAAATTTAAACCCAAAATTTGGAGCTATTTTTCATAAAAATTAGAACATGATATCAAGACTTCGAGAAAAATACCCTCCAAGATTAAAATATCCGATTCAAAACGCAGCGACATCAGCCAGATCGATGTGGGAAAATCAATTTTGGTAAAAATGCTATGTAGGGTTTAGCCAATGCTTGCCAACTCAGACCGGGAGCGGTGGCTCAGTGGATCAACTGATAGCATTGCAGTGCCTCTGATCGGGAGGTCCTAGGTTCCAGTCCCGTCGGCGGCAGAATTTTCGACATTAGCTTGTGAGTCTGGAGGAGAATTCCAGCGGCCGGCTGCTCTGATCGGTTGTTTTCCGTGGTTTCTCCGATCAACACGAGGCGAATGCCGGAGCAGTACCCTAACAAACGGGCCGCAGACCGCGCGCGATCTTTCCTCCCTCTTCCTTATCCTATCCTCACCCCATCACACACACTTACATAAACATGCACTACACAATCACAGATTCCGGGAGACCGGTCGGGGGTTTAGAACTTGTCCCGGCTGGGGCGGTGCCTCTGGTGGGAGATACCCAGTTGGGGAAATCTACGGTAGGCCGGCGCCGGAACTCTCCATCCAGTGGGGGAAGATCACCGCCACCTCTCCATGAAAAACATGCATTACACTGACGGGAATAATGACTTCAGTAGTTGACGTGTGCGGAATCATCAATCAATCAATTGCCAACTCAGTGCTCTGTGACGTCACAGAAATCTACTCTCCTGCTCGGAACCGAGCCGCGAAGCAAGGCGACCCGATGCGGCGGCGGGCGCGGTGTTCCAATAAAGGCATGGAAGTAAGGGAAAACGGTTCGTTTGGAAAATCGAAATAACTATGCTTTTTAAGGTGAGATTCTCCCTCCTACGTTACTCATGTTAAATTCTTAATATTGATGATCTCAGAAACTATTGGAGATATAGAATCGAAATTTTTACTGTATTTTTTCCGTACTGTTGTTGTTGTTGTTGTTGTACATATTTACATTGAAAACACTTGCAAAATGAATTTTTTGTCGGACCTTCATTTTTTGAAAAAAATTAATGAAAAATTTATATATAAAATTGAAACAAATAACGATAACAACGCAAAAGATCCACAGCTTCACCATGTCTCGTAGAGTAATATGTAAAGGACTCTATAAAATGGGATAAATAGTTTTTGAGAACACGGGGCATCTATAACAAAAAGGTGTTTTAATAAAAGCGCTCCTTAAGTTTTTACTAGAAATTACCCATCGTATTTGTTGTATTATCTTACTTAAAATAACCTACTCCATATTTTTAATTATGTTCCTGATTGCTAATACATACAAGCTGCTTTCTTTTCATTTTTCTGATTTTTTGCCATTTTATCAGCTCAAATCTCTGCTTAGAGAGGTGATTGACTGGATCATTTCTGGTGTTAAGATTTTATTAAATAACGTATTTTCCGCATTACACAAATTGTAAACCTCAACAGGCTTCACAATTTAATCTATTTCCTTTGTTTACATGGTTTTTTCAAATAGCTTTCGGTTTTGTCATTTAAGTCGAACTAGTTGACATGTTTCCACACACTAGGCTCTCCCACCGTTTACCTAAAGAAAGAGAAAATAATACTAAACTTTAAATTCACAGAAGAACAAAATGTCCCGCCAAATTGCACAGATGAGCAAAATTATCAAAGATGAAATTACGAAAATCATAGCCTTCGAGAGCAAATAGTAACTTTCAGAACTAGGTCTGTTTATGTGAACCATGGAACTTCTGAAACATCACCCTGTCTGTGCTGATGTACATTCAAAACGCAATAAAATAAACAAAAAACCTAACTGTTCAATAAATAATATATAAAAATATTCAGAAGTCTAGATCTATTTTATGATTAAAAACTAAATTCAATATTTTTATTTTTCGGGCACCTTAAATGGAAATATTATTACAATGTTTTTATTCAGTAATATGAAGAATTGTGCAGTACAACATACATTATTGCATAACTTAAAGTAATATACTATCTTCGTATACGTATCTATCTATACGTATCTTCACCAGTATTGTAATTCGACTTTTATTCTTCTATTAGCAAGCATTTTTGGAAAAGATAGTTTTAACATTTTATCAATAATATTTTATACAATATATGTAATCTAACGAATTTAGTTCGTTCTGAAACAGTAATTAAAGTTAACAAATAGCACCCTGAAGGGGTCACGTGCGAGAATTTGGACCCCAGTCTTCATTATTTTTTATGAACACTTTTTTTAGGAATGTTATAAATCCTCGTGATTTTCACTATCTTTTCCACCATTTTCGATCTGCACATTCCTTTACTAACTTGCGGGCAATCTGTCAATTCTCAGAATATTTTTTTTTAACTCGCAATTTTCTCTGGGCTGCGTAATGCATCTCTAGGTTGGACTTTTCAACATACTGCAGTTATTTAAACCCACTAAACATTTCACCATTTTCCCAGTATTTACAAAAGAAAAATTTCATCCTAGACCAAACCAAAGTTAAGCGGGTGTAGATGGTCTTCCATTCATGTTGTCTGAAGTAGAAGCAATGGCCCACTGCCAAGGTTTTCATCACCGCCACCCCCGTCCGTGGATCCCTCCCTTTCCCATGGGCTCGCAATGTTTCTCTGAGCGCCATCTCTTGAAGGGGAAGGCGGCTCTGACGTCACCATTCTCCAGTTGGCAAACGCTGGTTTAGGTGTTCGCGTTGTTGACAAGCAGACTGTACCGACAGATGCACAGACCGATAGATGGACGGACATCAGGACAGACGGACGGATAGACAGAAGGTTAGACAAACGGATAGACAAACGGCCAGCCGGCCAGACGGATGGACGTTAATTGATTGATTGATTTTTTCGTGTTACCGGGCGCGTCAACTGCTTCAGTCGTTAGTCCCGTTAGTGTAGTGCATGTTCGTTTTTCTCGGGAGATGGCGGTGATCTTCCCCCACTGGATGGCGAGATCCGGCACCGACCTACCGTCGGCTAGTGGGGTTTCCCCCTAACCAGGACTCTCCCACCAGCGGGGCCCGCCCCAGAAGGCTCAAGCGAAAACCCCCCGGCCCGGTGATGTTATTAAGGTGTGGTAAGAGGAGAGGATGGACAAGGAAGAGGAAGGACGGGGGTACTGCTCCGGCATTCGCCTGGTGTTAATGGAGAAACCACGGAAAATACCGATCAGAGCAGCCGGCCGCTGAATTCTCCCAACAGCGACTGAATTCGACCTAGCTAAAAGCTAGTGTCGAAAATCCTGCCGCCGTCGAACCTAGGACCTCCCAGTTAGAGGCGCTGCAGTGACATGAGTTGATGCACTGAGCTACCGCTACCGGTATGGACGTTAAGACAACGGCCAGACAGACGGGCAGATGGACAGACTGGTGACGGACGTTTTGGACTCCTACAGCTATATTATTGAACATAGAGATTTTTCCTCAATGAAATTTGCCTCACGCAAATACTTCTTAAATCAATGTCATGAACATGCTTTTGAAAACGTTAGTAAATTTTGCTCAATTTTGAATGAAATATTGGAAACATTAAAAAATATCTTTAAAAAATATACTCATAAAGGGTCCTAATTTGTTCTTCACATTTTCACGAATAGTGAAAAAAAATGACATAATCGTAATTATGACGTGTTATTCTGATTTTTCAAAAGTGCCGAAATGCAATATTTTTTAAATATCTTTATCATCGTTAATAATTACTTTATTTGTGTTTTATACATTATTGTATTTGTGAGTATAAGTGCTTACAATGATTTTGAATGAATTTTCTCGATAACTCGATCATTTTCTGTAAAAATGATCTCGTAGTTGTGCAGAAACGCTCAAGCGATTCGCAGGGCCATGTGTTATTCCAGATCGCTCGACGAATATACTTTTTTTGATAAAATTGTTGAGCGGTTAAGACACTAGCATTGATCACTGACAGTTAAGCAGTAAGGCAGAAGGGCAGACGGTCAGAGAGACAGGGAGACGGTCAGGTAGCCAGATGGCCAGACATAGCCAGGCGCTCAGATCGCACGTCGGTGAGACAGATGGTGAGACAGACGCTCAGCCAGAGAGCCAGTCAGTGAGGCAGCCAGTCAGTCAGTCAGTTGGATACTCAGACAGTCAGTCAGACACCCAGTCAGTCAGACACCCAGTCAGTCAGACACCCAGTCAGTCAGACACCCAGTCAGACGGACACCCAGACAGAAACCTAGTCAGACAGACACCCAGTCAGACAGACAACCAGTCAGACAGACACCCAGTCAGTCAGACACAGTCAGTCAGACACAGTCAGTCAGACACCCAGTCAGTCAGACACCCAGTCAGTCAGACACCCAGTCAGTCAGACACCCAGTCAGTCAGACACCCAGTCAGTCAGACACCCAGTCAGTCAGAACCCAGTCAGTCAGACACAGTCAGTCAGACACCCAGTCAGTCAGACCCAGTCAGACGGACACCAGTCGAAAAGAAACCTAGTCAGACAGAACGCAGTCAGTCAGACACCCAGTCAGTCAGACACCCAGTCAGTCAGACACCCAGTCAGTCAGACACCCAGTCAGTCAGACACCCAGTCAGTCAGACACCCAGTCAGACAGACACCCAGTCAGTCAGACACCCAGTCAGTCAGACACCCAGTCAGTCTTCTTACGAAGTAAGAAGATAATGTAAAAAATAGTACGATAAATTTAAAATGAAACATTTAAATAATTTATGAAACTCTTGCTGTATGAATTGCGTGAAGCAAAATTTTTAAATGCAAAATGTAATGAAAGAGATCAAAATACATTCCATTTCATAATACGAATGTACAGTACCGAAGTCTGTGGAACAGTACTTTACGACGAAGTCCAGTATACAATCACATCTTTGGAGTTAGGTAAAAAATTCGGGTGGACCGCCGAGATGAAATCGATAGAAGATTCTTTTCCTGCGGTAGAAAGCAACGATCAAAAGAAATACCGTTTTTAATGGTTTGTAAAGATAAAGTGATATAAAATTCTGCATTTTGCCAGTGGAATACCTGCAAAGTGACGGTGCACAATAATATATTGTCTACAATGCCCAACGTGAGTGTTAATGACTACAATATGAAATTAAACTATCCATAGTTAATATTACTGAATGTCTCTGACATCGTAACAATAAGAAGTGATTCCTTCAAGATTCTGAATGAATACAGCTTATTGATTCAGAAAATATTGAGAGTGGGATTATCTAATGCATATATACTGCTAGGATTCACAAGACGTGAACCCTCATTGACTGATTATTTCCTTTTCGGTCATGTCAACTGCTATGGTCATTATTCCTGTAGGTGTAGTGCATGTTATATTGTGAGCAAGGGCGGAGGTGGTGTTCCTCACCCAGTTAGCACAAGAGATCTAGCGTAAGCTCTTGTAGGGTTTCCCCCTCCAGGTACTTTCGCCAACGGAGCAACGCCTCTGTCGTGACTAGCTCGAAGCTCCTGCCTGGCCTGTTTATACATGTGTACGTACAAGATACCTCTCCTGTCTCATTTCCCGTTACGTGTACTGTAGGTGTATGTGTTGAAGGGGAAATGAGAGGAAAGGATGAAGAAAGAAAGATAGCGCTATCCATGGCCTGTTTGTTAGGGTACTGCTCTAGCACTCAGCTGGCAGTGATAGAGAAACCTCGGAAAACCCGATCAGAGAGCCGGCCGCTAGAATTCCCTCCAGACACGCTGAATTCGACCTAGTTATCTATCTATCCAGTGTCGGGAACTCGAACGCTAGGATCTTCCTGTCAGAGACCACTACAAATGCTACAGTTGTGATCAATCTTAGCCGGTACTTGGGCGCTCAAGAGACTCCAATGAAATGAATGGGTGTTCTTAGTTTTCTTGGGTCTGCTGTATCTCTCATGGAGATAACTAATGACGTCGCAGCATGCCCATGACGTAAAACCTCGCTGTCACCACTAGCCTACTAGTTGTTTAGGTGGCTGTGTCCGTCACGGTTCCACTTAGCATAACAGAAGTAATGAGTGCTGCTCCACAACAATCGCAAGATTAGTATCTTTTCTCAGAGTCGCCTTTCACACGCGACGCTCCTCCTTAATTTTACTAACATGCGTATTTTCCCTGACGACAATGCAACATTAAATCCAACAGTCCATGTCTCTCGAGTACGTAACCTTTGAGGTAAAGGTTAAGTACCTTTATTCCAAAAGGGTACGTAACCTTTGGGATACTTCTCTGAAGGCTCTTTGGGATACTTCTCTGAAATTTAACCAGGTTAACTTGAGGTTATTCGTGTCTTACTATAGGTTGAGGGGAAGCGCGGTGTTCACCTAAAACTACTTAAGAGTCTGTAAAAGAACGAAATAGCCATATATTATTCATCAATTATTTATTGGGTACGTATTTTATATAGCACAGTATCATTATAGTCTATGTATTCGTTATAATACTTATTAATATTGTTACTTTTCCTATTATACTTTTTAAATTAAATACTGTTTCGTAAAAAATTAAAGGGTTGAAAAAAAGAAATAAACTATATTTCAAGACAAAAAACTACTGAACATCAATTAGTAAAACTTTGAAAATTACACTACTGATCGGCATTATTGTCCTTTTGGCTTATCTCAAATTTTCCTCTCGTTTGGCTGTAATACTAAGGAAAAATAACTTACTCTCGAAATCGCTTTTGTTATCAAGGCATGCGAACAAGTTTTGTATTACTTTTTAATAAAAAAGACTCAGAAAATAGCTATAATGATCAAAACAGGCTGCCGTAATAAGCTGTAATTTAAAATTCACATCTTTAACAGACAAATTTCAGACAATGTGTGAAACAATTCAAAGAAATCTTAAAAACAAAGTAAGAAAGGACACACAAATGAAATTTTACAAGTGATGGCGGTTCCTGTACTTGAATATGGTTGCAAAAATTGGAGCATGAATCTCTCAGACAGAGGGAAAATTGAAGCTGCTGAAATGCGATTTCTAAGATCTCTTGCAGGATGTATGCTTCCAGACCACACAAGAAGCGAAGACATCAGAAGCGAACTAAAAATATTCAACCTCAAAATGAGAATCCAAGAAAAGAGAAATGGTTCAATCATATCCAACGGATGACTCTTGACAGACTACCATTTGGTAGTCTGGAGTAAGCTCCTCCACTACGCACTCGAAGGAACTCGATGGCCAGGTAGACCTGGAAGAAGATGGAGAGACGATCTTCTTGGCGACGGAAGAGGTCATTTGGCCTAGTCATTGATGATGATGATGATGATGATGATAAAGAATTACCGTGGCCTACATTACGTATCCTATGAGTATACTGGTTGTCCCGAAATAAATTTTCAAGGACGTAAGAGTGTTCAAGGAGGAAAAATTTGAACATGTAGAAATTTTATTTCACGAAGTTACATTCGTGACCTTTGCTCCTGATTGCAAGCAAACTTCTTGTGAACTGGTGTTCAGCAGGACACGTTATTACGTAAATCATATTTCTTTATTGATTGATTGATTTTTCGTGTTTCCGGGCGCGTCAACTGCTTTGGTCATTAGTCCCGTTAGTGTAGTGCATGTTTTTTCTCGGGAGATGGCGGTGATTTTCCCCCGCTGGATGCCGAGATCCGGCGCCGACCTACCGTCGGCTAGTGGGGTTTCTCCCTAACCAGGACTCTCCCACCAGCGGGGCACCGCCCCAGCCGGGACAAGCTCTAAGCTCCCGACCGGTCTCCCGGGATATATGGTAGTATAGTGCATGTTAGTGTAAGTGCATATTTCTTTATTCATCATGTGGCATGTAGCATTGGCATTGGCAAAAGTGATAAAGTGCGACCTCTCTCTATGCTTTAGAAGTATGTCACATTTATTTTGAGACATTCTGAAGACATCTTCAAGGTTCTATGTAGATATTAGGGAACCCCGGAGGCAACAGATAATTGTAGATCCCCTGTTTTTGTAGTTTCTCTCAATTCATCTTCCTTCTCGTTATAGGTGATCAGTTTCTTAATGACAACTAAATTAAACAGTGTTGTACGAATGAAAAACGTTTTCTTTATTCTTCGCCTTGACTTCAAACGAAATATCAGGATAACATGTTCTGTTCTCATTAACTCGATGTAGTTCCACTGGAGTGGTATTAAAAACTCCCTTCCCAGAATGTAAGCCTCACTGGACAGAGCTAACTACCTCTTTTTTCCTGCAAATACTCCACATCATTCCCGGTATACGAAGCGCAGGCTTTCTAATTTAGAGCAAACACCGAGTTTGAATTTTGTTCTCAATAACAAAACAATTTTTTCCCCAGTTATTTAAAATTACAGAATAGAAAATCGTATAATGCAAACCAAGGCTAATCATTTTGACACAAAGAAAAACGTCTGTCCCTTCTCCCATAATAATTTCACCTCATTTGTACATTATATACAATATGTCTTTAAGCAGTATCTTCTTCAAACATTTTAATCTGAATGTTGTAAAATCTATTCCTTTCTGCGTTCAATATACAGATGGCACGTGAGCTAAATAGGGACGTAACTGCATGAAGACAATTATAAATCATATTTTATAAGAGCAGATAAAACATTCCGCATACCATAATGTTCCGTTTTCAGGAGAATAATAGTAGAAACGTGAAAATTAGAAAAAATCATATTTTCATAACTCCCCTTTAGAATGAATCAAAATTATACATCTATTAAAGTACATTCAACGAAGTAAATTGTTATAAATGGTAAAAATATGCAAATAAATCTTTTGATAATATTATCTGAGGTCACTAATGATTACATCGTTGGAAAAGGGAATTAAAATGCAAATAAATAAAAAATAAATTAATAAGTAAATAAATAGCAGTTGTGTCGATTTTATTACGATTACATTATCCCAAGCACGTCCAGTTTGATAAATCAAAAATTTAAACAGTTAGGTCAACAGAACAGTGAAATGAAAGAATAGGCTTCCGCGGCTGGAGTCAGTGACTACATGGCTGTCAGGGAGATGCCGCGATCTACATTTGGATTTCTGTAACCTGGCTGATGACAGCTGATCAGCTGTTACGGTTTCGTCCAGTCGGGAGCTTAAACGTCACCACAGTGACGTCACCGTGATGATGTTTTAGCTCTTGATTGGATGACACTGTAACATCTGATCAAGTGTCATCGGCCAGGTTAGAATAAAACCCAAGTATAGGCATAGATGCCAACCTTTTTCGCCGACATACTGCAACCTTCCTCAGGTATTTCGCCTTGGCGGCGGCCGACACGTTGGCATTTATGTTTACATTTCGCTCCCCATGTCGACGATTGATTGGCTGATTACTAGTGATTCCGGGTGCGTCAACTGCTTAAGTCATTAGGCCCGTGAGTGTACCGCTCTTTTTTTTTTTTTGCTCGGGAGGTAATCTTGCCCCGCTGGATGGCCAGATCCGACGCCGACCTACCGTCGACAAGCGGGGTTTTCCTCAACCAGGTATCTCCCTCCTGCTGAGCTCCGCCGCAGCCAGGACAAGCTCTAACAGTAACCTACATGTGTGTTTTGAATAAGTTATGATTATCTTCTGAAAACAATTCATGGATCTTTAAGGGCGACGTTAGCAGTGATAGACGAAGCAAACTGGTTGGCAAATTTTCTTAAGCCATCGTGCTATCATTAGTGGCATCAATGTGTCTCCACCAAAAGCAGTAAACTATTATCAGTAAATATTAATAGTTAATTTACTTGTGTATGTAATTCTTGAATTTCCTAATCAGCATTTTAATTTACGTATATTTAGCATACGCGGATGGATGAGGTATATAGATAGTTATGTAATGCTACTTATAATCGATGATGAGCTTTTAATTTCAATGCATGAATTGGGAGCCCAGATACCGAAAAAGGGTTTTCATTAACTTCTTTCAGTCCCTCCGTTGATAATCCAAGATGGCACCCCAGTAAATTCGTACAAATTCGAATGTACAATCTTTTAATTTTGGGTGTACTTTCCATGAAATTACAACAAATTTCAGTATATTCACAAAAATTGCTCAAAATACTCAACATTTTTTCTGTTTTCTTTTTCTAGAAAAGAGCAAATGACGCTTTTGAAAATTGCGCAGGTCAAGTTAACATCTCTGAATTTTCAAAAATTAAAAACTCGTAAAATACTTTGAACGCTCTCTTACAACAATACTTTAAAGAAGATGTTGATCTCAAAAATGTATTCTTGGAAATACATCTTTAAATGATGTTATGCAAAGTTTTTCAAGATATGGTAGTTATGCGTGAGTTTCAATGAATTCGGGCAATTAAAATAACCAGATTTTATCGAGAACTGTTGCATATTTTACTTTATCGCATACGTAGCTACATACGGAGTAATACACGTAGTATAAGGGTAAGATAACAATCACTTGGATTCACAGGAAACTGTGTAATTGAGGAAATTGCTCCCTTTACGGAGCACAACAGTACCGTGATGGAGCCAAGGGATACTATGGAGAAGTAAGTAAAGGTTCAACGCTGAGATAGACCTACGCTATATCCGGGAAACAGAAGGTACAATTCACTTGGGAAGTCCTCGGAAGAGGGATCGGGACCGCTAGAGGACCTTGTGGGTGTTATAAGTGCCGAGAGATAGTGGGAAGGCGTTGTTGGGAAATCACAAGATTCATTCATAAGAAATCACAAGGCCCGATTCAAGAGAGCAGGACGAAAACTAACTTACGCGAGAAAGTCTTTTCAAATTTGTAGCACCAATAGTTACTTTCTCACACGTACGTAAATACGTAATATATACGGAGTATAGAGAAAACTATGTGATGTTGCGAAAATTTGATTACGAAATTCAAAGGGAAGTTTACGTTTTGCGGTCACCTGATACCGAAAAAGTTTTTCAAAACGTCAGTCAGTCTATCCACCCGTTCGCACGTCTGTCCATCTATGATCAATCCTAGCGCCTAAACAATTTCTAAAATATTTGACGAAATAATTTTTAAAAAACTGTATTCATTCATTAAATAAAATTATAAGTTTGGCTCGGTTCCAAGTCCTGAGATTTTAAAAATAATTATTTAAATTTTGGGGTACTTTACGTAGGTCCCTGAGGCATTTTCAAAATTTCCGCAAAATTGGCTCCAAATTTTTTCCCTTATAAGAATTGAGTAAAATACATTTGTAAAGATGAAGTGCGTCGGATTTTCAGTTGGTTTTTAAGTTTCATTTTGTGAAGTTTAAAATTTGTGCAAATTGTAGAAGTTTGGAATTTTTTGGATGCAATCGTACAAATACATGATTGAAAATAGATTTTTCTTCAAATATTTTTCTCCACAGGCGAGATTGAAGGGACTTTTTTTAATTTTGGAAGTTTTCGTGCAATTTAGGGTAAATACGGTGGTCGGGGGTGAAATGTTGACATTCTTAAAAATAAAGTTCTCAAAAAGGCTCCAATTTTATAAAAACTGAGAACTGTTAGTGCTAAATGCATTGAATAACATGAAAAACACGATTTTGATGTATTCTTTTAATATTTCAAGAATTACACAAATGTAATTTTTTTAAATATCTCTCACGTTCTTGATATGGACACTATAAGCTTTTCTTGCAGTAATATTGCATAATATTGCATTTCTTAGAGTTTTTCCGAACTCAAAAGTTTTCTCTGAAAATTAGCTCAAAATTGTGCATTTTCAGAAAAAATCAAACAATTTTTTTCGAAAACAGCTCCACATCTTTCAATGGAAATTTGGGACCAGTTTATGCTCTTCTGTTGGGTTCTCCTTAAAGCCCTATTTCAATTCTAGTATTAGAGGTCCGAAAATTGGGATAATATCAAAGAAATGTCTTTAGATGTTGATAGATAACAGGCATTTGATAGTGTAAGAACGGGGGGGTGATAGATGTTGATTGTTGTTGATAGGTAGAAGGAATTTGGAAGAGGGTGGCGCAAAATATTAGAAAATCTACTAGGACGAGAAAACCTGTGCAATTCGGTGGCACCACTGGTTACTTTTTATGCTCGCAAGTGCCTTTTACGTTGTAAGTAGTACCACAGTAATGAAGCAGATCGGTGATGTAGAAGTCATTTAATTGCAGTGTCTGATGTCTAAAGGCCGCTCCACTGTAGCCTGTGAATGGGATCGATAGCGCCAAGGTGAGGACTGGAACGGAATGCACATCACCATAATCCTCAACGGGAAGAGGTATAGCACTACGAACTTTTAGCGGCAAAAAAAGAGAACTTCAAGAAACAGTTGTTGAAACCATTGCACTTCAAGTGAGGTTCCTCTGTTCACTCTTTTATTTGCGATTTGATAATAAAAATATTGCAAAACCAACTACAAAATTGTGAAAAATGCAACTAACTAATGTTTTATCAAAAAAGAACATCTCAAATGTACTTTAACGAAATATATAAAACAAATTTTAGGGGGAAATTTTAATTCTGTATATTAATATGAATGGACAAAGTAATAAACTATCATTACAAGAAAAGTACTAGAACAACTCCACAATGACTAATAAATCCCACCTCAAACCTTAATTTTGCATATCCACGCTGATACCTCAATATCGCACGATCCGCTCCTGCAAGTGTCTGGATCAGGTCGCGCGCTCGATCAGCTGAAAAACTTCGCCGGTATTTGCTGCACATTCATTGGTCGAGGGACTTTCCGTTTCCGGGCCGAGATAACTTTTGACCATCCTTCCCATTTCCTTTCCCGTCAAGCTTCGCGACCCCGTCGTGTTGTGAACGACTGCCTGAGAAGTCCGTCTTTTTAAATTTCTTTACGTTCTCATTGGCGTTGCCGTTCCTGTTTGCGGGCTATTGCGGAGCGGTCTTTAGGCTTCGAATACTGACGATGGCGAATTTGCAATATTAACTAGAGAGGTCGATCGAATTTAGCCACTGTCTGGAGGGAAATATCAGCCGATCTGATCGGTAGTTTTCCATGATTTCTCTCACCAATACCAGGCGGATGCTCGATCAGCACTCTAACAAACGGGCCACAGACCGCGCGCGATCTTTCCTTCTCCATACTTGTCTCCTTGTACACACATATTTATATTCTCTACAATATCACAAATGCCAAGAGACCCGACGAGATCTTGGCTTGTCCCGGATGGGGAGGTGGAGATACCTGGCTGATAAAACCCCGCATGCCGATGTGTTGGTCGTCAGTAGATCTCATCTTCCAATGAGGGAGAAAAAGAGCCTCCTACAGTGACCTAATACACCTACAGTGACCCAGTGGCTACGACTCTCTGCGGCTATTGACCATAGCAGTTGACATGTGGAAAACTGAAACCCAAAATTATCAATCATTTAATAAGATAATGACATATTAATACCAGTTCACCTGACTGGCAGTTTAGGACGTGAAGTGACCCTTTAGTATTTGGGATTACGTTTTGTAAATAACAAAATCTATACTTCCTTAAACTTTTAATAATGTATTTTTAACATGTACTTCATTAATGCATTTTAGCTTGTTGCCTGACACGCGCCCCCTAAATTTCACTTCTGAAATACTGTAATGTTTTGGGTTTGCTGAGAGATCGATTGTAGTACATACATTAATACATTTAGTAGAAAATGACCTTCAAAGTCTAATAGTATGTTCTCAGATTTCAACTTTTTTATGTTAAGTGCGTTTCGTCCAACATTGTGAACGTTTACAGAGTAATAATATTACCTGTAATAAATTACCATTCAACAATGCCAGAAATGTCTATAAAAATATAATTTGAAATAAACTTATTTTACTTGAAGATGGAACCTTTTAACTTTTAAGTGACCACAAAATATATTGCAGTTATTAACAATGACATTTTGAAACCGTAATTTCACGTTTAAGAAAGTTAACGGTTCAGTAATACTCTTAAGTGTGAGGGTGAAACGTAATCGGCCCATGCAACACTAGAAATGAGTAGGAATTAGCGCTCATAGGCGCGCGTTCACGGGTGAACGCGCGCGCGGAGTATAAGAGGCAGCGGGAGGCTGCTGCAGACATCACTCGCTCTCCGCCCTCCAGCACCATGAAGGCTCAGGTAAAGCGCTCTCGCCGATCCACTTGCTCACCGCACGCAGCACTTTGCACGGCTCGCGGCCTCTCCGCCTTTCATTTCTGCTCCCCCGCCAATGGACTGCCATTGTCTGCAGTTTCTTTGCCGACGGATTGCTTTTAGCGTCAATTTATTTTCTTTTTCGTGTGTTTGTCTTGTAAGCTTTATATAAATAATTTCAATATTTATTAAATTCCATGCTTTTCTTTCGTTTCTTTTAGATATTTATTCGTTTCCATTACTTTATTAAATATTTGTTAATTGAGGTAATATTTCTAGAAGAGAGATCAATATTCGAAATGTCAATTTTTATATATTTCGTATTTTTGTTCGATGATTTGGTCACGTCCTTGCTTGTTACTTTGTGATGTATCATCACATTTGAAAAAAACGCAACGATTCTCAATCTCCAGAACAAAGGTGTATCTCACCTCGAATCATAGATGATATTCTAATACAATCCACTGCCTTGTGATATCTTCTTAGTTCATGCACTGCATCCGTTCTTTTTAATTATTTATTGGGTCTTTTTTGTTTCGCATCTAAAATTTCGATTAGTTACTAAAGTTCCATTCAGACGTAGTATGTTCTTAAACGAGCATACCAACAAACGTCTTGTCTGCATTCATATTCTCATAATAAGGAATGTTGTAACTCACATCATGCATGAAGATAGAGTGCAATATTATATTTTTCAATGATTTACTATTGAATAAATTTGGTAAGGAAGCAAAAAGTTTCTTCATTAACGTAATTTCAAGACTAACCTAGAATTTAAAAAGCGTTGTTTATTTTCCTAGTTTTTTCGTGATTTAAAAAAGGAGTGTGATATCGTTTAATGTGCTCATGACTAAGCATTGCATATATTATAGATATATTACATTATAGATATCTTATATTATAAATATAATTCACTAAAATATCATTTTCATTTATGAGCTCTCCTACTGCGTAAACCTTATGGTAACACCAAACCTCTTTATGTTTCCAGGTGGTAGCAGTTCTGGTGTTGGCCGCGTTTGCGGTCGCGGCTCTTGGTGACGTCCAGTCAGAGACCACCCAGAAGAAACATGAGAAACGCGGCGTTGCAGGTATCGGCTACGGGCACGGCGGTTTCGGCCCCGCGGGCACTGGCGCAGGTAATCAGGGCCATGCAAACGCTATCACGCTCACCAACACGGTGCCCGTGCCCAAGCCCTACCCGGTGCCCGTGGAGAAGAAGGTACACATTCCCTTCCCAGTCAAAGTTCCAGTCCCCGTGTCCAAGCCGTATACTATCAAAGTGCCCAAGCCTTACCCTGTCATTGTGCACAAGTCGGTACCCTTCCCCATCGACAAGCCGTATCCAGTGTCTGTGAAAGTACCATTCAAAGTTGCGTGCCCAAACCAGTGCCGTTTGCTGTCCACAAGGCAGTTCCTATCCCATTGATAACCCCGTCCCTTATCCAGTGAAAGTACCGTTGGCTGTACATAAGCCTGTTCTAGTTCAGGGCAATGGTCACAATGGTCTGAACATAGCAACAACCCAAGATCAACTACACAGCTCTGTGAATCTCGGTGCGATGTATTCCTTTGGCAGTCCTAACAATCATGGATCCGGACAAAGCAGTTCAGCTCAAGTTCATCTAACGGTGGTTCCCACTCAATCTGGGACATCTGACATCGCAGCTCGGGTAAATCTGGCCTTCATCGAATCATGGAATCTTGGGGCACTCCTTGGAGCTTTTGGATCCGGCATAACCAAGGGTCATCTAGCCACATTACATCCAGCTCTGGTACCTCAGCTGGATATCATAATGGTCAGATTCTTAATGTCGGAAGTTCTTTACCTCTCCACAACTTCATCGCCCAGGGGCATGTTGCAAACAATCTGGGTCATGCTCTTCCGCAACAGAGTGGATCATCCGCTTCTGGCCATAATGTAGGCTCATCAAATAACATCGCTTCAGCTCAAGGATCTTACGGTGGGCACAACGGCGTGAGCTCTGGAGGTTCTCACAACCTGGGATCGTCATCTGGATACTCCGGCACTGGTTACAATGTCTTAAGTGCAAATCACGTTAGTGCTGCGTTTCTTCAAGGGTCAAGTGAACACATCTGGCCCCAACCAGCCAAGGAACATCTGGAAACAGCGGTCACAATCTCTTTATCAATTCTGTTTCCTTTCCATCTGTATCATCAGGAGCCAGTCATGGACAAGGTTCACACTCCGGTAACACTGGTTCTAGTCACGGTGCAGTTTCAGCCAACCAGCATTTGAATTTACAATCCGGTCACATTGGATCTGGTCAGAGTGCGACATCATTGTCAGCCAATTTTGGCGCAGGGCACACAAACATCGGTTCCAGCCATAGCGGATCTTCTCTCCTGGCTGGATTGGCAGGTTCCAATCACAATACAGGATCGATTTCAACCCCACACAGCAACAACGGCCAAGGCCACGGATCTTTCAATGTAAACCAAAACATCAACTCCCTTTATTCAGGAATTGCAGCATCTGGGCATAACCTGGCCCTATCATCAGCTGGAGCGGGGCAGGGACATGCCGCTGGTTATGGTGGCGCTTCGTCCTTCCCCAATCTGGGAAACTACGGGCACAACCTGGCGTCATATGGCTTCATCGGCTCCTTAACTGGAGGTCACAATGGATTATCTCTCAGTGCAGGAGGTTCAGGATCCGGACATAACCTAATCCTGCAGTCAGCTGGTCTTGGTGGTGGTCACGCGCCCGCAAGTTCTGGCAACAACGACGCATCGTCCGGATCCGCAAGTTCCAATCACAACACGGGATCAGCCTCACCCAATTACGCCGGACACAATGCCCAGTCTGCAAGTTCGGGAGGGTCCGCACTGTTATCTGCCAATCCCGGAGCCCATTACTCATTCCGCGTTACTCACGGGATACCTGCAGTGCAGTCTGACTCGGGACACAACACCGCCTCCAATCTCGGCAGCACTTTCTCCAGCCAGGGCTTTAACACCGGCCACGGCAGCGTCGCTCTGAATTCTGGAGTTGCAGGATCCGCTCAGCATTCGGCAGCAGCCAGCGGGAACGCCCAGTCTGGCCACGGCTCGTACTCCTTTGGCCAAGGTGCCCTGATTCTTCCCGGTGGCTCCGGCGCCGGTCACAATCTGCTCCAATCCATGGCCTCAACGGCGGAGCCATCATCGACGGCACCAAACTCATGTCCGGCGCGACGGCGGCGCCTCTGGGATCCGGCGCGTTCAACATCCTGAGCGGGCTCACCAAGGCCTGCTCCAGAACGGTGGGCACTCCGGCTCCACCAACAACCTGGGCCGGCCACCTTCAACTGGGCCACGCCCACCAGTCGAGCGGGGCCTCCATGCAGCAGAGGTCGTCCGAAGGACACGAGGCATCGTCGTCGGACGGCCCGCGGGCAGCGCCGACCAAGGCGCGGGCCACAGCGGCGGCGGCGACGCCACCCACAGCTCGGGCGCCGGTCGCCACTGAGCGCCGCGTGGGCGGGGCAGTGGGTGGTCGCCGCCGGCGGCGACAGCTTCGCGCCCGCCACACGCACGCTACGCACCGCCCGCGCACGCGCCGGCGGCCACCTGTCACCCTCACTAGTTTTTTTGCAATAAAATTGTTTCGTATAAATGGCTAATCGTTTCTTTCCACCACAGTCCATAATTCAATCGTATCTTTCCCATCAAAATCCCACCTATTTAGATTCTTGTTTGGACCTGAATATATTTACAATTGAATCGATTTAAGATTATATTAAACCCAAAAAATACATTTACAATTGAATCGAATTGAAGTATTCAATCAAATCAATCCTGTCAAAATCCCACTTGTTTAGGTTCCTGTTTCGACGTGAATACATTTAAGAATTGAATCGGATTGAAGTATTCAATCAAATCAATCCTGTCAAAATTCCACCCGTTTGGACTCTTGTTTGGATCAGAATACACTTGACAATTGAATCAAATTGAAGTATTCATTAAAATTAATCCTGTCAAAATTCCACCTATTGAGATTGCTATTTGAACCTGGATATAAATTCTGTAGTGGCAGCGGAAATCTTGTGGTAACCATGATAAATATCCGGGATATAGTGGTACAACCACAATAGAGGCTACATAAATTTGCTTTGCATAAAATTCAGCCTACATGTGTTTCGGGAATTTTTTCCATCATCAGTGGTCTACAGTATTAAAATAAATTCACAAATAAAATATGAATAGCATATCATTCAAGGAAGTACATAATCTACTTGAACATTAAAATTATTTATTTAATTAAGTACTTACCCAAGTAACTGATATTTTGGACCTGAATATATTTAAGTATTGAATACATTCAGTTTGGGAAAGAAAACTATACGTATTCTTCCTAATGCAGTAAAAATGAAATAAGTTTAATTTTAAATAGCGTTTCGAGGCCTCTAGTCATCCCTTCTTTTAACTACTTCATCTTATATAAACCTCATGCGATAGCTCGGAGGCAACATTGAAGTTTCTGCGTCCCCATTGTCCGGGATTGATGGATGATTAATTGATTAGTGTTTCCGAGCGAGATCATTAGTCCCATATGTGTGTTTTATCATGTGTTATCAGGAGACGTGGCAGGGATCTTCCCCAGCTGGATCGTGACATCCAGCACCCACTTACACTTTGGTTTGCCGGGATTTCCCCAACGAGCTTCTCCCACCATCGGGACACTGTCACAGCCGGGACACGATATTTTCTCCCGACACAGTCTGGTAGTGCAGTGCATGTAAGTGTGTGTTGTCTGTCAGAGTGAGGATAGAATAAGGAGAAGAGAGGAAAGATCGCACGCGATCCGTGTCTCGTTTGTTAGGGTACTCCGCTGACGTACGCCTGATGCTGATCTTTGAAAGAAAAGTGTGTTCTTTGTAATGCAGTTGTAATGAAATGAAATAAGCTTCTTTTTAAGTAGCGAGATTCAGACCTCCACCCTTCCCTTTCTGTGTCTGCATTTGATATTTAACGTCTTTTCGACAAATTAATTTCCATTACTTTACAAAAACATTTCTGACATAAACATTCATGTTAACGCGTGTTATTCACGATGTTCCGATAAAGATCTGGAGTTTAAATTTGTTTACATATGTTGAGGTAATTGTATTTAGATTTACTGGTCATTGAAAATAATTGTAAGAGAATTAGTAGGGGCCAAAAAAAAAAAAAAAAAAAACAGCATGAATATATTTTTCTAATGCGAATGAATTTTAAGTAAATTATTCAGGTATAAAGGAATAATCAAAAGGCTAATTTATTACATCATCTATTTTATTTATATCACATTAATATTAAAGGTTGCTGGGTTACCCGAATTTGTAGTGAAAACTGTTGTAATTCTTTATTACACAACTAATAAACAGATGAAACATATAATACCAACTGAAGCCACTATCATCAAAATGGCATAAGAAATTGTTTAAAATGTTTAAATAAATCTAGGAATATCCAACTTCGGGAAAAGAATATTCTTATAAAATTAAAACATGTCATTCAATTTGCGATTAAGAATCAAATCCGATGATTCATTTCATAATCATGTTAAATATTACCATATAATTGTTAAAATTATTAATAATACAGCAAACGGATTAAGATATAAAGTACCGAAATTTTGCATGATTTTTGAATTTCTCATTTACTCTCTTGTTTGCCATCATTACTGGTTAGCAAGGCAACGCTCAACAGTTCGATTAAGAAGTCATTCAGTTCCTTTACTTCATGAGTCCAATATTCCAACACGTATCGGGCAAGCGATATACATTTGTTCTTTGAAGTAAAAAAAGGTGCATATAGTGCCGGAGGGGTTGGTTAGTTTTCTTTATGACTCCCCAAGCTAATAGCGTGACGCTCCACGAAGCTCCCTGGGCGCGCCAAGTGTCTCCATCGCAAGGTCGAGTGCTTACAAGGGGCTCTCCGGAGTACAAGCCGTAGGCCGTCGGCATTTCCCGCGAGAAGCGGCGGTCTTGGCCGAGCAGCGGACTGTGAAAGCCGACGATTAATCCTCGATCGCTCCGTGCTGCGGGGCTCGCGCATTCAATTGGAGCGAGCATTATCTTGCATCGCGAGATAAAAGCCCTTTGAACACGCGGCACGCACCGCACAGGGCCACGCCGCCACCGCCGCCGCCGCCGCCGCCACCGCCACCGCCACCGCCACCGCCACCGCCACCGCCACCGCCACCGCCGCCGCCGCCGCCGCCACCGCCGCCGCCGCCGCCGCCGCCGCCGCCGCTGCCGCTGCCGCCGCCACCGCCACCGCCACCGCCACCGCCACCCGCCCCTCCCCGCTACCCGCCCCGCCGCCGCCAACGCTTCTCTACCGCCACCCCCACCCGCCACCGCCACCGAACCCGCCCCTGCCGCCGCCAACGCCACTTCTACCGGCGCCACCGCCACCGAACCCGCCACCGCCGCCCCCCGCCGATAGCGCGTCAGTCGCAACGTGCCCCGCTGCATGCCGCGATAGCGAGCTGGCTAGACAAGGACGAAGCAGAGGACGGTGGCAGTGACTATTGCTGCGGTAGAGATGGTGGTTGGTAGTGGTGGAAGAAGTGGCGATGGGAGAAACAGTGTGAGGAGGGAAGTAGATGATCGTACGCGTAGAGGAAAAGGGTAGAAGGGGTCGTTTAGGGAATAATGGAAAGGTGAGAAGTTTTGAAGGTGCGCAAAATAGCAAATAAGAATATAGGAGCGTGAATGGTGAAGTGAGACAGGTGGGAAAGACATAGGGAAGGAATAGAAATGTAGGACTGGAAGGTTTACGAATTAGCGAGAAGAAACTAGCGAAAAAGAACCGGATTGTCAGTGAACGGCTCTGAGATTCAAGGAAGGCAAGATGATAGAATAAACAACAGGCACGCAATAGTGGTGGCAGATTGGAGCCAGCAGGATCACGCATGTTCAACTGGGTAACGGACAGAGATAGATAAGGGCGGGTGGGCCGGGAGGAGGCGGACAGTGAAGGCGCGGGTAGATACGAAGAAGCACGAAGTGGGGCACAATTGGGCGGGGTTGTGTTGATACAAGTAGGGCTCGCTTTGCAGGCACAACACGTCGCTGGGGGCCCCTGCCCCGCCCTGGCCTGCCGCTCCTCGCTCCGCCCCGCCCCGCGCTGCTCTGCCCTGCCCAACCCAAGCTGTCGGCCGATAACTCCGAGTATAAGAGCTGCCCTAGTGCAGGATGGGGCCACCCCGCCGACATGTCGCCCATCGTGTGGCTCACCCTGCTGTGGCTGTGCGCGCGCATCGGAGCAGGTAAACCTCCCCGCAAACGTTACCGATTCGTATCATTACACGTGCGTGGCCATAGTAGACTCCAGAGATTCTGCGTAACTGATTGGCTTGTGTCAACGTTTTCAAAACGTTCTTACTGAAGTATTATAGATTAGATATGAGTAAACACACTCCTATTTTTAAATATACAATTTAAATAGAAATAATTATAATTCAAAAACAAAAATATTTGTAAATATCAAAGTAATTAAACTACTTTTAAGCTCTTTATTTCGTCTTCTATTGGCCATAAATAACTTAGCAAATAACTGCGAGCAAATAGTTTATAATTTGTTTGTTCTCTAGATGCGGTTCATTTGGATTGTTAGAGCAATAAAATTTTTTTTCTTTAGGCCCTTTCTTATTTTTTATTTTTCTAGGTTTTTTTTATATAACCATTGATATTCTTTTGATTGCAAAACAAAAATCAAATAAAAGAATTAGAGTGTTGTCTTGGCAAACTATATGGTTTAATGCAATTTTGCATAATTTTTCAAAAATGCAACTTTGCATAATTGCAATTTTTAAATTCTTATTTTCACATTTGCAATTTGCATTAAACATTGCAATTTTCCATATTTGGAATTGTTTTGTAAGGGACATATTCATAGGTGAATATGAACCCTTTTTCAAAAGACTATACTTAGAATTAGGAAAACAAAAATGAACCATGTTTCGAGATAAATGAACTTCTCCTTTCAATTTACATTAGACGAAAGGCGGTCGATTAAGCAGACGATTTCAATTCGGAAATAGAGTATTTTCGCCGTCCTCTATCCCCTATCTCCTACACAGTTTTGCATTAGATCTTTTATATAGCGAAGTGTTCCCGGAACTCATTCGGCTCGTCAGTTGTATTTCAAATGAAAATATATCGTATGATGAGAGTATGTTCAGACTATTAATCCTCCATATTCTGATCTTGGTTTGGAGTCGTTTTTAATAATTTTTATTTTTTGTAAATTGTTTTTTATTCGATTTCATTATTAACTGATGCAATACTATATTAAAGTACATAATTTTCCATTAATTTCTTATTTTTCAACGAATATTTTGTACATTAATACTATTCAAATAAGTAATTAATTTTGAAAGTAAATTAAATTCATTTTTAATACTTAGTAGATTTGGTTATTTATACACTTTCCTGTACTCATTTACTATGCCACTAGTGTTTTAGAACTTCCAAATATATACAGACAAGATGACTTTTATTACTCCTTTCTCATTCATTCACAATGTATCACAATCTTGTCATCACGCTTTAGCGTTTGCCATGCCATCTTTCAGTTGCACTCCGTGAGTTGCGATAACTTGCGTCATTAATATTATTAAGATGATTTCATGATCAAATGCAAATATATTTACGTACTGGTTTAATATTTTATAATTCGTGCATTTTTTATTTTTCGAATTATTGAAGGCCATGACAATAGTCTCAAAATAACACGAATGGAGAGAAGCTGTGAAAAAATGAAATCGTCTTCTTAAACGCATTTTGACACGTGAAAACAAGATGTAAGGTTCCTTTAAAAATTAATCATATAATGTAATTTGTTGTAATTTTTGCCATTTACGACTTTTTATAAAGTTGTATCATAAATATTTGTGTTATACGAAATTCATAACAAAACTTTGAAAAAAAATCATTTACTCCCCGTTCGAAAAGTGTCTTCCGGGGTTTAAAGAATGTAAAAAGTACTTGACTCTATTGACAAGAACACACAATACCCCGTCGACTACATCTAATAAATCTACTCAATTCCAAATCAGTAAGCAATATCTTGTTACAACGGCTTCGTTTAGAGCAGGAAAAATTGGCAGCAAAATGCCTTTCAAATGTTGAATCTGGAGTTCAATGTGGAACAATTATTTGAATTTAAGAATAACATACCGTACAAATATTAACATTTTAATTTATTCTTTGAGAATTTAAAATAAGATATAAAAACGAAATAAAATTATTTAAAAAATAGATGTAAAAGTGAATGGTTTGCTTATGAAATTGGGAATCCGAAACACCGCCTTGACGGATCTTGTAGGTAGAATTGCCCAGAGAAAACCTGGGGCAAAAAAGTTTGGGTCTTTATAAAAAAACTCTACCAAAATGTGTTATACAGTAGATTTATTGTTATATAACAATCCATTATATTGATTATTTAAATCATAATGATAAATATATTGATAATAAAATAATGACCATAAATAAATCATAATGACCATAAATTATATTGATGGACTTAAATCATCCGCTGGCGATATATTTTTGAAAACACATATATGAACTAAAAAAACTGATAAAATTAAATGAAATAAATACGTGTTCAAGTTGTAATAATACTTAAAGGAGAGCTTTGGCATTCATTGGTTCTCGTGAGTTCTGTTGGTTCCCTTGAGATTCACCGACATCGGAGCGAAATACCAATACTGCACTCTGCTTCGCCTGAAGGATATATCTGCCATTTAGGCGAGTTTTTCACCCAAGTGCTGTGTTAAGACTCATGGTGCGAACGAGAGTTGCCGCGTGTTAGAACGGCTGTAACGACTCGTGTGCTTATGACTTTCACCTGCAAGAAAGTGTGCACGGACACGCCTTCCGTCGAAGCGTTATGCACTACCATCTGCCGAGAAAAGACATCGATGCACCCCTTCCCTCATGGAGGGAAAGCTCAAATCTTTCTTAGCAGACCACAGACATGGCATTCTTAAACTACTAGAGCTTGACTATTAGAAATTCTCCGAATATGAACGAATGCTCTGAAGCGTACTCTCACTTTATTTCTTTCGGGTTCTCTCACTACATTACTCGCCAGAAATACTTACTATTAATTACTATTTGATGTTTTTGAATGTATTTATTAAGTATTACGTACAAAGTGAAATGTATACATGTGGCGTACCTAATACCGGCACAGCTATTACGCTCGAAACGATTTGAGGAATCAGACTGCGGTTTGCGCCAAGCTGTTGCATATATATGTATGTAGTTTAAAGCTGATAATATTTGTAACGAAACTTTAGAAAAAGAGCTTTCTACATTTCCTGGGAAACCTCTCGTTCTACGCCTTTCCATAGCATTTTTCGGCAGATGGAGTGTCTTGCTGTCCTTCACTGCCATAATTGCGTCCCGCTCTCTAGAGAGAAATCGAAATAAATTTCGTGTTTTCAACATAACTATACTTAATTTTATTGCTATTTTACATTGATCTCATTTACGTATCTTTATCTGTTTCCGTATTTCGCGTGTAGCGCAAAAAGCTCATTCTTTATTAATAACTTACCTAGTAAGAGAATAAAATCTTTCCTTTTACATAATGGAAAATATTTTTTGATAAATTATTGTTCAATCAATTAAAATAATCAGAGAGGGATCATATTCACATTTTACGTGGGCTCACTCGTATGTATTAAAACGCAAATTTGGTCTTTAGTTCATTAACTTATTAAGTGGACGCATTCTTAGGTTCCTCTTCCTTTCGTCATTTGCTTTCTACAGAAATACATTTGAAGAATGTTTAAGAGTTCACTGCCTTTATACCAATCTCTAGTATGCCATTAAAATTAGAAAAGAGCGTTGTACAGTACTTTGCGTCTCACAAAAAATATACAATTATCATGATGAATCTATAACAGATTAAATTAATTTTATTTTAGTTAATAATAATTGTCACTTACATCATTTCGGATAGCACGACTTTGGGATTTCTGTTGTTGACCCATGAAAACTAGACCGCCCACGTAGAGTTAGAAAGATGAAATATGTGAGAACAAGTAAGATCAGACGCACTTTCCATCAAAACGAAAAAAAATCTCTGGAACATGTTTTTCCGAACGTTCTTTCAGCAAGTACTTTCTCAGAAAACCAAGCAATTTGACCGTCTAGAATACGCGGAACAAATAAATGTAATATGCAATTCGTCAAACCAGATAAGTAGGCCTTTTTTCAAAACGCCTGTCCGTTTGTCTGCCTGACCTTTCGTCTGTCTTTCTTTTTGTTTGTCCGTGAACAACACCAGTGCCTGACCGTTCACGGGGTATTCACCAACACTGATATTCCTTGATAGATCTCTATGATGACGGGTCCCCTTGAATTTGAAACGGGTATTTTAATTTTGGGGCGTACTTTATATGAAGACACAGCGTCATTTTGAATATCTTAAAAATTACTCAATTTTTTAAACCTTTTTTGCTCCTACACAAAGACGTACGCGTATAAAAATGGCGCAAGATCGATTTTCATTAAAATATCTGAATTTTTCGAAAATTCTGAAACTTAGAAAGCATTGGACCAGTACTACTATATTATTGAAGAAACCTTTTTTTTGTCAATGAAATCTGTTCTTCCAAATTTGATCTTTATTTAATGTCATGTACAATATTTCCAGCATATGAATAATTTTTGCATAATTTTAATTGCAATATGTACATTCATTTTAAAAAATTGTTAACAAGATTTTGTCAAATGGCTTCAATTTTTTTAAATTTTCTGTGCAGAAAAAGAGGAATGATTGCTTAATAAGATGGTAAAGGTTCAATGTTTATGACAATCTATGTAATTTCGGAAATCTCGTATGTTCCAGAGTTAAATGAGTCATTTCAAGTACACTTTTTTTCAAACTATTGGTCTTTTTTGCATACTTTTTTGTTGGATAATTTGCATTTTTCGAGTGATGTTGGATGTGTTATTCGATTAAAAGATATAACATAATAATATTAAGTAAACTTTACCAATAACACGATAAAATAGGAAGAACTTGCTGCTGGTTTTCCGAATACAAATAACAATATTTATACCATTGCATTCCTGTCTTAGAGAACTTTAGAATGCCGAGGAAAAAATAAATTCTCAGTGGCATGTGGTGACATTTCTTTTAGGGAAGCAATTACATTTCAGATGGAAGATATTTACTTTCTCGTATACGTACGTATATACGGAGTAATATACGTAGTATAGAAAAAGTTATGTAATGCTGTGGAAAATCGATTTCGACATTACAACGGAAATACACGTTTTGGGGTCCCCTGATACCGAAAAATTGTGTTTTCTTAAACGTCCGTGCGTCTCTGTCCGCCCGTACACCTGTCTGTCTGTGAACTCTACTAACCCGTAAACCATGCGTAGTATTTTTTTCCAAATTGATATTTGTATACATTATTACATTTGTGAGTAGAAGTGCTTCAAATGACTTCAAATAAAGTTTTTCGAAAACTCAATGGATTCCTGTGAAAAAGAGCTTTAAATTTCGCATTTATAGTAACGCTTAAACGCCATTTTCTTGAAATTAAATGGCTATACATTTTTCAATAAAAATTGCTATTTAGAACAAGGTTTTACCCTGTTTTAATATTAATAAAGTAATTTTTCGGTTCTGCTATTAGAAAACCGAAAGGTTCACAAAATTAAAATTTAAAAAAAATTGTTTGGGTGACGATAGATGGCAGCTGGCAAGGGGATGGGGTAAGACCGAAATACCAACAACAGTTTTTAATTATTCACATAGATAAGACGACAAATGAATAATTTAAACACTGAACTGATAAGCACATGTGAAGCACACCACACGCACGCAGTGAGTCACTCTGTATGCAACTGGCCGATTGCTTCCAAAGGCGAGCTCGAGAATGAGCTGCGCGCCTCCACTACCGCGCCGGCATATCTGCTGATCACAGCATTCCCTATGAGACGCTGGATACAGTCAGCCCAGTGCTTCAAAAGAGCTTTACAGGCGCACTGTAACCTATCTATTGGTGACAATAGCAATTACGTGCTCATTTTGGAAAGATAAGATTGGACGCGCCCTATTTAAACTGTTTTCACTTGGATTACGAGTAAATGATTCTAAATTACTAGTCAAGTGGTATTAACATGTAATGAGATATACAAAATTTTCCTCTCTCTACATTTATATCTGCTAAAGATCTTAGCGTCCGGCTTGCTGGGTCAATGGGTCACGATATATTATAATCCTTATTACCTCTATAATGGATTATAGGATCCGCCGACTATACAGCGCAGCTGGGAATCTGAAATAGAATGATTCTATTCCTAGTTCATTTCTGTTTGGATTGACTAAATGAAAGATCACTTTCTTTTCTAAAGAATAAAATTCAACAAAGTTTATTTTTGCCTTTTTAGCAAACAATTTAGTGAATTTACAATTTTTAGGCCTTTGATCAAGATATCTTTCAATTTACACTTTATACCGCGGTTAACTTATCTCAGTCGAAATATCTTGCGAGCTTGCCGTAGTCCAAGGTTCCACGAAATCCTCTTCTGCCCCTATCCAAGCTGGTCTCAAACTATCAAAATTATCAGTCCCGATTACGTCCTATGACATAGTCCCGAACTCGATTACCACTCCCGACAAAGTTCCAATTTATACATCAATATTGCTTCCACATGAAAATATCTGCAATATCATTCACTGTCCTTAAAATTTCACTGATAACCCAATTCTATCTAGATTGTACTCGTTCCCTCTCACGAACCTACGATCAGTTCAGAAGCGCGTTTCCGAGCAGAATGAAATCTTCCTGCATGATTCATCCCTCGAAGACTTCGTATTAAACTCCCTTCATTTTTTTTTATAACATTTGACCGTCCTTCTCTCACCCAGCTAATCCATACGTTTGTTATATTTTGGTGTAGCTGAGCTTTTGATCGTCTAAACTTCTTCGCCCAATCCCAAATTTTCTACTTTCGGCACCAAGCCATCTCTTAATGCATTTAGAAAAAACAAAAACTACATTGTTTATTCACGGTCGTTGCTAAGCTTCAGCTCTCGTGATACTTCGTAATGCATGTTCCACCACATTGTCTACAAACAAATGTTAGTTTATTTTAATGTGAAATATCGGTATGTCACAGTAAGATATCTTTGGAAATGATAGAGGAAGCAATGCTTCCCTTGCTTCTATGGAATAAAAGCCCCTGATCCTTCTATTTAATCAACATTGTGGCAATATCTCTAAAATTATAATGTTACGAATAAGAAAACGAAATCTGTTATTTTCTCTAACTTAGTGCAAATCGCATCCCAAAATATCACACCGCCTCTAACAATATATTTGCTGTGACCAATTTAGGTGGTCCACCTGTATTTTCTCTCCTAAATAATGTCTCTCAGTTAATTGCTCTCTCTTTTCCCCCATTACATTGCATTTCTGTAAAACATCTACTCCATTTTAATAGTTGGGTTTGTAAATCTTTTATTTGTTGTATCTTTCGATATGAGTTTCTTCGAATATTTACAACAATAGAACAACAATTGAATATTTTACGAACTATAAGACGCTTCGGACTATAAAACGCACCTTAATTTTGAAGTAGTTAAAAAAAAGTTTACCATTTGTATATTTATATTTAAAAGCGAGACTAAAATATTATCAGTTTATGAAGCCGAATTGATTTTAAAAATCCCTGAAAATCGTTATCGAAAGTAGCTACTAACAAAATATATCGCAGGGTTACCGATAACACAAATCATTTTCAATTCAAGTTCACTGGCGCGGCAGACTGCAATGACGCATCATACGCTCGACAATGTTCTGGGTTTGTGATAGCCGGGCGGAGGGAGACAGTGTTAGCAAGCTTGTGAATCCCCGCAACTCATGTTCGGCGCGTTGGTGCACTGCTGCTGCCAGTTGAATCCAATGTTGCCAAATAGGTAGATATCCGTGGAATCGAATATATGGTCGATTTTAAGACTGGCGCGAATTTGAAATCAAACACTGGATATTTTTGCATTAGTTTCGAGTACAAGACGCACCTGAATTTTGGAGGCAATTTTTTAAAGAAAAATGTGCCTCTTATAGTCCGTAAAATACGGTAGTGTATTTGCCCAAAATAATTGATGTAATGTAGAAAGTCATGAGGATATTACAATAAAGTCGGTTTGTTGCCATGCCAACGTTTCGGCTATTTATTTGGCCTGCTTCAAGGCTATAAATACAATAAAATAAAAAATAAATATACAGGTACTACAATTGGATGACGCGATTTATCATTACAAAAGAGATAGTAGCCATATTTAACTTATTTCAATTAGCAAGCATAAAAGCACCTCGCCTAACTACCCTTAATTAAGGTAATTTAATTTTTATTGTTATCTCTGCTCTATATTATCAAATTATAGGTTGAATATGGTTACAGTTTCTTTTGTAATGATAAATCGAGTCAACCAACCGAACTACTTGTATATTTGTGGTATTTTATTGGACATTAATAGCCCTGAAGCATGCCAAATAAATGGGCGAAACGTTGGCATTGTAAAAAGAACTGACTTTTATTGACCTCTCCTCACGATTTTCTACATTACATTTATAATGCGAGATCAAGATGAACAGAATGACTTAAAATGATTGATGGGCTTCCGCCCCGAGGAAGCGCGGTCTCGGCAACGCGTTGCCCCGGGCGCTTCCTGAGGCGCTAAATAATAAACGCGCGCGCTAATGGACGTGCGCTGGCGCGGCGCAGGCCAGGAGGCGGAGGCGGAGGCGGAGGGCGAGGAGGGGGCGGAGGAGGGCGCCGTGCGGTGGATGCTGCTGCCGGGCGGGGGCGCGGGCCGCGCGCAGGTGGGCGTGCTGGAAGGGCTGCAGCCGCGCCGCGCGCCTGACCCCGACACCGTCTCCTTCCTGCTCTGGACCAGGTAGGACCACTGCTTACTCCACTTTTATTAACAAAAAAAGTTAGGTTTTATGTGTTAAGTTGACTCCGGTTTTAGTGAACTTCTGGGGACTAACATGTTTCGTTCACTATCACTGAGGTTCACTATATCCGAGGTTCACTATATCCGAGGTTCACTATATCCGAGGTTCACTATATCCGAGGTTCACTATATCCGAGGTTCACTATATCCGAGGTTCACTATATCCGAGGTTCACTATATCCGAGGTTCACTATATCTGAGGTTCACTATATCCGAAGTTCACTATATCCGAGGTTCACTATATCCGAGGTTCACTATATCCGAGGTTCACTATATCCGAGGTTCACTATATCCGAAGTTCACTATATCCGAAGTTCACTATATCCGAAGTTCACTATATCCGAAGTTCACTATATCCGAAGTTCACTATATCCGAAGTTCACTATATCCGAAGTTCACTGTATCCGATGTTCACTGTATCCGAAGTTCACTGTATCCGAAGTTCACTGTATCCGAAGTTCATTATATCCGATGATGTTAAAATTAAATAGAATTTCTCCTTAACGATTGATTTTTTTAAATACTTATACTAATACATTAACATAACAAACCGACAATTTCAATATCTTCATTTGTCCTTAACAAATACACCCAGATTGAAATTGAAGTAAGCAATCGCGGCTCGCCGCCGCCAGTTGTAGCCCAAGCAGGACCGACCTTTGTTTCCGCAGTGAACTGAGTGGCATAAGGTTATCAGTAAGGTGTGCTCTCCGGGTCCGCTACCTTCACCTCAGGGGAGACTTCAATTATGAGCTTTGACTGACGCCGTGAAATTTTTTCAAGCTGCCTAGTCTTGGAATTTGTGGCACTGAGGCGATGTACTCTTTTCCAGGATGGAATTAATTTCCAGTACGTTTTATTCCTACGTTCACTACAGCCGAGGTTCAGGTTCACTATAGCCAAATCTTCTTACGCTTACTTGTGATGTAAGTGAAACGGGACTAGTGACTTAAGTTTACTATAACCGAGGGTGCACTATATCCGAGTTCACTATGTTTGGAGTCGACTATATGTACTTTGGCGCAAGAGCCTCTGACGAAGCCTGAGCCTACCAGGGACGTCCTGGCCGGCCATGGGTTAAGGGGGTAGTGGTTAGCGCGTAGGCATCCGTACGTCGTGTTCTGGTCTTCTCAACCTGAGGAGAGAGTTGTCTCATCATCACACAGCAACATATACTGGGACATTGCAAGGAAAATGCGTACTATAATCTTGCCCGATCGTGAATCGAATGCGGGGTCGCGTCATGGAATACGAGCTCGCTGACCAATGAGCTATCCGCGAGGGCAGGGTGTTTCTAGCTGAATAAGCTATGTAGTGAATTTTTTAATTCTTTTAAATCTGAATAAACTACGTACTTTTCAGTAAACTTCTTGAAGTACCCTGCCTTGCTCAGGTATTTTCAGTGACCCGCGAAATTGTGTCGAAACAGTTCAGCAACAGGCTTGGCCAGGTTGTAAATCTGTCTCCGTATTTACACTTTCACGCGTAACTGTAATCAGGTTTGCAAAATAAATAATTTAGCAAAGCTACAGCAGCACGTACCTTCTCGCATTAGTAATACTTACGTGATATAATAACGCAGTTACTGCCCGCATTATCAATCTGAGCCATCACTTGCAAAACTCATTACCAATCGTAGCGCACTAGGTGTGAAGAGTAATTCTTTTAAAGCTAACTAGTGAGAACCCGTCAAAATTTGACGGAGAGATATGAGATAAATGTAAAAGACTGTGCCCAGACTAATGTTCACAATACGTTGCATTGTTTGGATCTTCAGAGTACAACGAAGATATTCTGTGATGTGGAGTTCCCAAAATTTTGAACACGTATGGCCCATGATCAGGTGGCAATAGAATGTCGGCACCAAATGACACAAAAGAAAGAGGCACTATTATACTGACGGTTATTATTTCTAATGTTTTTTGGTGTGTCATCCTCTCCTATAAGCAACTGTTGGATTTCTTTTGGCATATTGCTCGAAGGAAACATATTTTCCCATTTAAGAACACAGAATAAACTGGTTTGCAGAATTTCTTTCACATGGGACGTACAAATCAGAACAAAACTGACATTTCATAGACAATGACCCAACAGAGAACGAAATGACCTCACTATCACGACAACCTACGCTGACTTTCTCTTTCCCTGCGTCCAGTTAATGTACGTTTGCGTCTTTTGGGGCGCGTGGGCAAGGGTTCGGAATTCGACATAACCTGTGAACAACTTCACTACTTCAGTAAAACCGATCAAAAGTCACTGTCCTAATGTTCTCTACAAACTACACCACAAAAGCAAATACATGCAAACTTCAACACCACAATGCAATTATTACACTGAAACAAAACCTTGGCGAATGTAAACAAATCTCAACAAAAAATAAAGATCAAGCAGCGCCACCATGAAGCAGCCACTCTTTGAGAAAAAAAAAAAATTGACTATTGCTAATCGTACTATTAAAGAATGATTTAATTAATTAATTTACACCATAAATGTTGTTGAATCAACACAAATAATATATAACACATCTACGGATCACATTCTTTTATTTAAAGGAAAAAATACTACATTTGGTTTAGAACGAAGCCATGGCAGATACCTTATTTTTAAATATATAGATACATCAACACAATGGGCACCTCTGGATAAGATGGTAAAAAGTTCCCTAAAACCAAATGACACAATAGTATTTTAACTATTACTGTAACATAAAAATAAGGTTTTTGAAAAGTTTCTTAGCCTCCCTCAACCACCTCCACCCTACATTCACTTTTCTAATGGAAACAATACGATAAAAAGAAAATATTTCTTTGATTTTCACACGACAAAATAGGTAATGCTAATAATGATATTTAGATTCATACGACAAAAAATATTTTTGAAAAATACTAACAAAAAGAAATTTTAGTTCTTATAACTCGGGAATAAGCTAGCAAAAATCTCTAAGCTTCCTCTTAAAACATCGAATGTTGTACTTTTTTAATATTTTTTTCAATTGCTGGGCTGTGGTAAAAGGGCTGGGTTGAGGCTTTAGTTACAAATTGTCAAAATTTTTTAAGCTTTATAATGCTTTGTATAGAAAATCAGAGGAAACGTTTTTGGCAATTGATAAGATACCATCGACACAAAACCATGTGAGTGTGCTACTAGTGGGTAAAGAATTAGACACAACATATTTCAGACAGGAATTTCAAATAGGAGTATGATGATTATGACACAAAAGAGATTATTGCAACGCACATAATCGAGCACAACTCGAAAGGGATGAGTCCTAGGCCTTATAAACTAGGTTTACATCCCCTGTTTGGGTACGACTTTTTTAAGAACTGGTGAATCCTGACAGATCACGAATTTGGGGGGACGGATTGGGGACATGTGGAGACAGATGGGGAAATAATGAGGGATACTGCTGCAACAGGCTTGCCCTGGTTATAAATCGATCACCTTCGCGTTGTTCCCACAGGGTGTTTCAAAGAGGACACGACTGTGAAAGGTTTATAACCGATAAAATAAATAAATCATTTACTAATTCCATTATTATTATTACATAAAATAAAAATTAACCTTCCCCTGTGACTTGCGAAACTTGAAAAGTTCGCAAGGCTCCGGTGAAGACGAATGAGGCCCTTAAGGTAGGCGGGCGGAGCAATGCGGAGTATTCTGTACACGATCATTTTTTCATCAGTTTTCATCGATACAGAAAAATTATGCTCCAGGAGGAATATTATTTGTACAGAAAAATGACGCATGCTTCATTTTTCGATACATATTCCAGCCAGTTTGACTGCCGTACTCGTGGCGTCACTCATCGGGACTTTTCTTTGTTTTCTCCGCGTGTAGTGCGATTCATTCCCTTTGTGCAGTTTTGAGAGCGCTTTAATATTTAGAATTATGATGTGAAATGATGAGTTTGGTGAGAAATAAAACATTTACTATATTATAATGTCGCCTCGTTATGTGCTTAGACCTAAAATAATCTAACTTATTTTGTAACCTCAGATGGGATGTTCAGCTGTTTGGCGCTTTTGGCGGCATCCAGAGGAAATATATTTATCACGATTTCGTGCTGAAAACGAAATGACCGCGTAAAACGCTAGATCTCATTCATTTCGATACCCAAACAAACTCGCTTAGAATCAAACATCCCTTTTCCACCCACTTTCTCTTCAGAAAAATGATTGAACAATGACCGTGTAAAACAGGCTTAATAATGTCCCATACATGTAATTTAACTGACGACTATAATTTTCTTGTGGCTTATTATGTACGTATGTGAGCAAATTATGTGCAGCTTTAATGAAACTGTATTGTTTGACATTTTTTGGTAAAATCATTGAAATTGTCTTTCTTTTCTATCCATATTTGAAAGTTTCCGAATACTTTATTATTTAGTAAAATATTATGTGATTTCCACGTCTTACCTTCTGACTTCGTTAACGAGGCAAAGACATCTCAATATATTTCGATTTAATGTATTTTAATCATTATCTTGTATATAACCTACTCGCTTCCTCACGAACATGATATACTCCTTAAATAATAGTCTGGGAAACCCAGAGCGTGTTAATAAATATTCATTGACCATTATTACTGAAGTGAGCTGTGTTTGACTGTACCTCGCAGAGCTCAGCGATTATACTGACGATGCAAATCGAACGTGTTCTCTAGGGGCTTCACTGCACTCAACCCCAGCACAGTGTAATCTATCTGTGATTTGCTGTTTAAATGAGAGGCTTCAATCCGAGAGTAAGAGGAACGTTGATACCAAACGACCTCGCCAGGAAATATACCCAATATAATGGGAAATAAATCTAAATTTTGTTTGCTATTGTTCGTGTTATGATTCACCGTTACTTGAACATTTTCTGACAAATATATTTTCATAATTTGAAATGACTGACTGTCATAAAGTATAAGAAGAAACAAGTAAAAACAAATAGAGTGTACACAATTCATTACATTTGTTAAAAACGGAGTGATGTGTACGAACAAACAATATTTCGCCTCCATGTAATCTTTCATTTTTAATAGGAGAGCTAGACCAAACTATTATCGTTATGGAAGATATTTATGTAAGACAATAACATTTAACTTCTTATTGAGACGTTGACACGAACTTTAGCCAAACAAACGTTCTATGAAGAGGTAAAAATAAATGTTTTTTTTGACATCATATAGAGTACAGGCCCTTACGTTTTCAGCAAAAGCTATTTTATTTTAATGAAATTTATTTTAAAATATGAAAGAAAAATTATATTTTATTATGTCAAATATGGATATGTTTTTTGTTGATATTGTTGACCTTCGAAGATATAACCCTAAGCTTCGAGGCTTAGGGTCAGACGGAAGAGCAGGCCTGAGTCTCGCCACGTAAAAAATAAGACAAATTCAATTCAATTCAATATTTCCATTAAATTATTATTCGTGTAACTGTGCCGATGGGTCTTATAAGAAATAATGGTTATTGACTGCTAATAGCCGATTATTCGATCTGCCATCTGTACAGAATGGCCGAGGAATCTGAAAAGCAAATGTACATTTCTAACTACTCATTTGCTGGAATTGGCTAAATTGAAATCATCTTTTCTATTCACAGAAACTTGTAAGTTTATTCAATGTTCATTGGTAACAATACGAAACTTTCGGTCATGACCAGTCTCAAACCTTGTATTGCAGTACCCGTCTTTGCATGCTCTTGACCGATGTCGCCGCGTACAACCATTTTCAATCTTTCCTGGTGTCGATGGCTCCAAATACCATCTTCTTTTCTTCCGTTCTGGCACAAGTGTATTCAAGTCACTGATCCTCACCGCCTCATAGTTGATAAGACTTAATTAATTTTCCTTTTAAAAGTTCCCAGTTCTTTCTACGCGTATGCTTAAAATGTTAAAGTTCAGCAAACTATTATCTGCATCAAATACTCCCAGTCCTGTTGCCGACAAATGCACCTAAGTTCACAATTCTAGCTGCTGCACTCGAAATATTTCCAAGTTCCAATTTCCGCACCTTCCATCAGTATTCTAAGTCCGACAATCATACGCTCTAAAGTAAATGTTCACGATTTTGTTGACCTTGACGACAACTCGTCTACCGTTGCTATGCCGCCATATTTACAAATTCTATCCTTAATTCACCCTTTAAAAGACGCAATACAAGGTCCACATATTGGTATGTCAAATAGTAATAATAACATGAAACTTCTTCGTCGTAGGCAGCAATATCAAAGAAAACATCCATATGCTTTTAACCTTAAATAATAAATAAAATGTTAAACGTTATCTTTTGTCCTGACGACTCGAGATACGAACAGTGCAAACGTTAATCATCTGTGTTAAGATTATTAATGTAATATTAACATTGAAGTTTAGTGTAATATCGTCGATGGCAGCAATATCAGAAAACATAGCTGTCATTTCGATGTTGCAGAACTTTAGATAATAAATAAAAGGTTAAATGTTACCTTATGTCCTGGTGACTCGAAATGCAAATACAAACATTATTACTAACTACGTACGATATTTCCTTAGATGCTTGGAATAATGAATATTTGTAAAACGTTCGTTAACTAAGGTAGATAGAGGTTTATACAAGAAATTGTTGTATGTTCTCCGCCCGAAAAGTAATGTTTTTTGGTCTCGCTTTTGTCGGATACATTTCCTTTTCAGTCTTAGCCTTTCTCTACACTGTACTCGTAGGTAGCAGTTTCTCTTTCTCCCACTATTATTTCTCTTATAATTATCTTATCCACCCCTGGCTTAGGCTCAAGCTCTCCGAAGGCAGCCACATCATACCTACCTTGTACCCTAGTCCATAACATTACGTAGTCCAGGGACTTCTCAATACTATTACATTTATCTAAGCTGTACGATGCTCCGTGTCTCTGAGATCAGAATGCTTAGCCCCGATTGACATGAGAAAGCGTTGGCAAAATAGCCGGCAGCACAACTGTGATTCGTACGTCTGGGAATTACATGGAAGCTCAGCCTCATTCTACCACAAATAATTATTATAAATTAGATTAAAGAAGGTTTACGTTAACTTATTTTATATTAATTTAAAATGGTGTGTTTTTGGCTTTGTTTTATTTAACTGACAATTGGTTTCAGTGCCACCTTACATTGGTGCTTCGATTTTAAATATTTTCAATCTTTTCCAACATTCCAAACATAGTTCCAACTCACTTTTTTCCAATGACTGGGTCTCAAGGGGTGGAACCATGTAGATAACAAATAGATTAAAAATAATTTTAAGCTTCTCTTCGTTAATAAGTCCAAAATAATTTTCAAAATTGTGTTTTTAGTTAAAATTTTAACTTGAGTATTTATGTTTCCAATAGATCCTAACGATGCGTTCATAACGCTTCATTGAAACGATTGATTCATTAGTGATACCGGGTGTTCCGGGTGACTTGCTAAGGTCAACTGTCCCGTAAATGTAATACATGTTCTTTTCTCGCGGGGCTGTGATCTTCCCCGCTGGCTAGCGAGATCCATCGCCGACCTACGTCGGCGGGTGGTGATTTTCCTCAGCTAGGTATCTCCCACCAGCGAGGCACCGACCTATGCTGGACAAGCTCTAAGCTCCCGATTGGTCTCTCGAGTGCAAATTAATGTGTCTAAGTAAGGAGTAAGAATAGGACGAGGAAGAGGCAGGAAAGATCGCGCGCGGTCCGTGGGCCGTTTGTTAGAATACTGCTCCAGCATTCACCTTTTGTTGATCGAAGAAACCACGGAAAACTACCGATCAGAGCAGCCGGCCGACAGAATTCTCCTCCAAGCACTAGCTTCGAGTCCTGACGGCGGCAGGATTTTCGACACTAGCTTTTCAGCTAGGTAGAATTCAGTCGCTGCCTGGAGGAGAATTCTAGCGGCCGGCTGCTCTGATCGGTAGTTTCCCGTGGTTTCTCCGATCAACACCAGGCGAATGCCGGAGCAGTACCCTACCAAACGGGCCACGGACCGCGCGCGATCTGTCCTTCCACTTCCTTGTGTTATCCTGACCCCTTACACACACACTTACACTAACATGCACTACACTGCCACATATTCCGGGAGACCGGTCGGGAGCTTAGAGCTTGTCCCGGCTGGGGCGGTGCCCCGCTAGTGGGAGAGTCCTTGTTAGAGGGAAATCCCACTAGCCGACGGTAGGCCGGCGCCGGATCTCGCCATGCAGCGGGGGAAAATCACCGCCATCCCCCGAGAAAAACATACACTACACTAACGGAACTAATGACCAAAGCAGTTGACGCGCCCGGAAACACGAAAAAAAAAAACAACCAAATCCTCCAAGCAGCGTCTGAATCAAAGGGTTATTGAATCCAAATGTCTGTTAAATAAAACCTAACCCTCAGCATGTAGTGGCACTGGCGCCTGCGCTTTCATCGTTGTGTGGGTGTGGCGTGCGCAGGGAGAACCCGCGCAAGGCGGGGGCTGCGCCGGCCGCCCCCGCAGCCCCACTTCCGCCGCTTCCGGCGGAGCGGCCCTCCGTGCTGCTGGTGCACGGCTTCGGGGACAGCGCCGCCGCCTCCTACATGTACCCCGTGTTGCGCGACGGTCAGTACCACGCCCACTTGCTCTCCCTGGCTCCCGTCATTGATTCACTGGTTCATTAAGAAGAAATAAAAGAAGTCATCTTCGTCAACATATTAGCTTTATTAAGATAGCGGGCTTTCGATGGCTTTGCCGTCATCGTCAGTCTCGCTGCTTTCGGCAAACGTCGGTCGACTGTGCCGAAAGCAGTGAGACTGACGATGACGGCAAAGCCGTCGAAAGCCAGCTATCTTAATAAAGCTAATATGTTGACGAAGATGACTTCTTTTATTTCTTCTTATAAGAACGTCAACAACACCAAATCAGAATCCCCACAATTCACTGATTATTTGGTTTTTTGCGCGTTCGCCAGAGGCTATGGTATCCTTTAAGCGTAGTGTATGTTATGTCACGGAAGGTGGCGGTGTTCCTCTCCGGGTGTAACGTAATATCCGCCACTGACCTGCTCGTGGCATTGCGGTTTTTTCTTCCTCCATGTATCTTCCACAACGAGGCATCGCTCCAGCTAAGACTATCTCTGTGCTCCCGGCTCATCTCCCGACATGAGGGGTAATGAAGTACATGAAAGTGTGTGTATGTGTGTAATACATAAACCACGAAAAACCTGGTAAATATTCACTCACATACTTATTATAATTATGTTTTATTTCCTTCGTTACTAATCAACAACTTTCAATAATTCTAACAATCGTGGCTGGTAGTCAGTAGTCGTCACGACGTCGGCAATCGGACAGCTGACTGCTTCCACAAGCACTCCTTACTGCTGTTAATCACTTCGTGTGTGTGTGTGTGTGTGTGTGTGTGTGTGTGAGGGGGACTAATGTGAGGGAGTAAAGAGTACACGCAATGCTTATCTCGTGTGTGAAGGTATAGCAGCGGCATTCACCTGATACTGAGAGGAGAAAGCACGAAAAACTATCCATCAGAGCAGCCACCCTCTAGAATTCTCCTCCAGACAGTCTCCACCATGAATCAAAAATACCACGGTCGGGACACGACCTCTAGGACCTCGCGGTCAGCGCTGTTTCAGAGGCAACGACAAAGCAATCGATGAGCCAACACAACCGGCCCCTGTGAAAGAGAAGCTTAAATTCTTGTGTAATGTAGGAAATACACTGCTCCAAATTCAAATGATCGTAATTTCCGCAATTTTCATTCCATATGAATGGATTTTTCTCCCTGCAAGATGGGAGTGTCCTCTTTATAACTATTGAGGTGAAAATCGAGTTTTCCTTCTCGGCAAATCCATAAAACACAACACGGTTTTTATTTTGTTTCATGATTGGAGTTTATGGACTTCATTTCACTAAAATTCCACAAATTTTGTAAACGAACATTGAAAGTAATAACAATAAAAACCACAAAAAAACTGAATAATTTTTTACACATTATGGCATTTTAAAAGTATTTGCTCAAGTTTTTATATGCATTTGCGTATCGTTAGATTCTATTTCACTCAATATCTGGTATCTCCTCAAATTGTGACATTTTGCGGTTGCAAATATTCTCTCACATGCTTATAAATGTATGTTTTGACTAGCTTACATAATTCCTGGCTGCAAATACTCTCTTACTTTCCTATGGATGTATTCTTTGACTACCCTACACAATACCTGGAAGAGTTTAGATCATTTCCGATTGTAAAAATGTGAATTTCTGTCTCTGAGTATGTCCGAAACGACGGTCCTCAGTTTACATTATGCTTTGAACTAAAATACGAGTAGGCTCTACTTACAATTAGCTAACTCCTGAAAGCACCGTAGCCTTATAATAATTATCGTTTCAATTATTAATTACATAATTAATCATTATATTATTATTATTATTATTATTATTATTATTATTATTATTATTATTATTATTATTATTATTATTATTATAAGCTTTCAGATTATTTCAAGCTTTATTACAAGAACGCACCTCGAATTTCGCCATAACACTAACAAAATTTGGCCTCTGGCAAGGAAAATTAGTAAAAACTGATAAAAAAAAATTTATAACACGAACACTCGTGGAGGCGAAAACGTTCGAGTCCCATGTAAAGTATTGAAGTTTTCATTGCGAACTTCTGTCTCTAATAGATAATCGTGTATAAATGTGTTTGATGTGTACTTACAACCGTGTTACGTATAGATAACAGGCACACAAAGATTTCAGACCCAATGACTTCACACGTATTTCTCTAGTCATTCAGGGCGGATGCATGGCAACGGCCGAGATGGCGGAAAGTCTTGAGCGGGACACCGTGGCGCATCCCGACCACAGTGGTGGTTCGCCAATGTCTTCCTCCGGATGGAAGATGCATAAGACTTCAGCCCCCTCCACCGAGAGGCAGATGGAACATCTCATAAATATAGTTTTGAATAATTACACAGACACGCACACACACAAAGTTGGCAAACCCAAAGACTTGACACATGCTTTTGTATGTATGTGAACGCGCTGAATCCGAATCTGAAGCCAGAATTGCGCCATCACCCACCAATTTCATTTTCAATCGTGATTTTATATTATTTGTCTTTTCGGGGGTTGTTGTCGACCCGAAGTCTTCAGACGTGTTTATCTATGAATGTCGACGCGCTGAATCCGAATCTGAAGCCTGAATTGCGCCACCACCTTCCAATGTTTTTAAATCACAAGAAACCATCCTCAAATTTACAATTTACAATTTCACGGAGGTTTTTCGCGATTTAAGAACACCTGGAGGGTGTTGACGTAATTCTGGCTTCAGATTCGAATTCAGCGCGTCGAACTACGTAGAGAATCATGCGACAAGTCTTTGGGTTTGCCAACTTCGTTGTGTGTGTGTGTGTGTGTGTGTGTGTGTGTGTGTGTTCCTGTCTAATTAGTTGAAACATATTTATGAGATTTCCATCTGCCTCTCGGTAAAGGGGGCTGAAGTCTTATGCATCTTCCATCCGGTGGAAGACATTGGCGAACCACCACTGTGGTCGGGATGCGCCACGGTGTCCCGCTCAAGACTTTCCGCCATCTCGGCCGTTGCCATGCATCCGCCCTGAATGACTAGAGAAACACGTGTGAAGTCATTGGGTCTGAAATCTTTTTTTGTGTGCCTGTTATCTATACGTAACATGGTTGTAAGTACACATCAAACACATTTATACACGATTATCTATGGGTGCACCACTGTGTCCCGCTCAAGGCTTTGCGCTAGCTCGGCCGTTGCCACGCATCCGCCCTGAGTGGCTACCTTCGCACTCTCCGCTGCACATGGCGGTCCAACTCTTCGTGACTGCACATCTCTCTCAATTGCGGGGAAGGTACCCAGCGGAGCGAATTACTTATAAAGCTCATTAAAATGCAATAGACGGGGCCGTAATTGTCTCTTGTTTCCTTGCAGCTGAACACCTGAACCACATTAGGACTGAAGAGCTTTGAAGTATAAGAAGTTGCTCTTTACTTTCAACCGCTTTAAAAATGTAATTCTGACAACCAAAATGGAAAGTGAGATTTTCTCTGAACCTACGAATTCATTTGCACGGCATTTGGTTTAGTTTGAAAGTGCAAGGAAATTACGTACGCCGAACAAGGCGCCGAATCTTTTACAAAGCACATGATTGGGGTATCCCAATTTGACCAGGTGATTTACAACGTGGTCACAACGAACAAGCAACTGAACACTAAATAGGATTATTAAAATGAAATAGATGTTCAATCTCGTCCATTTATTTTCGAAAATAAGATACATTACTTTCTTTGCATAAATACGTTTAATAATTATAGACTTATTCTCTCCATAATTCAAAATGTAATAATATATTACTGTTTATAATTCAAAATCTCATCCGTTCATTTGAGGTATCTCTGAGATATTTCAACTAATGAGGAGTCCTCAGTTCATAATTTACGAACATGATTCAATCATATCATGCAATAGTGCGAGTACATTATAGATTCTCGTCGAAGCTGAATCATGTGACTACCCACAAAGCCGATAACAGTGATACACTTTTTGAGTCTTTTGTGATCAGAGCATTGTTAATGGTTACAGTGGGCACTGACATCTTAAAAAAAATAACATTAAACAATACTATATTTACTCCTCAGTGCCTAAAAATAAGCACATAAAGGCAAAAGAACAGGATATTTGTGACTCTCATAAACATATTTTAAAAACAGTTCTTTGGTGCAGATTTGTTTATTGCAAACTAACATTTTTTCACTAAGCTCTCTTCGATACAGCTTAATATACATTAAGTAAACCAAACTTAATATACAAGTTCTACCTTAATATACAATATAATTTGATGTATATTAAGTAAACCTTAAATACATCAAAGCCTTTCAGCATAAGAGTTGCCAAATAATGAGTTCGTTTCTGCGCGTGGATGAAATAATGGATGAACTCATTAAGTTACCTCTGCCTCCCTACACGATTCTCAAGGCAATTTCTATCCTTTACATAATTTCTTCGTTATTTTACGGAAACTATGAAAAAATACATAGAAGCAATCACGCTTTTTCATATTATATTCCATCCTAGCCTTAACAGCATAAAAAGGTGGGTGTCAATTGTGTCAAATTATTTTCTAAATATCTTTTAAAACAAAATATGTTGGATTTGTGTTCTCATGGAGTATTGTTGCATGTGAGTCACACACTTGCATGTGAATAAAATCGTAATTAGAATATCATTGTGTGAATATATTCTTCTGCTTCCGACCAGTGACTCCCGTCTAATCGGTCAGTGACTGGAGATACCTCACCGTGACACTAAGTGATTTTTCCGTGATCGTTGCAGTGCTGCGCCAGGAGGCACTCGGTGCATTACGATGATAAGTGTGGGGAAACACGTTAGGTGCATCGAGTTATATCTCGTGCGATAGAGATACCTGTGAGGCCGTGATGCGGTCTACTTTTCTACGTGGCAGTCATCACTATTTTCTCTCCCCCTACCACCACACTCACTTATTTCTATCAACTATTTTAAAATAAAAGTTTGACAAGATTTCTCCTGATATCTGCGAGGAATCTAAAAAGTGCAGAGAATACGCAGAATAGAAAGAAGCACATTTTCTGGTTTCTTGTTATCACTAGCAATTGACTTGCTATCAAAAAAATTATGTTGCTGTCTTCAAAATTATTTCGTTGGCCTTTAAGAAAAAATGTTGAAAACTACTACGTGTAAAATTTAAGCTTCAAGGCTGCTCAAACGAAAAGCGAATTTTGATGGCAGATCCATTCTTTGATCCCGGTGAATAAACTGATAAGTCATAAACACTTAATTTAACATGCGAGCAAAAAACGTTTAAATTAATTAAATCGGGGATTAATGATTTTCAAACGTCATGATAGTCAAACAAAACTATTTTTGTGTAGATTTCGTTGGAATATCATTAATCCCTTATTAGTTAAAGTTAGCATTAGTTTAATGTTGTTTTTTGCTCCCCTGTAAAATTAAGTTTTTTTGACTTATCAGCTTATTCACCGCGGTCACAGCATTAATACAGTAAACCCACGTTAACATGACTTTCAAGAAATCGGAACTATAGCATTAGTTAAAATTTGACTCTCAGTCGGCAGATCTGATGATGAGAATTCCTCGCTTCCTAAATCCGCAATTACCCATCGCAACCACTGCCGCAAGTCTCGCGGCGCTGGACTGCGCTAGTTAAGAGTGGGCAATCAAGAGCTCGCGCGCAGCGGTGTGACTGCCGCGGCGAGCGAGTGCGGAACGGAGCGCGTCCGGGGTTCTCGGCCGCCGATGCGCCAAGGGTAGGTCAGGGACGAGATCCGGGCGGCGCACGGTGGGCTAGAATGCCAAAAAGCTGGCCATAATATAAAGAGTTGTTCAATTTGTATCAAAGTTAGTATGTAACGGTTATCGAAATTGGTGATTAAGAATATGATAACAAAGTGTGAAAAAAGCAGAAAAATTGTGAAATATTGATAAACAATAGTTAGGGATTTTTGTAGTTAATGTTTAAAATATTTCAAATAATGGGAAAGCTGGAAGAAAGGAATAAATAGACGATAGAAGATGGTATAAATTACAAAAAATAATTTTATTTCAATTACAATTATTCATTTAGTAAATTGATTGTAACTATAATTAGAAGTTGTCGTTTTCTTCTTTTTCATCTACTCCATTATCTTGTCTTTCTTCTGCTTCTTCAACTGAATCATCATCTTCAAAGACTGTTTCCTCATCATCTGTATCAGAATCTTCTCAATCTTCCGCCATAGGAACTAATAGGGCAACGGCTTCTGCCGACACACTACAGTTCCTTTGAAGATGATTTGCGTTGAGGAGAAACGTAAGGATCTGTGGTTTGCCACGGATCTCCTGAACTCGTCATCCATAGTCTTAACTCTGGAAAACTTTCAAGAAAAAGTCAGGTGATATTGCATGTTGAGCATCCTCCGACAGTTGACCGATGGGTAAAATTGTCGAAGAAATAATGACTGGTTCATGGATAAACAATCTATTGACTGCTGTTGGCATGTTATACCAGAGGTATTCTTTGAAGTAGCTCATAATTAATTGATTTTATTGTCGTTTTTCAAGATGTCTCCAAAACGACATTTTTCAAATGTTGCTTAAGACGTGGTTCAAAGACGGAGTCGGTACTAGTCGGTGGATTTAAAGGTTAATTTACAAAGATAATAATATAAGCCAGACACAGTAAACAAGAAAGCGGAATGTCGTGGAATTCGTAACTTATCTCTGTTTTTAAGCACATTTTACAATTTTCTCGTAAATTTTGCTGTATTCAGTAATTTTTGAAACCCGCAATTATTGATATAATAATGATGTAAATGTTTTTAATTAGTACATACCTCCTGCAACACCTTTCATATTGAAAATATTCGCTTCACTTACACAGAACACAAATATTTATATTCAACCCCAAGACTATTTTGTAGTCTGGCCGGCTCCACGCACTGCTAACAAAGAATTGCCAAGTTTGATCTGAAATATAATGATCAAAATGAACCGCTCAAAGCCACAACAACCGGTATTCAGTATTCCCAACATTACTGTAGCTAACCTGATAGTCCAAATTCCCATCTACAAACTTTCTTTCCCCTTTTTGGCCAGGTTTTCAAGATTCTAGCCCACCGTAGGCGGTTGGAGGGGATGGCAAACAGCCGGTAACAGGTGGTGGGCAGTGGGCGGCGGGTGGCGGGCGCATGGCGGGACGGCGGGGGGGGGGAGAGTGGATGTCTGGCGGCCGACTGGCGACGGGCAGCGGGTAGCGGGTGGCGGAACGGCGGGCACGGACGATATACACGAACGATATGTTCGCCACAAAGTTGCCTCGCTGTGGAAAAGCAAGTAACAGCCGATCCACCGGACGAGTTTGCAAGCTTTGCCACTGATTCTCTCTGCCACTGCTCTTGCCGGGAGGTTCTAGGTTCGAGTATCGATGGTGGAGAATTTTCCACACTAGCCTCACGGCTAGGTCGAATGTAGTCGCTGTCTGGAGGAGAATTCTAGTAGCCAGCTGCTCTGAGCAAGAGTTCCCGTGCTTTCTCCGAACAGTACCAGGCATTTGCCGAAGTAGTACCCTAACAAACGGGCCACAGACCGTAGGCAATCTTTCCTTCCTCTTTCTTGTCCCTTAATCTGAAACTCATACCCTTACATCCACTACACTGTCCCACACGTGAGAGAGGAATTTTGTCACTTTCCAATCACTACAGTAACGGGACTAATGACTATAGAAGTTCACGTGTTCGGATATCAATGAATAGCTGCCCGCGTGGTAAACAAAAATTCCACCTTGCATACTTTTACTGTCTGATTATAAGCTGTGCTGTCTCCATAACCATGTGCTGCCGCTGGGCAGCAAGCTGTAACTTCTCTCTGACGTTCAGTGTGATGGTACTACGGGTTCGGTATCAGTGACAGATAATATTCTTCGAATTATTTTGTGCCGGTCGCTTAGATCGTCAATTCCATGGCATCAGTTGCAAATCCGCAAACCCTGTGGGGGCTCTCTCATACCAACTCGCCAGCTGATCGTCGCCAGTGAGCTGGAGAAAAGAGAAAAATTGTAAGGGATGGTTTCCCTACTCCTCAAGAGACGAGCTCATGGTTTAATATTATTAGTTCATTTTCCCTATGTAGATTAATACCACTAAGATCTCATTCTTACAAGTTACTCCCCGTCCAAACATCCAATTTTTATTCACGTTTATATTTCTAACCGATATCCGGTTTATTTGATTGATAATATGTGAACTCAGTTCAATATTGACATGCCCAATATAATTTGTGTAGGTATACTTCTGCAAGTTCTTAAAAGTACTGTACGATGTTAAATTGTTGTTGAATATATAAAATAATGAAGTAAATGTGTAACAGTTGGTAATGTTCAATATTTTCAGAGTTCAAATAGTTTACAAAGTTATTTTAAGAAAACATCAGGACATTTGTGATTTTTTCACTCATTTTCTGCAGAATTTGTGCTCATCTGGATATGATATTTAGTAGTTATCATTATCGTGGGAAAATACTGAAAAGAACATTTCTATTTCTATTCATTTCTTGAATTTTGTATAATTATTTTTATTTAAGCGTTGACATGAAAAGTGAACTACTTGGATATTTTGACATGTACGACTAGAACGAAGCGTACATGTACGACCTTTCTCTTCCAACATGCACACACATTGAGCAATGGAAGCAGCACATAGCGTGCACACAACTTTGCATGAGGATTGCGAGTGTCCTCTTATGTTCGTTTGATTTTTAACCATAACTCTCTACTAGATGGACGCTGATAGTCATGGGCGTGCGTTTTATTGCTTATTTTTCCTGATTCGTAGTAGGTACTCTAAAGAGAAAAGAGACAAGACCGCTGTTTACACGTTGAGATACGCTGATACTAATCGGTCATGCTACATTCCGTTTTATTTACGTCACATGCAACTTAGGGTAAACTCGACTTTATCGACTCATTTCTTTGAAATGAGTTGATATATTTTGAAGTGGAATATTTAGTTCTTGCTTTTGAAACAAAATTCAATTGCCTAATTTATCTTTAGTTTCATTTATATTGTTACATTCATATTGATTTTGATATCTAGTTAAAGAAGCATGGTTGTTCGCTAAAATCACTCTTCGATATATTTTCGTAAGATTTGATATACATTTGTATACATTTGAAAGTAAATGCTAATACCTAAGGCCAAAACCAACAGATTTGTTCTTTTTTAATCTATCTCATATTTACATTTAATTAATTATCAACTGACTAATAACAAAATGATAGGTCATAATTGTACGTCCGATATTAGCCAGCAAAAGAAAACTGGAAAATCAAGTCCAAGAAAAAAACATTAGAAACTACAATAATTTATCATACTTTCTAAGTACACTTATCCATCTAAAAAAAATTTACTGCATTAAAACTCAGCGTAAGTTTTATTAACAAAAATATATGTTACACATATCTTTACATTTAAAATGTTATATTTTTCTTGTAGAGGTACGAAGTTGTAAGTTGGAGTGTAATTTTTTGTGTTTAGGTATCACAACAAAATACATGGAGAGAGAAATAATGTAATTTTCGTAAAGAGCCATAAGTTCCTATTCGGAAGGTCCTAACAGAAAAATTTGTAATCAACAATATCGTTTACGTTGACAATGTACAGGATGTCTTACAGTATGTTTTATCGGCATCTCTATCTTACTCTGAAACATACGTACTCGCCTTGCAGAGGCTCTTCTTGTATACATACGGCACGTCATAAATCAACTGTTACAGTTGATATATGTTTCACACAGACCGTAATGTTAGCCAGCGGGAGAGCGTTGCTAGTAAACGGATGTCTGTTTGTTTTAAACATTTATGTAACCTTTAATGTACCGTTTAATGGTTGTCTGTATAATGTTTCTTAGTTATAATAAATAAAACAAAAATTGAAAATCTGATTTCTAAAAATTAATTTAGATGCTTTTATCTATACACATTATATAACCTTGTCTAGACTTGATCATCCGGTCGTAAAATACCTGTCATTGAGCTTAAACTCGTCACGGTCCATCGGCGGTCTTGGTTCAGAGTAATTGTTACCACTGCGGCGATTCTGACCGAGTGGTACGAGGGATCGAGTCTCGCCGGTGGCGAATTTTCGACACTAGCCAAATAGCTGGGTCGAATTCAGCCGCTGTCTGGAAGAGAATTCTAGCGGTTGACTGCTCTAATCGGATGGTTCCGTGGTTTCTCCGATCAATACCAGTCGAATGCCGGACTATAACCCTAACAAAGGGGCCACGCGCCCGCCACGACCCCAGACGTGCTCGATGTAACTCGTTCACAAGTTATTTAGTGTCATTTTGCAACAAATTAATGATTAAAACATTTTTTGTATATGGTACAATCAAAGTTCTAAAGTGTAGAGATATTGTTGCTATTGAAGATTGAAAAACATTTTGAAAGTTAAATCATTAATACCAATCTCTGAAGAGGGTGGAGTTTTCTTAATCTTCCTACATTTACACAGATCTATACAGTTTGTCCGAACGAGCAAATCATTCGAAAGCTTATAAATTAAAATATAGTTATTACTTTATTATTATATAGTTATTATTATTATATAGTTATTAGTATACTTTTAAACGAATTTCGTTGACTGTTGAAAATGGAGAAGAAAGTAGAAAATATGTTTAAAAGAGAAAAATACCTCTAATTGACAATTCATGCAGTTTAAACCATATTATTTTAGATGTATTTTATTAATAGACAACATGATGTCCACTTAATACTTTTTGAAATTTATTTTGGAATTTGCTAACGTACATCATTCAGGAAATTTTTTTGGGGGGCTCCAACGACTTTCATTTCCCACCGAATTCATACCTTCGTGTAAATTTTCTATGAAATATAGATCTCTTCTCTTGAACTGTCTCCTCTCGTACGCTTCAAGGTGCATACGAACGAGGCACACGAAAGCGAATGTGAAATTTGAATTAGTTTTTTTTATCGCTGTTGGTAAAAACAAACGTTTCTTTGTTGCTCACTGCGAACGAATTATTTCGTAGGCGTTCGTTTGCGTTGTTGGGTGTGACATTACCCATAACACACTTGCCAGGGCCATTCGGTTTAGACTGCAACCGAGAGAACATGTTCGTAAAAAATAGCGTTGAAACCCCTCCCTTGAACCTGTCCTGAGATAAACGAACTACCTCCAAGAAAGCATTCATTAGAACGGACTCATTACAAGGCCACCCTTTTACAAGACAAACTTCCAAAAGGCTCGTGATGTGTGAATGTTGCTATGTATGTGGTACAGTTTTTGCCAAACTCCTTGAAACGTATGTCGTCGTTTTCGTTCCTCGGCTGAAACGTTGGCCTCTGTGTGATCTGAACCAAATAATTGTTCGCCGCTTGAAATTCACCTCTATTAGGACCAATAAAATTAGGCAGCTTCATGTTTGAGATCTCCTAACTACTCCTTCTCACGTCGACAGTCCTCTTCCTCTTATTCAACACTTTTCACAATCGACCAACTTACGCGTCTGCAATTCCCCCGGAAAATACACTGTATAATAATATTAGGAAATATATTAGTGTCAGTACCGCCCAAATAACTTGTCATTTCTAATAGTTTACCATAAAAATTGTGACCTCGGAATTCAATCATTCAAAATCGTAGGTTCATCTTCGTTCGCATAGTATAAAACAATCTTCCAGAATCAGCTTGAGTGCCATTGTGTGTGTGTGTGTGTGTGTAGTCCCTAGATTCAGAGAATAGCGCAACCTGTGTGTGTGTGTGTGTGTAGTCCCTAGATTCAGAGAATAGCGCAACCGCCGCCATGTAATGTCCTCCCACCGAATATCTCCACCAGGCACAATTCAAGAGTTGAGGAGAAATGATAACAATTGGGCGCATGTTGAATATTTCCGAACATATTAATGTTGAGTTTCATTAAATTGGTCGCTCCCAACATAAAATATATAATACATTACGCAGTTCAATCTTTTCTTACTACTGGATAAAAAATGTCAGAATCGGTGGCGCTACTCTGTGTCTAGGGACTCAATGTTTTAGTGATGGGATGCGAAGATGTCCCAACAGTTGGTTGAACCGACAGTGCGATTGCTTTTTAGACCGATTCATTGAATTCAATGAATCATTCGGTAATTGTGGCAGTATCTGCGCTGTGATTGGTGGAACGCAGCTCTTCAGCTATTGAGGCGGCTCTTTCATAATCTCGGGAAAATGGATATTCGAAAATAATGTAATTAACATTTCATAATTTTTAGTACGCACTTGAAAGAAACGAACATAACAATCCTTTATAAATCGTTCAATCCATCAATAATATGGTATCTTATATCAAACTCCCCAATTGATCCGAGGTTCTCTGTCCACCTGGATGTATAAATATAAATTCATTGATGATATATATTTCATCATGGAATAGTCATATAGTGAGTGGTATATAGTAACATGGAATATTCATATATTATTTTTACATAATTGCTGCTGTTAGTGATTTGTAAGTTTTCAATGTACATCAATTGAAAGTTGTACGAATGATTCTCTACAGAAGATTAGGGTTCCGTCTCTCAACGCTGATCACTACATACTATCGCCCCTCGGAGCATACGTATAATCGAAGAACTACAAAGAATACCAACCGGATTACTCGGTGCAACCATACCTACGAATAATCAATTGAACACGCGGAAAAACGTGATGGCAACTCTGAAAGGTACTCTTAAAGACAAAGAGTATTTTCAAACGGAAAAGGATTTTCGACACTAGTTTTTCAGCTAGGTCGAATTCAGCTGCTGTCAGGAGGAGAATTCTAGCGGCCGGCTGCTCTGATCGGTAGTTTTCTGTGGTTTCTCCAATCAACACCAGGCGAATGCCGGAGCAGTACCCTAACAAACGGGCCACGGACCGCGTGCGATCTGTCCTTCCTCTTCCTTGTCCTATCCTCACCCCTTACACACACACACACTTACACTAACATGCACTACACTACCACATATTCCGGGAGACCGGTCGGGAGCTTAGAGCTTGTCCCGGCTGGGCGGTGCCCCGCTGGTGGGAGAGTCCTGGTTAGGGGGAAACCCCTCTAGCCGACGGTAGGTCGGCGCCGGATCTCGCCATCCAGCGAGGGAAGATCACCGCGCATCTCCCGAGAAAAAGCATGCACTACACTAACGGGACCAATGACTGAAGCAGTTGACGCGCCCGGAAACACGAAAAAATCAATCAATCAATCAATAATCAATCCAGAGATTCAAACGGTTGAAAAGGGCAAAGAACGGTCCAATCAACCATTCACTCGTTCACATCACTATCACAGGTGTGTTGTTTGCAACGTTCCTACCTCGAGATACGGCTCAGGCTATCAACTGATGCCACTGCAATGCCTCTGACCGGGAAGTCCTAACGAGTGACAGGACGAGTTCGAATACCAACGGTGACAGTATTTTCAATACTACTTAAATAGTTAGGTCGAATTCAGTCGCTGCCTAGTGAATAATTTGGAGTTGCGGCTGCTCTAATCGATAGTTTCCGTGGTTTTATCCGATAAAACGAGGCGAATGACGGAGCAGTATAACAAACGGGCCACGGACCGCACGTGATCTTCCCTTCCTCTTCCTTATCCTATCCTCATCTCTACCTACACTTACATGGACTACACTACCACACGTGACGAGAGATCGGTCGGGAGCCTAGAGGTTGTCCCGGCTGGGGCGGTGCCCCACAGGTGGGAGATACCTGGTTTGGGAGTAACCCCATTTTCCGATAGTAGGTCAGGGAATCTCACCATCCAGTGGGAAAAGCTCACGGCCATCCTCGAAAAAACCTGCACTACACTTACGGGTCTAATGACGCGCCGGAATAACTAATCATAATGACTCGCAGCGTTCCTGGAGGTGGGCGACTACAACGTGCTGGCGGCGGACTGGGCGGCGCTGGCGGCGGCGCCGTGGTACGCGTCGGCGGCGTCCAACACGGCGCTGGCGGCGGGCAAGGTGGGGTGCTGGCGGCGCTCGCGCGTGACCACGCCGCCGACCTGCGCCGCTTCCACCTGCTGGGCTTCAGCCTGGGCTCGCACGTGGCCGGGCTGGCGGCGGCCGCGGCGGCGGCGCAGGGCGCGGGACGCGTCGGCCGCATCACGGGTGAGCCACCGGCCGAGCAGGAGGAGGGCGAGGATGGGGTGGCCGTGGAGGGGGGGCAGGAAGGAGGGTGTGGAGGAGGAAGACGAGGAGAGGGCGTGGATGGGGGGGGCCGTGGAGGGGGGCAGGAAGGAGGGTGTGGAGGAGGAAGACGAGGAGAGGGCGTGGATGGGGTGGCCGTGGAGGGGGCAGGAAGGAGGCTGTGGAGGAGGAAGACGAGGAGGAGGGGATGAGGAAGGTGAGAAGTAGGAAGATGGAGAGAGACGAGAAGGAAGATGGGGAGGAGGAGGAGGGCGAGGAGGGAGAGGAGGAAGACGGGGAGGAGGAGGACGAGAACGAGGAAGACGGGGAGGAGGAGGGCGGGAGAGGAAGGTGGGGAGAATGACGAGGAGGAGGAAGAGAAATCAGTTATACATAGGCGGTTCCATGTTTCCGGTCTCGATGGGAAAACCTCGATGGCTAATGAGGTCATTAGCGACTCAAGATGCATACATTGAGTTAACAAATAGTTTATTAACTATAAGCGTTAATCCTGAAAGAGAGTACAAACATGGATATATTTGGCCACGTTTTTCTTATTTTGACCTCCATTAACATATAGCACATCATTAATATATTACTTTGGCTAGTTTTGATACATGGGTTAGGTAATTATAGTTTAGTTAAGAATTTATTGTGTATACCTAAAAAACATTTTGAAAATAATTTATTCATACACACTGAAAATCTTCCGAGCAGTTTGTAGCCCTATTTTTAATTGTTGTAATGCTATAAATTTGGAGCCGCCTTCCCACTCAGTTTTGTGGAGGCAGTTACTCAAGTTGGTTGCGGTGCGTGAAATATCGTGGTGTTTGGCTCCTTCACCACAACGCACCAGTGCTTACTGCTCAGATTGCAACGAATGTTGTGAAGGACTGTGGCGGGGGTGACAGGCCATTCACACTTAAGTCCAGATTTGGTACCCAGCGATGTATACCACTTATCAAAACTGAAGAAAAAGTGTCAGATGAGTGTGAGGTAAATAAAGCAGTATTTGGCCTGGAAATGTTAATGGACAGATTTGAAAAATGGGTTTGAGTAAAGGATGACTAAGTTGAAAAGTTATATAATTTTTTCTTTGTATCAAAAATTAGAAGTCAGTGCGGCCAGACACGTATGGAACCCACCTCGTATAAGATCGCAGAAGTGAGAGACAGTTGGGCAGACGACACATTTCTTAGTGGAAAAAGAAATAAGAACAGATCTCTTTACCCATATCATACTTAACGTAAAAGTAAACGACTCACTTTCGTGAAAACATGGTGAACGACGCTACGGTTTCACGAGCTGAATGCCGACATGTTTACAACCTCAGACTTTTAGGTAAACTTGATTTGATTTGAATTAATTGCGTCAAAATCCAGAAAAATATACATGACGTGTGTGGGGGGGGGGGGATGGAAAAGTTTACGTTTAGCTACGCATCTCCAGTTTAATGGCGAGGCTATGGCCTTTGCAACTCGCATAAAATATACTTGGGTCTGCCCAAAGCATAATAAGTTTCCGACGCATTTTATTCCGAAGAAGTTTTTGCCTAACACTTTCAAGTTACATGTGACCCTTTGATTACGCGTATCAAATTTCATGAAAACATAAAACATTCTGCAGGATTGAAGGCTTTCACGGCCGGAGTCAATATACATGTTTTCTTCCGGGCTTGTGGCCGTGGTCCAATTGGCGTTGAACTGCCAAACGTTTCGCCCACGACTGCGGCGGGCACCTTCAGTGGCGAGGTCTCGGGCGAAGTGCCCGGGACGGCGGCTGACTTGCGACTGTGACTGGTGACTGACAGTCGCCAGTCAGCCGCCGTCCCGACACTTCGCCGAGACCTCGCCACTGAAGATGCCCGCCGCAGTCGTGGCGAAACGTTTGGCAGTTCAACGCCACTGACCACGGCCCACAAGCCCGGAAGAAAACATGTATATTCTGCAGGATGTCCAACGAATAATTTCAAACGCATTATACGACAGAATATTTTTAATTAATTAAAACACGCAATTCTCATTCAAACAACGAAACAATGCCCTTGTTCGCACACCTGATGCTTCGTTTTCGTTCACAAATCTCGCGATGTCGCAGTTGATTTGTTCCCGATAACATGAGACAAATCGTTACAATAAGGAATAAGACCCTACGAAAAGAATAGCTATTTATTATACAAGACAACCGAGAGATATTTTGTCTCCGAGAGTATGTTTCATCTCACGAGGAACGATAGGAGTGTGTGAGAGAGATTTCTGGAGTAGTTAAAGAATCAGTATCATCACCCACAATATTTGGTTTTATTTCTATCTCATGTTTTGTAGAATACAATATAAAAAATATTTTAGGTTACTGCAGGGCCTTATACTTGGGTTTTTCTAACGTGACATCTGTGGGTAGTATCACCTAGATGAAATTTGGCATGACTTTTTGCGTCATTCTCAGTCCTGCCGCTAGTCGCTTGATCTGCAGCACTGCTTGATACGGTCGCGATCATGCGGCATCTGGCAGCAGGACCAACAAAGACGCAAAAAGTCGTGTCGAATTCCATCTTGGAGATACTACCCACAGATGCCACATAAAGAAAAAGTATAGTTTGCTGCACCGCCGCCAGGTACGCATGCTCCACAGCGCCAGGAGCTCATGCGCCACTGCGCGGAGCACCCAGGAGAGGAGATATTTTTTATCATCCATAAGCAGGGTTGCCATCTCCTTTCGGAAGATATGTCCTCCTTTTTTAATATTGTCCTTCTGTACCTCCTTTTTTTTAAATTTTCATGGAATGTCCTCCTTTTTGTTCTGTTGAATTGAAAATAATACTGGCATTATTTTAAAGTAATTAAATTAATTAAAGGGACTTCATAATATCTTGAATATCTACATTTTTACTTCAATAAATGGCCTCCATAATACATCATTAGGCTTATTGTGATATAAAACTTACTTATGTTTATTGTTTGGTGGATAACGAAGGTGAGTGCGGGGGCGAAGTTATCCAGTCGGAAGCTTTCATTTATAATGACGCAAAGTCCAATTTGATTTTCCAAGACTTTTATGGTTGGAATTGTTGAGTGCGTTATCTATACATCGTGGACTATAAACAATTGCAAACTGTCTTCCTTTTCATTGAAATGTACTCCTTTTTTGGTAAAATGTCCTCCTCTGGGAAAAAATGTCTGGTAACCCTGCCCGTAAGTGATACAGATGTACTGTAGCAGCACATTATTGACCATTAAGAAGTTTCTTTAACTTTATGAATAAAATGAAGGAAAGGATTAAGAAAAATGAAGTACTCTCGCGATAACAGAGTTGATTTGTTCCAAAGAGAAAAATGAAGTGGAAAAGGGAAATACCTTCAACTGTCTAGGACAACGTTTAATTGAATTGAAAAAATCCTTCAATCCTACTTCCTTTTTATTTTAATTCCACTTTTTCATCTCGTTTTCATTTCACCCTCTCGTCACTAGTACATACGTAGAACAGAATATACAAAAAATTGTCAGAAGTTTGGCGAAAATACCCTATATTTGGAATGTCTGATGCAAAATGTTTCTTTATCCAGTTGTGAACAATGTTAGCGCCTAAACCTTACTTGGGATATTCCTCTTGACACAATGAATGTGTCTGCGTGCCTTCTGGGTTCTGAAATATTGAACAATAATGCCTAGCTTGCTTGTCGCCAAAATAAATTCTCGAATACAAATCCCAACTCCGGCAAATGTTGGGTCAAACAGGCGATCCCCGAAGACTCATATAGATGGTGACTATAACTATTAATCCACTTCAAACGTTTTTTTTAATATATTTAATGTGCACGCTAATCAGTTAATTCAACTCATTAATCACGGGTAGTTATCGAGAAATTTAGAAGAAATCTATTTTTCTGTCACTGTTGCTTTATACCTTACGGAAATGCACAGTTCTTTGCCGTTTCTCTTTTATATCAACTGCCTTTCTAGATTCATTTTCTTGAAACTTTCTCTTATTTACTTTCTACAACATACCATTCTACACGATCTATTCACATGACTTCTCACGAGCCAGCACGAAATGTCCTTCCATTCAAGGAAATGTACACAAGTTCTGAAAGAAGCTGTGTACTGAGGTGGGATGCGCAGACGCTTGGTTCACGATTGTGCCGCCTGCAGCGCTCTTGGATGCTACCGCTAACAAAGAACGAAAACAAACCGAAAATGAAAAATGAAAAAAGCAACAAAAAACAGTAAGTCAGGAGAGGATAAACCTCTTGAAGGTTACATTACTAAGTGGAGAAAGGATACACAAAGCATCAGAATGAAACTAAAGGACAGTTTGGGTTGCTGGTCACAACAGGAGAGCTAAGGGAACGGTGGAGATCATGGTAGCAACGGCGGATATACACATGATACTTGCCTTGATCCTTTGGCTGATCGAAGTACTTCAGAAGAAAAGGAGGATTCCTTAAGCAGCACGTGAACAAGACGGATAAATTTGACAATTCTCTCAATAGTGCAGCTAAGGAGTTCCAAGTAGTGGGAGCTGTGAAATATTATGCTATCTCTCCACGTCTTCTAGAATTCAGTGGGGAAATATTGTTATTCAAATTATCGTTCTCCATACTTTCGTGACAGGAATTATTATTCCTTGACGAAGGTCATGGAAGAGGACCGCGACATGTCGGTCGAAACGTCGGCACCCAGCCTTCGACGCGGCGTCACAAATTATAGTCAAATTGGTTGTGTGTTTCATCACTGAAATTCCCCACTGTATTAAAAACTATAATATTTGTGTTGTGATCTCAAACTATAATATATAGTCTCAGTGTTCTACGGGGGTTCGAATACATTTATAATATATTTAAAACATTAAAGAAACATAGTCTCATTTCATAATTTAATGAAATCTGCATGTTTGCATTCTTATACTAGTCGTCGGTGACAAAAAACTGACGTATTTAAAATTTTTTTTAATTAAGTGAAGAAATGTTATTAGGAAATATGTATTTGACTTCACAAAATATTCATAAAGCCAATAGGTGTATAGAGTAAAGCACGTATCTAATCGCAAAATAAACGCCTTCTCTGGTTAAAACAGTTTTCCTGCAAAAAAAGCAACAACAATTTTTAGATGTCGTATTACTGTGTACTCACGATATCTAACACCCGTCAGATAAACTGAAGCTGGTGCTGTAGTATTTTGGTGCACTCTCTTCTGCCGTTAGGGAGTTTTGCATATCTGAAAGTGTTGACACAATGCAGCAAGAGTCACGTAACTGACTTTTGGATTTAAACGACGAAACTCACGCTTAACGTACGACCATACGATTCCCTTCGCTGTGCAGCAAGCGTGTAAGGTTAACTTCACATAAATCTGCTCAAACTTCTAATCTCATAAGTCACAACGTGATTGCGTAGATAAAAAAATAGATCCGTGAAGTATTATGATGAGAATGTTAAAATGACGGTTCCATTTGGTTTCCAAGTACGTAGTATGGTGAGAAAGTTAAAATGGTTTTCCGGAAGTATGTAGTTTGGTAAGACAGTTAAAACAAAGTTTCATTTTCATCCATCATTTTTACAGTGCCTTTTGTCCCCGCGCAGGGCTGGACCCGGCGCAGGTGCTGTTCGGCGGCGCGGACGCCTCGCAGCGCCTGGACCGCTCGCACGCGCGCCGCGTCGACGTCATCCACACGTCGGGCGGCTACCTGGCCTTCCTCACGCCGCCGGCCACCCGGCGCCTGGCCGCAGCCGGCTGCCGCCTCGACTTCGCAGGTACGCCTCGCCCTCGCCCACGCCCACGCCCTCGCCCTCGCCCTCGCCCTCGCCCTCGCCCTCGCCCACGCCCACGCCTCGCCCTCGCCCTCGCCCTCGCCCTCGCCCTCGCCTCGCCCTCGCCCTCGCCCGCGCCGCGCCTCGCCCGCGCCCTCGCCATCGCCCGCGCCCTCGCCCGCGCCCTCGCCCTCGCCCGCGCCTCCCTCGCCCCTCGCCCTCGCCCCCTCGCCCTCGCCTCGCCCTCGCCCTCGCCCCTCGCCCTGCGCCCGCCCGCGCCCTGCGCCCTCGCCCGCGCCCTCGCCTCGCCCGCGCCCTCGCCCGCGCCCTCGCCCGCGCCCTCGCCCCGCCTCGCCTCGCCTCGCCCTCGCCCTCGCCCCGCCTCGCCCTCGCCCTCGCCCCCTCGCCCTCGCCCTCGCCCTCGCTCCCTCGCCCTCGCCCTCGCCCCTCGCCCTCGCCCTCGCCTCGCCTCGCCCTCGCCTCGCCCTCGCCCTCGCCCTCGCCCTCGCTCCGCCTCGCCCTCGCCCTCGCCCGCCTCGCCCTCGCCCTCGCCTCCTCGCCCTCGCCCTCGCCTCGCCTCGCCTCGCCCTCGCCCTCGCCCTCGCCCTCGCCCTCGCCTCGCCCTCGCCCCCGCTCCCTCGCCTCGCCTCGCCTCGCCCTCGCCTCGCCCTCGCCCCGCCTCGCCCTCGCCCTCGCCCTCGCCCTCGCCCTCGCCTCGCCTCGCCTCGCTCTCGCCTCGCCTCGCCCGAAGATCGCCGTCGCCGTCGCCGTCGCCGTCGCCGTCGCCGTCGCTGTCGCTCTCGGCCTCGCCTCGCTCTTGGCCTCGCGCAACGCCTTCACCTTTGCCCTCACTCCTCGCCTCCCCTCTCTCCTCCACCTCAACACACCACATGCCTTCAATCCACAAGATTGATTAATTGTTAGTGATTCCATGTGCGGCAACTACTATGGTCATTAGTTCCGTAAGTGAAGTGGTGTTTTGGCTCCGGAGGAGGTGGTGGTTTCCCCCGCTGGATGGCCAGATCCGGCGCCGACCTACCTTAGGCTGACGAGGTTTACCTCAACTAGGTATCTCCCACCAGCGGGGCACTGCCCCAGCCGGAACAAGCACTAAGTCCCCGACCGATCATCCGGCATGAGTGGTAATGTAGTGCATGTTGGTGTAAATGTAAGTGTGTGTGTGTAAGGGGTGAGGAGAGGACAAGGAAGAAGAAAGAAAGATCGCGCGTGGTCCATGACCCGTTTCTTAGGGTATTCGCCTGATGCCATCCGGCATTCGCCTGATGTTGATCGGATAAACCACGGAAAACTACCGATCAGTGCAGTCGGCCGCTAGAATTCTCCTCCAGACAGCGACAGAATTCGACCTAGCAGAAAGCTAGTGTCGAAAATCAAGCCGCCGCGGCGGCTCGCCGTCGAGACTCGAACTTAGGACCTTCCGGTCAAAGGCACTGGAGTGACATCAGTCGATGCACTTCAACCCAGACGAGTGAAGGTTGATTCAGGACGAACTTCTCTGATCATAAGTCTAGGAATTATAGTGGATGCCACAACCCGGGAGGTGGGGGTGTATCTCCATCGCTCAAACGTGAGATGTGGCCCGGTCTACCGTACTCCTTACTTGTAGGGTTCTCCTCCTTCTGCTCCCGAAGCTTAGAGCTTTTTTCGGCTGGGGCGGTCTCCAGCTGGTGGGAGATAACGTGTTAGCCGGCTTGTAGGCTGGCGCCGAATTTCGCCATCCAGCGGGAAAATATTACCGCTTCCTGCGATAATAACTACACATACGGGGCTAACGACAGCAGTTGACACGCTCGAAATCATCTAAGCTCCCGACTGACCTCCCGACATGTGTGATTGAGTAGTGCATGGGAATGTGTGTTGACACAAATTCAACAAAACATGTTTTTCACTTACGATAACTCTATAATGCTTTTATAATGATTGTTCAACTCAGTTATCTCCTCGTTTTCCAATCTTGTACTACTTTGAGTGGCTAATTAAGTGGAAAAAATCGTCGCACAAATTGAAATGTGGCAATACCAGAATTTGTGGTATTTTTTCATGTAAATAAACGTTGACCGATGAGGAGAAAAATATTCGAAAATGTAGTCCAGGGTATTATTATAGACAGTCACTTTGATTGGTCTGATGTGCTTGTTGACACATTGAAAAGATACACATGACAATTTTGTTTTATATTAATATATCCGTCGTTTCGAGATCCATTTCTTCTCTTTATGAAGTGTGAAAATCATAATTTTAAAACTATAAAAGTAGAGTAAATATTAAATTCAGAAAAATACTAAATCTTATAAAACAGTAACAGTGTGCCACGTACATGCGAACACTTACCTCATTTAAAATTATAAAATACAAAATTAATTCAACATATGGCGGGCCATATCAACAAACACTTATTCTTTCGGTTTCATGTAAAACAATATGAATGAAGAGAGAACTGAATTCAGCCCCGTCTTATTTCTGAATGACGATGTACCGGGGATTGGAGGGAAGCCACCTCACTTGACACAAGGAGGCCGGGAGGGAGGAGAAGCAAAGTAGGATGTTCAAAGGGGAGATATTTGAGGTTATTGACCGATGTAAGCAGAGAATATCTAACGCGAAACATATCGCATTTTATTCCCTCTAGTACGATAATATCCATGCTAGAAATTTATGTACTTTCCACCGAAGAACTTGCGATACAATGTTTATTTAATAACTTAAATTAATAAAAAAATAATTAATGAATTGTATAAAAGATGTAAACGTTCTTCAATATTTACGTTCAAATTGGCAGTTTTAATATCCATACCTCTCTCCCTATTAGCTCTGATTTTTTCGGCAACCCTGTGCTCTTGATCCTAATGGTCTGACTGGCCACTCACTTTTCTGTTTAGACGCTGCCATGATTTTTACCATCATGTACTACCAGCTTAGAATTGTTTTCTACAAGTTACTACTTGTGTCACATGTAAAAAGAGTATTCAATTAGAAAGGAATAAAATTCATTATAATTTTGTATTATTTATTGATACCAGTACAAAAAAGTATAAGTATGATAAATAGTGTATATACGGATACGGATAAATACGGATTCTGGAACTGTTACACGTAAGCTATCTTATAAATGAGGTCTCTAAAGAAAGAGAATTTTACGGAGACGTGACGAATTGCACTTCGGTTTAAAAAAATACGAAGGATTTGTTGACAAAAACGCATCTAAATATTCATGCCAAATGCAACCCATGACACACGGTTATATTTTTGAATCTATATCGTTAAAAAACTTCTTCACGAAGCGTTTTAGGGTCTTAAGACTTAAAATTTTGAGGTCAAAGGCCTCAAATAAACGTTCCTCATACCGTAATCTACAGGATGAGGATATTCTATTACATTTTTGCTGATTCGACGCTTCTCGATTTTTCCCTACCTGTTCAGTGTTTGTTCAATCTGCAACTGTATGTGAAATTAAGCTAATTACGACATATTTGTCGCAATTGAATTACACTCTCTGCTGTAACTCTCTGCTCGGTAATAATGTTAATTAAGAATAGTTTGTATTGATAAGGGTATATTGTATTGTTAGCAATTATTACAAGAAGACATATAGAACACGTGACGTAGCAAAAGAGGGTCTTGAAGAAGTAGATATATTGCAGGCTAAATATGGAAATGGAAAAGTAGGGAAGAGGGCGGGGTTTCACAGATTTCTCGCACGGGTATGCTAGTTTATTTCACTTCAAAAAAGGCAGGTGTGGCGTATGCGTACCTCAAAGCATAAATCTAACAATAATCAATTTAAACACTACAATTTTCTAAAACGGTTTCAATTATTTTTCTAAATCATATTTTTTCAATAATTTAGATTTAGAAGTACATAAATCTCCTTAATTTTATTATCAAGAAGAGCCTTCGTCCATTTCTTTCCATTCTCCAACTTTTTTATTCAATTTTGCGTATTCGGCTAATCTTCATAATTCAAATATTATCTGTGTGGATATAAATCCATCTTCTTCGTAATCACCAATTTCCATAATATTTGTATTTTCGAGTTCTTTTAAGCATAACAAATTCCGTCACTGCTGCGCATTATAATTATTCTTCCGGTATTGTCCCCAAAGAAATTAACTATTAATGTGCCACCTAAGAGATAATCAGATTTTTACTGCTAAATGCTGTATTACAAACGAGATGTTTGTTACTTCATTGATTGCATTCTTTCAATAAACACATTTAACATTTAAAAAGTAAATATCAAGTTAATAAAATTTGTAGTAAAAAGAATCTCGTATATACATTTCCAACTATTAATTCTACATTGTTGCTGGAAGAGTCAAGGAATTAAAGGCAAGTTAGTTCACAGTTACAATACAGCACCGTATACGTAGTTTATTTTTTGTATTGTGTTATGCTTGTTATTGATTGTCGTGATTGAAAGATGCAGAATGTTAGAAGGAATAATTAAAAATATGCAAATGTTATCGTACTATCATAGCGTTTCCTCAATACGCTTTCGAATTGCTACGAAAAACAAATCTTTGAGCGCCTTAAGCACTATCTAGAGGCAAAGGTCCACACTCGTAGAACTTAGTTCAGCCTTTTGCTGCTAGGTGTCTCGTGCAGCAATGAAATGTTTGCACGGCGCGAAAATCAATTTGGTAGAAAAAGAACTAGAAACAAAGGTTTAATGACTATATCGAATTAGACAATTGTCTTAATTTATACTTGCATACTTAGAACTCGAATTAAGTAAAAAATACATTAGTATAATATCCAGAGTAATAGGGCATTGAGTACTGTGACTATAAATCTGCACTGAAGTGGTGGTAATTGAATAAAAAAGAAACAAAGGGATTGTTTTATAACATTGCCAAAAAACATTCATATTTATTATTCTTAGTATTATCACTATTTTTCTCCTAGTTGACCAAATATATTCTTTAATTCTTTAAAAAATCATTCATTATTTCAATGTCAATACGAGCAGCAAGCGTGCAAATAAAACTCCACCAAACAATCAAAACTTCACACCAATCAGAATTTAGAAAAAGAACAAAATCGTTTAATTAGGACACTATAACAGAAGTGGCCAAGATAATTCCAGTCGGCCATGAAACATAAACCAAAATGTGCATCGCAGATTACATACCCACATCTTACAACTGCATATACACAACGCATGAATAAAACTAAATTGGCTAATTGAGCGTTAATCTTACTGACTAATGGAAGAACGTAAAATATTTAACATTAATAAATTAAATGTTTTCATGTGAAGTATTTGGTATAAGCATTACAAGTGTAAAAAATATAAAGGTCAGTTGTGTTTACCCGTTCTAAAAAGGACGCTAACAAAACTATGTCAGAAGTGACCAGTTTTTTTACGTACCAACATTTATACTCGTACATGTTGTATTCTCTCTCATATCTGTCTTAACGATTCGTGGGAAGTAATGTTTTCATGGCTTTGTCAGCTTCTTCTAATATTTCATCCGGAATATGTTCAATACCGTCCATTTGCAAACATTTCTTGCAAACCAACACAATGCAAGGCCCTCTGAAATAGGTCTTTTTCAGAACCAATACGATGTCATCAACTGCATTCCTCGAATTGAAATGAATTCCTTGAATTTCTCAAAATTTAAATTATTGTTAAATGAAAATGAAAAAATATTGAACATAACATGTGGATAAAGGGGTATAATTGTACTCGTGCTAAATAAGAAAATTCGTTGCTTGTTTTCTTGAACTACTTTTGCATTTATACCCTTCTTTAACCACTCATTTCGTTAATGACTGTAATATCATTACTATTCTTCTTCATTTTCTTCTTCTTCTTCTTCTTCTTCTTCTTCTTATTATTATTATTATTATTATTATTATTATTATTATTATTATTATTATTATTATTATTATTATTATATCACCGAAGTGCAATGTCAGCCCAGTATTTTTCGCTATATCGAAGTAAGATATATCATAGTTAAATTGTCGTAAAAATTATGTGGACCTTTTTAAAAGCCCATTACAATGAGCATCAGGTTGAATCGGGAAGTTCGAGTATTACAAAAAAGGAATGTGATGTCACTGAGGAGAATCAGTATGATTTTTGCAAAAAATATTGCTTTAGAGTGCAGATCTTTTCCAAGGTCAGTAGTGAAGAATTATTTGTCACTGATTTAATTGCTCTATTAAGAATGTGCAATAAAAAACGGGAAGAAGAAATGCAGTTAAGATTTGTAGTACGAAAAATATACATTTTGGAAACACGGTTCGAAATTACATTATTTTATTAACACATACTGAAACGCTCTCCGTTTCTGTTAAATTATTTATGCAACCGGTTTCCGAATTTATATCATTTTTGGGCGCCAGGAAAGGGTTGCGATTTTAAATTTCCCGCAAACACATCAAAAGGGTAATAATTATCCTACTAGCTCTGCCGGTTGGGTTCTTACGAAAATAATCGTCGTCGGTACTTACTTTCTTCCTAACAAACGATCATTCGATCCGCTCTCCATACGGAAGAAGCGAGGAATCTGAAATTTGTTTCTGAAAAGAAATTATTAAACTATGGATTGCACAAGATGCTAAAGAAATGATAATCAGCTTTTCTTTTTCAAAATGAGAACGTTGTAAGTTTATTCATCGATTAATTCTTTGTAATATAAAATGTCACCTTGGTCATGACCGGTAGTGAAAATTGTAAATAGCGCTATTATTCTTACTATTTATATATCCATGCCCTCTTAGACGATGAGGCCAGGAAGAATCCACTGCTCCGACCAATCTTCTCTCTTGTATCTTGTTCTCGGTCCGCTGCCGGGTCAATGTTCTCCTCAACTTATTAATTGTTTCACTTACGACTCCCGGTGCCAGAATTATTCAAAGTTCCAAATAGAATGACGCAAAAAAACACAAAATGTAAGTCCTCACTGCTCAATTATTTCCCGCCAAATTCCACCAAGTCCAGCATCTATCATTTACAATGAACTCTACGATGTGCACGGTACGCGGTCTAAAGCTCCTCTCCTCATATTACAAAAAGTTCAACCCTCGATAACTTTCATAACTTGTTGTCTCTTGTTTTACCAAAACAATCTCCCGTTTCCTTCTACGTCATACCCCATTACTAGTTTACCACCAATACTACATGCCCTTATATCACAATCTTCTGTCCGTTACTTGCCGCGCTATGTTTATTTACTTCCGCTTCCCTGGTTGCTAAGGAACGCCCTGCCTGCATGCCTATGCCCTCAACATTTACACTTTTTACGAAGAATTTAATAAATTTTGTCCCCAATTCCCATCAAAATATTGTGTGCAGTCTGGTATGTCACAATACATAATGAAATACGTAGTCATCAATGTTTACGCTTTGGAAGTGTACATGTGTGAATCATTCCCTTGTAAAGCAAAACTCTCACAAAAGGTTGTTGAATTACTGTACATTCACAACCAGAGTAAGTGTTATGTGCATCAATGATAAGCCTAGAGTAATCAAACCACCACTGCGAAATGAGCATTGAATGTTGTGAATGCACTGAAGAATTATTTAGATTCTAACGATGTAATTCCAATGGCACAATGATTTTCAATTAGTGATTGACCGTTTTGACATTGCAGAATATTCTCTGAGAGAATGCTTTACTTGTTCATATATTGAACTCGTGCAAACGATGTATTTGTGTAAACGTGAGTGTTGGTTTCTCTAATTTGCAGAATCGATTGATTATTGCAGCAACGTTGAAAATATTACAAATGTTCATTCAAGTACTAATATCAGCTGTTTATAATGTATGGTGAATTATGCGAACTGTGCTATCACTGCAATCGATAAGTATTTTCGTGTGTGATGGTCTTATCAAAATCATCAATATTTTCAAATATTTCTCTCAAAAGGAATCCAGAAATTTGTAATCGCAAATGAGTCCCTGTCAAATGGCTTCAAATTTTGATGTAGTGCACTTCGACAGCTATTTATTAAAAATATCAGTTGGAAAGACCGAAATGGATGAATTTCGAAATGTCAAGCAATTTACAGTGATAGAGAATATTTTGTGGCAATATACCTATGCATGCAAGTATATGTGTTCATGATTCAGTTTATGGTTCATGACTCATTTAAATTATTTTTATAGACAAAAACAGCTTCAATTTATTATAGACAACGTATCACATTTTGTTTTATTAATAGACAAAATGTGATACGTTGTCTATAATAAATTGAAGCTGTTTTTGTCTATAAATCCTATAAAAAAGACAACCTATACAACATATAAACATTAAATTATTTTTCTTTGTTTCTACTTCTATATTTACTTGTAATACTTTCCTAATAATGTGTGTTCAATATTTTATCTGAAAGTACTAAGTAAAAATTAAAGGAATGTAAGAAATCCGTTTGAATAAATGCAGATTTCATTATTCCGTCTCCCAAGTCCTCTTGTTCCACGTTTAGGTGCCCTGCGAATTGCATACTTTCTTCTTTATATTGTCTATTTCTATAGATACTTTTTGTCTCTTCCACTCTCATTTCCCTTCTTGAGGAGATTAATTTTGATTGTTTTCTTAGTGAAGCTAGTTTAAAAACATACTGCTTGGTATGTTCCTAAATTCTAAATTTCATTTTTTGTACGTAGATACAGAAGTTTATGAACTATATATTATGTCAGTGAGTCATTAGGTCAGTGTTTTTTTTATCGTTTTTCTTTATTATATTTTGTTCTAATGTAACTCAACGGTCTCCAATTCTCGTATTCGTACTATTAAAAAAGTGATTCAAAGGACTAGCGTAACAAGTATATCATTTAGGTATATTACGGTCTGTTAATAAACACTGAAAATTCCTAGATTTAATTGATCGGAAAATAAGAGTTACTTTAATTTTATGGAGAAATATTGTCTATATGTTATTTATTATTATTCCTTCAATTTAATTTTACTCCCATTCGAGTTCACGCTCTTGTTTAAACTACCCATATTACAGACTAGAAGAGTCAAATCTCGGAATTAAATAACTATAAATGTAATCAATAATGAATGAGAAAGGAATCAACGTAAATTACGGCATAAAAATTGCGCGTCCTTAAGGAATGAAAAGTACTTTTTAAGGAATTATGACGTATCGATTATGGTGAAGTTATGATGAAGTGTGTTGCAGCGTAATGTGTGTTTTGAGTTGCATGTACGCCTACTTTTCCCCTACACCATAATCCTTAATTTCTAATGTTTTCTTTTAAATATATTTAATGCAGTACTGATGGTGATTTCTTCTCAAAGAACACCAGATTTGTAAGAGGTGTTGTGTCGATTGTTTCTTATAAACAGTATAAACCGTCATAATCCCCAAAAAGTATTTAATTTTTTTTATCCTGCCATGGCATCACACATTGAAGCGTATCACGAATGACCAGACATCAGTTTACGTATTTTCTTCAATGTTCATTAAAATATTATTACATGTACATTCAATAATTCCCTATGTATTTGAATTAGATACAATGTGACGTGACACTTTTGTTCACAAGCATACTAGTTGAAAAAGCTTGGTTCGTTTTAACCTTCTTAACTGGTGTCGAATCTTCAGAAGACGAATGCCTTCTATATTAACATGTTCGTTCAGTCGTATTTATTATTTGATAGCGTTCGAAAAGTCTGAATATAATTTTTGATGAATCAGCTGTCAATGCCTGTTTATGAGGTTTAGTTCATTATTTTTCTTTTCGACAAGAACCTTCTATCGCAGTTGCATCAAATGCCAAGCGTCTAATGCCAAGCATCTAATGCCAAGATCTAATGCCAAGCATTTGGCATTGTTTGCGAAAGCTACTTGAACAACATTCAGCATGAGAGGAGTGCTTGAAATGACCTTGCTCATTGTTTTCTTTACCTCCTGTCCGGCATTACCGCCTTTCAGGGGTGTTAAAATTTAATTAATGGTTCGTCATTCACTCTCACGCTAATTGTCGTGATTGCTACAGTCTGTTTTCAGAGGATAATTTTAAAATTCGCTTTGACTAAGTGAAATTTATACTTGCCACTCGCCTTTGAACATAATCGTTCGAAGTTAATATTTTATATTACCAGATGTTGGGAATGAAAGCGGTTTATTTATGGGGGTCTGAATTTATCTTTGGGAAGTCGTGAGCGTGTTCGGTTTGGTTTCGGGCAGTTTCTGCCACCTTATCCCTGAAGTGCATGTGAAGAGGCGGGGCGTTGCCGGCTGTTTAGGGGTGTGCAGCCACCGGCGCGCCTACTACTACTACGCGGAGGCGCTGCGGCGGCCGGAGGAGTTCTCTGCGCGCGCGTGCGGCTCGTGGGGCGACTTCAAGAACGGCTCCTGCGAGGCCGCGCCCCCCGTGGCGCTCACCGCCCTCGCCGCCGACGGCCACGCCAACGACACCGCCGACGGCGACGGCGACTTCGGGTCAGTGTGTGTGTGTTACTCATAGACTTACTTACGTACCTGATGAGTGATGCCTTGTCGAGAAATTGGGAACTCCAGTTTGTCCAGTTTTTCAATTTGCTCAGTTTTTTATTTTGCCATTTTACAAATGTTTAGTTTGCCAGTGTGTCCAGTTTTCCAGTGTGTCCAGTTTTCCAGTGTGTCCAGTTTTCCAGTGTGTCCAGTTTTCCAGTGTGTCCAGTTTTCCCATGTGTCCTTTTTCCCATGTGTCCGTTTTTCCCCGTGTGTCCGTTTTTTCCCGTGTGTCCGTTTTTTCCCGTGTGTCCGTTTTTCCGTGTGTCCGTTTTTTCCCGTGTGTCCGTTTTTTCCCGTGTGTCCGTTTTTTTCGTGTGTCCGTTTTTACCCGTGTATCCGTTTTTTTCCGTGTGTCCGTTTTTTTCCATGTGTCCAGTTTTCCAATTATATGAAGAACTCAAGAGCGCATACAAGTTGTCTGTGAAATTTCGCCATGACATCTTAAAGCTTGTTTTTCCATTGTTTTAGTGGTTTTATGTTTCTTTTCCTCAAATCTTTCGAGAAAATGAAATATGATTTTAATGAAAGCAAGCCTCTTTAATTGAAATTGTATCTTCCTTCTTTGTTTACATTCCCTGGATTCTATGAAAAGAGCTTGCGTAAGATCACGCATTCACACGACATTCCGGTTCCGAAACGTGAGAACAGCAGTAGTTGACGGCTTTTATTTATTGAAGTTGCGACCCTAACCAATTCTACCGGTTTTTAGATAATTCATCAAATTAATTTTCTGCGATATATAACGCATTGTTTCAAAATATCAACTATTGTATATAACATTGTGTATTGTGCGTTCATTTATATTTTATGTGGGAATTTTTTGCTTCTAATGTATCTAAAAATATTACTTAATTTTTAAAATTCTATGAATGCTATAGATAAAAAATAATTACCTTTGCTGAACGACAAAATTGGCGCCTGGATCAGAAGCAGTATTGTTTGTAATAAATGAATATAATTTGTCGAAAACTAGTTTATTTTGCTTGTTACGTGCATCCATTGAATTGAATTCCTTTCCACTGGGATCCACTCTAAAAACGTTGATTGAATTTGGAGAATGGAATTATCGTGCTTTCATGTACTTGTCGTAAAAGTTTTTCTCTCATTGCTCTCCATCCGTAAACCTCCATCACGATTTCGGTTTTTACTACGTTTTTATTGGGAAGATTGAGATTGTAATCTCTCGCGTATATGGGATAAAAAGAAACTTTGTAAGGGTAATATTTTAAAAAAATGAAAAATTCTGTAAATTCTAGGGAATATTGATTGATACGTGCTTAAAAAAAGGGTCAAAAATAAATTATATAATTATTGTTATGTTATTTTGGATTACCTCAGGGAAAAGTGCAGCGAATTCTTCCGGTACTGTTGTCTGACTCTCTAACTACCAATTAATGATAATGCAACAGCCCCATTCACTAAGAATTTGGTAAATGAATCATTCTTGCTCCAAATTATATTTAGTATTTTTTATAAGTATTTTTATTTCTTTGCCAACTTAAGCTTCAACAAGCAAAAGTGACACACCACTAACGCTATCGCTTACTTTAACCTTCTTGGTACATTTCTGTGGGGGGAAGCGGTATTAAAGATGTGCAAGCCTAACTGGTGCTGCCCACTTTGCTGTGTACAATTGACAGCAAATAAGCGTTGAAATGTTGCAGGGGCCCCGCCTTCTACTTCCTGGACACCAACCCGCAGCCGCCCTTTGGCCGCCCTCCGCCCGCACCATCGAAAGGGGGGCCCTTCGGCCCCTTTGCCTCTGTGCTGGGATCGCCCTAATTCCCCCTTCGAAGCTTTACAGCGGACGCCAGCCACATATTTTCTTGTAAGCTGCACTGATTCCCGTTAACGCGCTCTCAAGGGCGTTCGTATTAAGGGCGGGGTCTTAAGGGCGCTCGTAATTAAGTGCGTGTATTCTGTTAATGTTAAATCTTCAAACTTAGGGTGCACTTTTCTCAAGAACAAAGTTACATCTTTCATAATTTTCAGCAGTTTTGTCTGATTATTTTTGAATATGGTAGACAATTTTTGACGCTTTTCATTTAAAAGTTATGATTTTATTTGCCACACGTAATTTTTAAAAAAAATTTTTTTTTTTTTGAAAGATTATTTTACATAATAAGAGTTTAATAACAACACATTTAGTTGTGTACGACAGATTTTAAAAAATGTTATTTTAAGTTTTTTTGCACAAATGCACCAATGTTCACTGAAAATAAATGTGCGGTAAATGGCCTTCAAAATAAACTATGTCTCCCTTCAACCACTACGATAGACTTTGATGTAATCTGTGTCCTCCTCTCCCTCTTCGTCTTGATGTTTCTCTTCTTCTTTCTTGCCTGTTTGCTAAGATCTCCCACTGCTTTATCATCTTTTTCCGCTCGAAATCTAACTTTTAACTCAGAATTGCAAGAGTATTTTTAAAAACAGATGCATGTTGACGTACGTCATGACGGGGGGCACGGCAAATTTAAATACTCGAGAAAAAGGATTTTTAATTTTTTAGATACGGCCAAATGGCGTCAATAGCTATATTCAGCACATTTTCAAGATACAAAAATAGAAGGAAAAAATTTCAAATGTTCGTCAAAATTCCACTACATACTCCCCTTAATTGTACTTGCATGCTACAGGAGCACGTTAGCCGCATATCATGGTCCAGTTTCCTATTGTCAAAAGAGCTAGTGTGTGGAAGAATAAGCGCCGTACCGCGCAATCTGTCAGGCATTGCATGGTGCGAGCAATGACATTGGCTTTATACTTGGGTTTTCTTAACGTGGCGTCTCAAGGTCACGCGCGAAAGTGGGGATGGGGAGATACAACAATACAACAGCTCCGATTTTTACGGCTCCCTATTTGAGTCTGCCTTCACTCTCCCTCTTTTGCGCGTGACTTTGAGATGCCACGTTAAATAAAACTATAGCTTAGTGCTTCGCCGATGTTCCGCCTAATTGGAACTCGTGTCTGATGGAACACTTTTTTTCCTCCGCGGACATTTTTCTTCCCAGGGTAGGTTTTTACAAACCCCACGTGTACAACTATTTGCATTGTGAAAAGCGAATATTTTTTCGACTATTCCACTCGTGAAATTAAAACCAACAATGTTTAACTGTACATTCAAAATGCCCCAGTCAGGGCGGTGCATCTAAAAAAATGTTTATCGCTTGTTCTGTCCGATTTTTCTTACCGCTTCTTCCTACTGGCCAATCATAAACTGTGACTCATCTTCTTAGAAGGCGGTGTACATCGATCGCTTCGTTCATGTTCAATACACCACGTATGCATTATAACATAACCTCTTCGATTTAAACATATCTTTCAGTTTTTCAATATTTGGCGTATATTGGAACTCTGCTGGACATAATTTTACTCGTGGAATAGTCCTATTCAATACCACTCGTGCTTTGGAAATTCTCAGATAAATTCCCTCCTCGCTTCGCAAATCGGGGCCTTATCCACAATTTCCGTAGCACTCGTGGTATTACCTATGACAACTTACAGTGCACGAAGCCAGCTAATTTATTTACACCATGTATAAATAGTGAATATCTTTCATTCAGAAAAATCAGGGTAGATTTCGATCTGCACCTGCTGAAAGGTCCTTTGTGAGACAGAAAACCTATATTGTAAAGGAATTTACCGGAAGGAGTTGGGAGTCGTGGATTTTTAAAGCACTAATTCATGTATTTTACTTGAATTTATTGTATCACGTCGATTGGCATTCAAAGAAAATCTTGTAAAAGTTTCCTTGTATGAGTTTGAGAATACCATGTAATAGAAACCTCCAGATGAAACAAAATTAATTAAATGAGCTTTTAAAAGAAATCGAAAAATAGTAATAATGAAGACTTAACCCTTCGGTGATGAATCCGTGAAATTCAACGTGGGATATCATCGATATGCGATTTCATTCATGTCTTCCTATAAATGTATTACTTGATCTTAATTGAAATTCTTCAATGATTGCCCTCCACGTTTCCTCTGAACACTCCAAATGAAGAAAATCCTCTCAACTCTTTTTGACTTTACAACTGAAGTTAATGTAATCAAGAGTCAAATTCAAGAAGTATTTTTGAAAGCATTTACGTTCATGAACGTAATAAATATAAACTCCTGAAAATTTTTGAATTATTTAATGAAAATACGTCTACGTGGTAAAATGACATCAGAAAAGCTATTTTTTAAACGAGTTAAAGAACTCATTGAGTTCAACTTCCTTCTATTTATTACTCATTGATAGCAGTTATACACATTGACAGCATATATATATATATATATATATATATATATATATATATATATATGTATGTGTGTGTGTGTGTGTGGCTGTGTGTGGCTGTGTGTTTTTATGGCATATGCATAAATACACTTGTGTTGTTTTGTTAAAACTGTTAGAATGTAATGTAAAAAAAGGACAATCTAATTTTCTCTCACGTTTCTTAAGAGGCATAAAACTTCACTAATATACGTAAGGAAATGATTTTAAAATTTCAAATATTATTGGTACATTTATTTTCTTTTTTCTTTCTTTTTCAGATGCATCACACCCATTGCGAATACACATATTAAGTGTCAATATATTTTCTTTTGCATTGAACCACTACTTTGCTTGATTCACCTATTGACAAATTATACTAATTAAATTATAATGTATTAGTTTGTTACATAGGATCTTCAGCTGTGGAAAAAGTTTCTTCGTCGATGTATTGATGTTTTATAAAGGGTTTTTCTAGAGCTTAAAAGATAATTATTGTGTCTATATTTAAACTACATTTAAAATATTCATTTGTTTTTGGAAACTTTTTTCGCATTTTATTGGAATTTTAAAATATGCAAATTTCTTTAGCACGATAATCTTTGTAAGCGCCAGAACGGGATTGGTACTTTTAACGTCTGTACTTTTTTATTTATGTATAGATTCAATAAAAGTTAAAGCAACGGTTTGCTAGTAGTGGAAGTTACTTAGGAAAATCATATTTCTTCTACACGAAACCAATACAAGGGCTACATTAAAAACTACTCCTAAATGATCGTTTTATTTCATTCTACTGGTACTTCGCATATTGCCACTCTAGATCCATCAGATAATAACTTAGTTTCATTATGCATTATCATTATATTAGAGGATACTAGTAATCTGATAGAGACTTGCATATTGATACATATTATTATAACTCGAAGGGCGAGTTTATATCGCTCTTATTTATATTAAATATACGTTGTGCAATCTTCTCGTGCTGGAGCCTGCTTTAGAGCTTTTCATTTCCTTTCGGTGCTTCCTATAACCTGTTTTTTAGAAAGTTTATTTCTCTATCACCGCGGCGCTGTGCAGCCTTCAGGTGTTTATGAAGGAGGTGAAAGGCCTTGAATACTCACAAAGCGAGGCTCACCGTTTCTAGTAATGACAATTTATTTTAAGTTTAATCTCCATCACGAAATATACTGTGAGTTCTATCGTACTATTCTGACTATCCACCACACACCTCCTCCTGCTCCTCCGCCTTCGAGTCCGTGAATATTCCCTTCATCACCGATGGGAGACCTGCGTCCCACCTTTCATCCGTAATGTGTTTATTAATTCCATCACGGTGACGAAGTATGAAACTCGATTTAATTTTCAAACCACAAATGTGGTATATTACTCGAATCAACAGGTAACGACAGTGATTAGTAAGGACTGGATGTAAGGTAAAGGCACCGGGAATTGACATGTCATCAGTAGTTGACACTTTCAAATACAACTAACCATTCAACTCAAAACGATTGCCAGACTATTTCCCCACCGTACAGAAATCGTGTAAAGCGATAATTACAGGGTAGTTAGTTTCTTAATTCTAAGCATTATATTTGGACGTGTCAATTACCGACGACTATCAACTACGGTGCCTTTACCTTATGTTTTACGAAAATTCACTAATAATCTAAGAAATATGTATGATTTATGAATAGAACTTCCAAAATGTGATCCAATATATTAGTTCACTCAAACGGTGCTAAGAAATGGTAAATAGCGGAAAGTTATGATGTATTTTTGATATTTTAGTCCTATATACTTTTGGGGTCGTTGAACACGAATATTAGGTTTGCCAACAAAAAATGACCCGGGAAACACGTTTTCTTTGCAAAGAAAGCGACAAATATCCCTTTTCGTAAATAATTGCCATATATGAAATGAAAAAAAATAAAAATAAAATTTTATGTCCTAAAGGTTTTTTCTCCAACCTGCCACAGCCGCTAGAGCAACGTGAATTTTTGTTTTAATGAAGGAAATCGTGAAAATCTCAATGTAGCTCAAGAACTATGCGATTTTCGTAAGTATTGATCTTATATGAAATGAAATATGATATAATTACTTATATTTTAGGACTTAGAGGTTCTTTGTCTGATAAACAGTTGCGCCGCTACTGTGCATCGAACCCAGCGGCAAAAAATACTTGGATGTTACTGTGAGAATGGCACCTCACTTATCGTCTCTCAGTACATGCCTAACTCCTATACGTAATAATAATTAGCTACAAACAATAAAATTGCCTGCTACTAAATATGACGACTGTTGAATCATTCTAACTGAAAAAGAAAAGTTGGTAAATAACAATGTAAAAAACCAAAATTAAATATTTCCGAAACCGAAGCACCTCACCCTTATCGACGCATCCGTTTGTTTGAAGGCCCAGGCTTTTCATCGTCATCTGCTACATTGAAATAGAGAAATGTAAGCAATTTTATCTTTTTATTTCATGTTTGACCATTATTTACGAAAGGGGGGTTTTAAAGTTATTTGGAAAAACTGAAAACTGACGGAATTTTTACGTTTTTTGCAACAAAAAAAAACACATCAAAAACGTGTTTCCACACAAAAGTTTTCTTTGCAAACCCGAGATTCGTGTTCAGCGACCCCAAAAACATATAGGACCCAAATATTAAAACTACACCAAAACTTTCCCCTATTGTCTACTATTTGACTGGGCTATATGCCTGTAATAGTATGTTAACCCATCTTCACATGGTGTCTGGTAATTTTTACACACAGTACATTCATTCGTCACTTTGCTCTTAATCAACCACTCAAGAAAATTTCGAAGACTAGTATTAGTTTCCACAGTTGAATGTCTTCCACTAATATATCTCCGCTAGATGCTACAAAAGGATACAACAATTAGCATTAGAACCATGTTTGAACACAATGATGAGAACCCCTTCGCAGCCACCTTGTTACCATAAGAGAATTTCCTTCCGGCTCCACATCCTGTTTCCCTCACATTTAGGAAAACCCTCCTCTGGACTTGAGCTTGTTAAAGTCAAGTGTGTTAGTTCATCAGCATTACCTTGAAAGCGGTGTAATACGCGAAAGCTTCCTGATATTCGTGTTAATGTCATGCATAATTCAGACACAGCAAAAATTGGTATTAACTACAATGAAGCACGCGTACACTCAGAACAAGATTGAAAATTAAATATATTAAAATAAATGTAAATAAATATGTGAACAATGAACGTTTTCAAGCGAAATGTGCTGAATAATTGGCAATTTTGCAGAAATATTATTCTTACTAAGAAAACGGGCAAACATGTAATATTTGCATAATTAGTAAATGTTTAAATAATGGGACATACATTCTGACTACATGACGAAAATGTACATTTGAGTATAAATCCATACAACAGTGACTAGGCACCTTCTAGTCAAGCACGAGACGATTTTGCTTGCAATCCACGACTGTTAACACAAAAACCGTTAAATAGAGACCCAGTATTACAGGTTTTCGCTCGCCTTGACTTCACGAGCGGAAAAACCTCGCCCGCGAAAATCGAGCCTCACGCTCGGTATTTATTTTTTATTTTATTTTATTTTTACGTCAAAAAACAGTTAAAACAGCTTATGACGTACCATGGGGAAAAGTGAATTGTGTGCACATTTTCAAAATTCTGTGTTCCCTACACTAAGTCATATACTACCTGAATTTTGAATAAAAAATATAAAAATAAATAAATAAATAAAAATAATAATAATAATAAAAAAAGCTCCCATGTAATAAAATCTATTTTCAAGGATAAATAAACAATAAATTTGGGACTCTTATTCATGTTGTCCTTCGGAATAATATTTCCTGCCGCGACAAGATGGAAACGACAATTTAATAACTGTATTTCCCACTGAATTCTAGAAGACGTACACAGATAATGAAGTTACATGTATGTCCAGAAGCAAAACAAGGGACCATCTCAGCATTTGCTCAATGGATCCGGGAATCTGGACGAAAAACCTTATCGAGATGGGGGTCATTGACCCAGAAGCTGCGATACAATACTTGTTACAAATTGTTTAGAATTATACAGTCCAATGGTAAATAATACATTAAGTATCACTGTTCAAATTGTTACTTTCCTTGAGATGCTCAGTATAGCCCTAATTGTATAGAAACAGTTATGCAGAAGAAACGATTTACTTTGATTAAACTTTTCTATCGAATTTAATCGTTTAATGTCATCTGGCGAAGTGTTGTAATAATGTACATGTATTGTATGTGAATTTTTTGTAATGAGCTGTTGATACTGACACCTGATGAATATGATTTCTACGTCAAGTGTTATAGGGTGGGATTTGGTTATTATTCGTACAATTCGTTTTTGTAATCTAAAGGTCTGGGAGCTATGATATGTATTTCTCCAGAATATTATGCCATACCTCAGGCGGGAATGAACATTCACGAAATATACACAACGAGCAGTATGAAGGGTGACTGAATTTGAAAGAATTCGGTACGCGTAGCATAATGAATTAATTTTGTGTTTAATTCATTTAAAGGACGTTCCATATAAGGTTTGACTGAATTGAGAGATCTAAAACTTTTGTTGCCTTAACATCAATGGTACACCGTTCATTTTTAATGGAGCACAGAATTGTTTATTTGAAATGGAAAACTGCATTAAAACCGTTTTCTCTTCGTTTACTATTAATTTGTTATTTCGGAACCAATTTGAAACATCTGATATTGTACTATTTACTGTTTCTTTATTGCAAAAGATGTTCATATCATCCGCTAAGGGAACTGTTCTTCCGTTTCGAATCATCGAGGGCATATCGTTTATGTAAAGTAGGAACAGAATATGGCCTAAAATCGATCCTTGAGGAACTCCACGTGCAATGGGCAAAGAGTCGGAAAGGTGCGTACATAATGTTCCATCATTCCAGTAAGGTATTTCCACTCTCTGAGATCGTTGTTTAAGGTACGCGGTGAAGTAAGATCATTTGCGACTCCCTTAGGTGTCTAATAATTTTCCCAGAAGAACGTGAAGTTAAAGTTACTGTGAAGTTGAAACTTCAAAAAAAGCAGTACCAATTAAGAAAAAATGTGAATGAAAAGCGAAGTTTATCATGAACTAGCAAATAAAAGTATTTCCGCCACAAATTTAGCAAGTGGAAGAATCTTTATTACCGTTTACAATCTTATAAGAGAAACGAGGAGTAATATTGATTTCGAAAGAGTTAATTACTTTATTACATTTTTCAAACCTCTCAGTGAACACTTGTGTATTTCTTGCGGTCAACGAATCCGTTCATAAGTCATCATCTAAAGCTAGTCACAACCTCAGATTTTCTAATTTCCGAAGAGTCTCCACCCCTCCATTCCTCGTTTATTCCACACTTCGCCGTCTACAACCCAACAAGTGATAGTTATTTAGGATACAGGAACTGTTGGCATATAGGCGGCCAAAATGAATTCAAATTTGGCGCCGTACTTGGAATTCAACCATTTATAACATTTCCTTGGCGCTAATTAACAGCGAAGAGCATACATTTTAAACATCCCGCGTTGGTCTTATAAATTTTTTCTGTAAAAACCGCGGGCAGGTTTCAGGAGACAAAGGCAACATGTCTTTCGTATGAAACTCTTTGGAAGGACAAACTGCTTTGAAAGTGTGAACCGCTTTCAAAGATGCTCGCGAGATTGCGCCAGCTACTGGAAACCAGCAAGAGGGGGTCAAATGTTTTAGATTCTTCAGCAGAGCTGTTTCACAAAGGATCGCCTCGTCAGTAAAATGGTTAAGTAATTCACATCTTGTCTGCATTGAAAAATTAGATTTTTTACGTTTGTAAGCGGGGTATCTTACAGTCGTGCACAGTCCATGACCAGTTTTTTTGGCACGGACCCTTGCCTGACATTGTATTACGCCCGAATTACGACAGAACAAGATCTTCTTTTCGCCTAGACGAGGTAACACTGACAACTTTTTCAATACTCAATAATTCTTTCGCTGATGTAAACTAATAGTTCTTAAATAATTGTCTTTCAGAATTTTCCCCTGTGACAAGGGAGGGAAGGTGGCGGGAGACTTGTCGTCAACCGGAATCATCGTCTGTTGCTCTCCCCAAAACAAGCTATTTTGCAGCCTCAACAAGGACTAAACATGAAACCCTAAGCAATGTGAAAACCAAGGAATTCGGAACATTATTCGAAGCATAAGCTGACGTTCTTGACATTGTCGTGACCCGAAAGTAACCATCCTCTTGAAGAAAAATTCGCTCACATTAATATTCGTTATTTTTCGCAACGTTCAGTTAAATTGTAATTGGTTGCTGGCTAACGGACTTGTCCTTTAAGGGGTTTATATGCCAAGGAAAAACGAAGATATGATTGAAATGGAACTAATGTTTGAATAAAAGTAAAATAAATGGCAGTGTTTTTAAACGTTCTTACAATGCTGTCAAAGATAATTGAATAACTCTACTTATGCTTTATTTCATATTAATTTTTATTACAAATAAATCATTTAAGAATATTCACGACAATTCGGGATGAAATATCTCCCCATCATCAGGTTACTATATTTGTTCACATAATATTATAAAAATCCATTTACATTTACATGAAATAATTCCTTAAAACTTAGGGAATGCAACCTGATGAAGGGAAGCCATTCCATCCCGAAACGTCGTGAAGATTGTTAAATGAATTATTTGTAATAAAAATTAATATGAAAGAAAGCATGAGCAGTGAGTTATTCAATTATCTTTGAAAATCGTAGGCCAGAGACAACTTATACATATCAAGAAAATTAACAGTCAAATATAAAATAAAAATTCTTTCAAAGCCCCCAACGAACATTTCTACGATTATTGCACCTCGGAGCACAATGCCGTCGATAAGCCATCAACCAAAGCCCTAGTCCCCGCCACACAATACCTCCACCAGGGGCGTCTCCGGCGCTTCCCTTCCACGTCCCTCGAGCGCCTGCCCTCCATCACCCGACGGGTGATTATTATTCCTGTCACAGGGGCCAAACACGCGGCGCGCGGGGACGCTCATAACTCGTCCGCGGCGGCGCTCCGAATGCGGGAGGTCCTTCCCTGAAAAATCCGGCATAAATATTTTTTCGCCCCCGCGCGTTTGTGAGAGGTATAAATTAACGCGCTCCGACCTGCGATAACCGCCATCTGCCGCGTCGCTGTCTCCCGCGCCCGCCTGCTTACAGACGCCGATTTTTCTGCCGGTTCTTTGCCAGAGATTTGTTCGGACGGGGAGTCGGTTGGCGCGGATGAACGATGGACGGGTGACGAAGTGGTGCATTCGACGGTCGACGAGTGGACAAAGGTAACAAAAAAATCATTCGTGCTGAAATGTTCATTGTGTGTCGATTGCGAAGGGCAGGGGGGTTCAATTTCAACCATGATCTTGAATATTTCACCTCATGTCTTTCGTTCGTGTAATATGTCTTGCGCAGTGACTCGTGCGTCCTACCGGGAGAGGTGGCTCAGTGCATTAACTGATGTTACTGCACTGCCTCTGACCGAGAGGTCTAGCTTCGAGTGTCGATGGCGGCAGGATTTTCGACATTAGCTTGTCAGCTAGATCGAATTCAGTCGCTGTCTTGTGGAGCATTATAGCGGCCTGTTGTTGTGATCGGGTTCCGTGGTTTCCCCAATCAACTCCAGGCGAATGCCGGAGCAGTACCGAAACAAACAGACTTCGGGCCGCTTCCTTGACCCATCTTCACTCCTTACACACACACACTTACACTGGCTGGAGAAATCACCGCTAGTCGATTGTAGGTCGGCGCCGGATCTCGCTATCCAGTGGGTGAAGATCACAGCCACCCGCAGAGGAAAAGCATGCACCACACTTACGGGACTAATGACCTCAGTAGTTGACGTGCTCGGAATCAATAACAATTGTGCATTGTTGTGTCATATAAATGAGGGTGTATAGAGTATAGAGGCCAATTCGTTAACATTCCATCTCTGGCAATAGCTTTGCCTTAAATCTGGCCGTACAAATGGAATTTGTAATGAGGAAAAGTTGGGTGTTCTCGAGTTTTCGTATTTCACATCATTTCATCACTGCTGTGACACTATTCATGTCGTATCATCACAATATAACGCATTCCTTAATTCATTTAGGCAACCAGAGTCAGTTGGAAATGTAATAAAGACAGTAAAACGAAGATCAATCATTTATGTGGCTTCAACAGGGGAAGAAAAAAATGAAACCAGGATCAGAAGCAGTTCAATAGCTGCCAAAGATTGCTTCTCCATGCTATTGCGCCTCCCTGCTTACTAGCGTTGAGTTTATGACATAATTATAAAGAAGTTCTCAAAATATTTCCAGGAAACAAATGTCAAATTTATGAGGAACAGGTAGAAATCAGAACAGGTAGAGCAAAGGAAAACAGTTGTTTTGATTTTTTAATAATTTAAACTTTTGATCTACTTGAATTAGAATCAATTGGATATTTGAGTCTGGTGAGTATTCTTTTAGCAACATTTCGTATATCGTGAAGCTAGCTTGTAGCTTGCCGTTTATGTACCTCACTTTGCAGAGAAAAACGTTTGTAAACAGGCAGCAATAATTTGCAGTTTTGGGTGTTTTAGCAAGTCAAATACTCTAACTATGCAAGTTGATTCGTCTGCGTCAATTATACTAATGACATAAGAATCAAACTAGCAAAGGTGACTCACGGCATTAACTGATGTCACTGCAGTGCCTCTGACCGGGAGGCCCTGGATTCGAGTCCCGTCGATGGTAGGATTTTCTACTCTAGCTAGGCAGTTAAGTCGAATTCAGCTGCTGTCTTAAGAATAAAAATTCTATTGGCCGGCTGCTCTGATCGGTAATTTAGTGTGGATTCTCCGATTATCACCAGGTGAATACCGCAGCAGTCCCTTAACAAAAGGGGCCACGGACCGCGCGCTAACTTTCCCTTTTCTTCCTTGTCCTATCCCTCACCCCTCACTTACACACATACATTCACATGTCCTACGCTAACACACTTGTCAGAAGCTTAGAGCTTGTCCCGGATGGGGCAGTGCCCCACTAGTGAGAGATACCTGGTTGAGGAAAATTCCCTCAAGTATGTCGGTTCCCTGTTCTCGCCAGCCAGTTGAAGATCCACCAGTGGCGATGAAAATATGAAATACACTTACGGGACTAGTAACCTTAGCAGTTGACGTGTTCGGAATCATCAATAAATCAACATAAGAATCAAAGTTAATTCATTTCAATTTGCATGGGAAATTATCATAAGAACGTTGACAAATTGTTTAGAAAACACACAATGATGAAGCTCTTTTAAATAATGGTACACTTACGTTCGGTTCTGAGATCGGCGGAGATTAAATAATTTCAACATAAATACAAGCGTTGTTTAAATATTTTCTCCACCAGTGTTGCTAAATACCTCAAGTCAATTTCGTATGTAAGTGTTTTATGGAATTTTGAAATAATAGATTGTTTATAGTTCATTATTTTTCTTATAGGTTAACTTTGCTGAATATATATAGAAGGACCTTTTTTTGCTAAATATCTGGAAGACTACAGAAGGCATTTTTTTGTGATTTGTAGTATTTCCGAAAAGCTGTGAGCTCCAGTACTCGTATCACATTACTTTTGGGATCGCAAGAATTTCCCTTCGCGTCCTACTACAGAAACACCGTCTTCGCGATACTCTTAAACTTGTCGGTTCAGGAGGTCTCCAATATTGACAGCGTTGAAGAACAACTTTATTATCAGCTATCTGTAAAACTGCATTCTCTGGATACCGAACAAAGTTAATCGAATAAGTGGAACATCAAAGTGTTAAAGGAATGTACTGTTTCCTTGTCTGTTGATTGTTACTTTCGATGTTTCTCGGTTTTTTATTTCTTTCTGTCCACCTGATGTCAGTTGGACGTTTGATTATCCAAGTCCCCTAGGTCTGTGCAAGGAAGTTTCATGAACACCGAAAACACATTGTCTTTATGAGATTTGTTTCGTTTTACATTTTTATTGTAGTGTTTCACATAATATTTAACACTAAGGGACAATATTTCACTAAATTGTATTGAGGCACAAAGTTGTTTGTTCTTGTGCTGTATCTATTTAAAATCCTAGTACTCAAAATCATTTTAATTTGTGACCATTCTTACCACTTTTGATCGCATATGGCATACGCATTTTCTAATATGGGCTAAATTGTGGTGGGACATAGCAGTTTATGCAATTAGTTTATAATGTTAAGCTTAATTGCATGAGTGCATATTTTGAAAACGAGCGACGTTAGGAGCGAGTTTTCAAATTTGTACGAATGCCATAAAGCAACATTATAAACGAGCATTATACAATTTTAAGAGAATTTTGCGAAACAAGATTAATTTTTTCCAGTGACATCTCGGGTATTTGGTATCTATGCGAAAAAAATGTAGTCGGTTGTTCCGTTAACCGCTTTAAGATTCTCTCGTAACGATTGGCTGAACGTGTGATGACGCAATCATTCGTGCCTAAAATCTCATATATGTTTGTTCTGCAAAAGGCCCTTGTATGAACGATTTCTTGCAACCGAAAATGTCATTTATAATGCAGGTATTCAAAAGTCATTTTTATGGGTTGATATTTATAGATAAATCATGCATCCTAATTACGGGAGAGCCGGAGTGTTGCTTTCATAACTCTTCAGCGGTATGGTCGGAAGACAATGATTGCACTGAATACCACGCTGGAAAGAGAGAAGAGAAAAACTTTCACCATTAATTAGAATTGATTTCAATATTACTCTCTTCCGTCTGACGTTATCAGATATGACGTTTAGTGCACTTACTTCGTGACGTTTACTTGCACTGTTTATGGCATCTTGGAGCTACGGAAATGAACACTGACTCGTCGATATCAGCATTATTATTTGGTTCCTTTACACGTAAACCAATATTTTGGAACGAAGGTCAGATTTGGGAATTCGCTCAGACTCTACAGTTTAGGGACCTCAACCTCCAGGGTGTTATCGAAAATAAAAGAGAAAATGCAAATTACTTAAATACGAAGCATCACTTTCTTTAAATTTATATTTTCTTGTGAAAAACTCGATTGAAGATAATAAAGCGAAACTAAGCGTTACCGGACTTGGAGACAAGATACTGAGATTATACAAATACTCGTACTTCTATTAATATGAATATGTCCTGAATATGACTTCTCTTATTGTATGCCAGTTTGACGACAATAAACAGGTGGGGACAGATCCCGTATCTAATTTATTTTAATCCGAACTTGTGCTAAAGCTTGGCATGCCACTTGTACATCAGGCATGAAAAAATGTCCCTCAAAAGCTACTCGTAATAACTTTGTAGATGACCGGCGTTTCTGCGGGCAAGAACACTTTGCCAGACTCGACTCTCATTTCTACACTAAATTGAGAGAGAGATGTATACGCTTAATCTGTAGCAGGGGAGGTAATAATAAGATGTGATCGAAATATCACGTCAAACTGTTTTTGTACGAAAACAGGTTTGCGAGATGTTTTATAAAAACACAGTTTTGAATAGATTTGAATTATGTGTATACACATACAAGTCTCTATGGAGACGATCTCTTCTAAACCATCCTCTTAGATTAATTTGTATATAAATCTTACAGGCGGAAAGGTCCTTAAGAGACAATTTTTATTCCTAACTCTAATCTGAACGTAAAAAGTTAATGCAATCATTGCACTATTAAGTAAACGTGATTTCGAAATCAAGATGCTTTCAGTTCAAGTTGTTTAATTGTACTTTTAATTGTACTCAAATTTGTCAGTTGAATTGGTAAGTTCATATGTTAGTGATGTGTTTAATTTTAATGGATTATTTATTTGCTTTGGCAGGGAAATAGGGATTAATATCGCTAAATTGGTGGAAATTATTGCCAACTGTCTTCTAAAAAAGACTGACGTGGGTCAGGTATTCAGTGACGTACTGCTACCGTGGAGAATTATTTCTTACTTTTGATCCACGCGGGGCGACAGTTGCTCTAAAGACAGTGCTCGTGAACTGTAGTAAGCTAGTTGCCTCACCCGAGACCTTGACAATTCTATCGTACACTGGTAGAAATCCGTAACCCCGAGCGCGGAGTTTCGGTCGCTAGCCTGAGTCAACTGAGTGAACAATTATCCTTGAAGAGAAGAGGACAGGGGAATTGACGCTCACAGGAAAGCTGTAGACGCATGAAAGACAGCTGCTGAGTTGTGGAGACAGCGGATTTTTGAGAAAAGCAGGACCGAAACTATGACTTGACAGTACGTGAGAAACATCTCCCACCACAGTTTCATTTTCGCCCGCGCTAACCACATTTTTTCGTGCTTTTTGTTATTTAAGGTCGCATCAACATCTTGGTCATTAGCGACCACTATTGGAGTTAACGTTATGGTAACTGTGAAGATGAAACGAAATGGCGATGATAAGGGGTGAAAGGACGAACACAAATACAACTATGCCCGAGGCGGGACTCGAACCCGCGACCCTTCGGTTCGAGATCACTACGACACTACTGCCTTAGCGATCTCGGCTACCGGATCGGCTTTTCGTGCTATTTTACCATTTTCATTTTTACCATTTTCTTAAGTATTAAAGGAGGTAGATTTATGTACTGCAATCGAAGAAAACTTTTTGATAAATGTTTCGTCTATATATTTATTTTTGTTTCATTACGGAATGAAAATATAAATTGGAAAAGGGAAATATGAATATTATCCGTAAAGTTCATTTATCGACTTTTTAATATAAAATCTGAAGTTGAAAAAAATTGAATTTTCCCCCTCTTTCAGAACCTTTCAACTCGGGGCCCAGGGATACATCTCGACTGTATGTACGCCTGCAGGGAAGAGGGTGCAGTAGAAAGGAAAACAGGGCGGAAAGGAGGCGGAAACGCGCGGCAGAAGAGTCGAGGGCAGCGGGGGCGGAACGTGCATTCGCGGCGATTATCCGTCGGCACCGCGGGGTGGCGGGGAGTGAAGGTCGATGGCCGCAGAGAAACCGCGGCCGCGACCTTCCCGCTCACACTCCCCTCTCACCGATGCGCCCGCGGCGGCGCAGAAGGTTAAAAATCCATAACACACGCACCGGATCGCAACGCCGCCGACAGCAGCAGCAGCGCGGTCCCGCCGCCCCGCGGCCGCCGGGCGAACCGCCAGCGTGCCCGCTCCTCCGAGCATTGCCGACGGCGGCCGACGCCGCCGCCTCGCCAGTGCGCGATCCGCGAGTGTGCGGGGGTTGGGGGGCCCCCGGCAGAGGCCGATGGGGCGGGCGCTGCCCGTGTAGAGCGCCGCAGCATGCGACAAGGTGAGTGGCGATGTGAAGGACGAAGGGTGTGGTGGGCGGCCGAAGGGAGATGAGAGGCCGCGGGCGGGATCGATGGGCGCGCTGTGGACGTGCCCTCCGGCCGCTGCCCTAAGGGCTCGGCCCCGGGCCCCGACCGCCCCTGCGGGACGCGGGCGATTTGCCAGATGCGAACGTTGCGCTCCGCTCCGCGATCTCTCGCCCTGGGCGAGGGGCGCCGGCGGAGTCGGATTTCCTCGGGTGCCCTGCGCACCCTGCGCTGTACTTCCTCCATGTCGGGCCCTCCGTGTCAACATATGTTGCCCACCATCACGTGCATTTCGGTGGGTGAATTTCCACCACCTCCCTCTGGGTGTCAGATTCCAATTTGAAGTACTGTCCCTACATGTCGGTGTCATTTAACACATCTGTGAAATTTCGCAGCAAATGCGACCTCTCTTTACATACGAATCTCTCTTGCCAAGCAAGATATTTGGTTCCTCTTAATGCATTTCTGTATGACACTCCTGCCTGAATTCAACGAACGAGTTCATCATTACATAATCGTACACAAACAATTGTAAGCATTCTTTCTTCCGAGATACCGTCCGTTCTAACAGCATGATTATTCATGAATTTTTCGTTATTCTTGCAACTCAGCCGTGTGCGTGTCCAGTGAATAGTTTTGATGGCACTGCACAAGAAACTTGCATCGTGAATGAGAGCTAGATATCTTATTACTATTTCTACGAGGACAATTACGTTTTGCCACGCGCGGATCGGGAAGTATGTGGCGCATGACGCGGCGACCGCTGAGACAGCCACGTGGGACGTCGTGCAGCTGTCATTGCCTTGGCGCTCAGCTTTATACCACTCTAGCCTCGTTGTTCTTCGTAGTATTGTACTTCGATGACTCCACTGTTATATGTAGGACAATGGCTTCTTAATTACATTAACAAAAAAATGATTATTCACAAAGAGTTTAATAAATATGGTGAAAAGCGATACATGAACTGGAGCCCTTCCAGTTATGGAGGATTTTTATAGCTTTTTTTGAACTGTATTAAGTCAGATCTTGTGAAAGTCAAGTGATAAAGAATATTAGACCGAAACTTACTATTCTTTGGTATGTATGATACTGTATTTCGCTCCGATGACCACAATAAAAGAATTCAATTTAACGTTTACGAAAAGGTGACTAAAACTGTAAACTGTCGTCAAAGAAAGACTGTGTTTTGTTTCTCCCAGAGCGGTTGGTCGAATACCTCTTTCGGGATCTTCCATTCAGATCCCATTCTGCGAAATCTTCTGAGCGTGTTGAGGCAGCAACCTTCAAGGTTACGACTCTGGAGAGAGAGGAAAGCTTGTTTTTTCTCTGGTGGCATAACAGTTAAGAAGTACCAAGGGTACGTTAGTGGACGGTTGGAATGTTTGTATATACTCGTGTAGATGTATCATCATGAGTTATGTTTGTTGGTTCGAAAAATAATTCGAGTCATAATTTAAAGATATGAGATGCATTCATGCATAAATGTATGTTGTAAATTAGGTTGGACCGTCATATTGTCTGTATTGTGTAAGAGTCTCGCGTGTGTTCTTGAGTGCTTGTTTTCGTACCTCTCCATATTGAACTGAGTGGTTCAGTTTATATTTACAATGATGCTCCACATTTTAATTTGAAATTCAATTTAGCATATATTTACGCGCATGCGCTCAATTAATGTTTTATGATTTGCACAATAAATGCTTTGTAAATTAAAGATCAAAACGTTTCACCGGGAGAGGTGACTCGGTGCACCAAATAAGGTCACTTCAGTGCCTCTGACCGGGAGGTCCTTGGTTCGAGTCCCGACAGTGTTGAGATTTTCGGCACTAGCTTGTCAGCTAGGTCAAATTCAGTCGCTATCTGGAGGAGAATTCTAGCGGTTGGCTGCTCTGATCGGTAGTTTACCGTGTTTTCTTCAATCACCACCAGGCGAATGTCGGTGCAGTACCGTAACAAACGGGCCACGGACCGCGCGGAATCTGTCCTTCCTATTCCTTGTGCTATCTTCAACCCTTACACACACACACACACACACACACACACACACACACACACACACACACACCACGTACACTAAGATGCACTACACTTCCACACATGTCGGGAGACCGGTCGGGACCTTAGAGTTGCCACTGTGGCGGAACCCCGCTGGTAGGAGATACCCGGTCGGAGAAACACCGCTAGCCGACGGTTGGTCGGCGCGGACCTCACCATCCAACGGGGGAAGGTCACCACCATCGATGAAAAACATGCACTACACTTACAGGACTAATCTCGGTAGTTGACGCGCCAACCAATCAAAACGATTCCTTCACATCAGGTTAGAGTGAAGGGCCACTTGTCTGTCAACTTAAATTTGCCACTCGTTTCCAATGTGCTTTAGCAACATTGGCTGCTCATCTATCGAGCGACATTTTGAAAATTATCATTGCATTGAATTATCATAAAAGGAATGAAATCTGTTAACAAAAGAACTTTCAGTAGAAGCTATAGCAATCAGTCAGATTAATACTTTGAGCAAATTTTTGGGACTGAATGAAAGAATTTATTTTTACAACTTTGTAAATACAATAGTTGGATTCGCTTAATAATATCCAGTAGAACTGAATACATTACAAGTAGTGTCAATAATACGCTTCATACTACGCAAGTTCCTGTATTTCTCAATCATACGGTCCTTTCACATTATCTCTAATATTCACCTCACCTTATCCTGAATATTCCACCCTCCCACATTATTCCTTCCTCAAAAACCTGACATCTGCTATAATATTTCTTCTCTTTCATCTCACAGATCCTTAATTTTTTCTTCACTATTAATCACAATATCAACTCACTCTAATTTCATTTCCTAACCTATATCGTGCTACCATCTATTGCAACTATGCTGAATGTTCCTCTTCTAGTATTTGATACGCTGTTCTGGATCTTTACCTTTTATAATGTCTCTGTAAACTTTACAAAAAAAAATTGATCATTAATACCGGAGTAAGAACTACATAATTCTTACCTGTTTAAGCGTTGGAGAAACAAATTGTTACTAAATCAGACAGATATGTGAAAACCACATTATACTGACGAACAACGCTGTTATAACCTCTCATTGACACTGTAAATGATGCAGGAATATAAACGAAATGAATAAAAATTCTTATTTGGTTGAACCACAAAAGAATAACTTTAATATTATGTGGATTTTCCCTAAGGTTTTGAGTATATAACTAATCGAATGAAGCATTTCGCAGCCATGTAGGTATTATAGCTCCCTCGCAATTTTATCCCATTACCAGAATTATGCATTTAGATTAACTGAAAAACCATGCATTACTAGGGTATTTATTAATCACAATCATTCAGTAAGCGTGAAAAAATGAATTGTATGTGTAGTGTGTTACCGCACTACCCTCCTTGCTCCACCCAGCATTGTGTGGCCTGCCCAGCCCCTTCTGTCATTCTCATCCTGCCGGGTCCCACCTGTCCACCTGTCTCCCAACCAGTGGCGGATCCAGCGGGGGGCACCCCCGTCTCCAAAAAGCGTAAAGCAGGGATTTTCAAACTTTTTTCGTCCACGGTTTCCTTGACCTGAACGAAACATCCCCGGTTACCCTGGAAACAATAAGTTTCAAATATAAGAGTTAATAGAGGCCAAATATTCAACTCAAATGAATAAGTGAAAAAATTAGGCCTACTATTTATTCAACACAAATGAGTAGACTATTAGTAAATGACTTGCCAGATTCAATTAATCTACAATTAATTACTAAAATAAATCATAAAAGACAAACCCGGAAAGGCAAAACTGTCGAGCAAGAAGAAAATAAATTTTAAAAAAATCATATATATTACGAATGTCATGTAGTATGATACTATAAAATACATAAACAACATGAATTAAAGTAAATCAAATCTAAAGATCATTTTTAATAAATCATCGCGACGCCCCTACCATATGACCGCGACGCCCCAGGGAACCGCACGGTTTGAAAACTCCTGGCCAAGAGATTTCGTTCTTTACCTTCCTTTATTTGGTAAAATTGATTTAAATATTTGAGTTAGAGTTATGTGATTATTTAAAAATAATATTTATAATTTCATTAAATACACTACAAAAATAATATACAATATAATAACAAATATGTTTGATATTTAACAAAATTCTATAGTCCCCCCTCCCCAAATGATCAGCTGGATTCGTTCCAACTCCCAAACTACTCATCCCCGCCCCGCTTTACTCTTTTTCATCCAGTAGCGAATTCTGAACATTATTTCAAGTATATCGCACTTTATGGAAGCTACCTCTACCGTTGTCTTTTATTTTAAGCTTTTCTGAAATCCCAATAGTATGAACTTCTGTCCTTAATAATTGTTCTATAAGACAATTACACAAATCACTAACTTTTGGATCATTAACGCACTCCATTTTTACAAAAGCTTGACAGAAGCGTAACTTAGGAACGGCCAGAGGACGACTGTTCACCGCAATATTTTGCAGTGCCTACCGATCGCCCAGACGTGCATGCACCCCTCTTCCCGCCCTTGAAACATGAGGAGCAATAGGTTATCGCGACGGGCATGCGGTGCATTCGCTTGTGCTAGCGAATTCTCTGGACAGCATTAAGAACTGTTTGAAACTTCTCCCTCTAACGCACTTCATAGCGCTTACGGATGCCAAAGACTGGCTCTCGGTGGCCAAACAGACTTATTTTTTCGTATCTGTTTTAAAGCTTTCAAAATATCAATAACTTCTTAGAGGATTACCAAATTTATGAAATATTTCTTATTCACTTCGAATATCTAGGTATACGCGGTGTATCGGAGAATTCGCCACTGCTTGCATCTGTCCCGCCCTGCCACATTTGATACGATCACTGTGGCGCGAGCAGATGTAAAAGTTTGGGCGTTGTTACCTACTCCCGGCAAACTTCAGTAAAAATTTAGGCTTTCAATTTCTGTGAGCTTAATTGCGGTATTAGAATTATATACGCGTTTCGTAGGGAATTTTAGGGGCTTCGAGAAACTTTTAATGCACTGTGGTGGATTTACTCACTATTTCTGAAATATTTGCGATACAAGGAAACTTCAATTTTGCTCTAGGATCTAGAAAACTGGAATAGGAACACAGCACTCATTGAAAAAGCAGATGTTCATGTTATATGTGTTCGGTAATGTAGCAATGTAAGGAACTGTGTTAAAATGTTAACCATCTTGCGAAAGTGGATTTCATTTATCCTTCAGATTTTGTAGCTGTGTGTCTTTTCAGTAATTTGCGTCGACTTTTGGGCATTCTATAAAGGATTTGAAACATTGGTACAAGTAGTACAGTAAATTGTAAAATATACTTCGAGTCGTTTAAATGTGGTCGACTTGTATTGACGAAAAGCACACTATTACTCTATATTACGGAAATACCAAGATTTTTCAGATAAATGAGAAAAACTGAACTTATCAGCAATACAATTTTCATAGGATTCGACACTGATATTCGAATTTTCTTCAGACAAACGTGTTTGTGAAGTGTCTAAAGACGATTCATCACAAATTGTTCGTTACTGTATAGTTTAGTTATAGGCAATTCATTCCAAGTTTTATTCGTCCCTTGCGATCTGTTTTTTTCGTTAACATGTTAAGCGTCTACAAGAAACATATAATGAAGTGGCTTATATCCATCATTGAATTCGTATTTCACAGTTTTTGTTGATGTGGACATTTCATAGAACGTAAAGATTAGCTCTAGCTCGCATCCTTTAAGAAATAATTGTAATAATTATTACAATAATATTAATAATACTTTATTTGTATGACAGGATAATGACAATGGTTTCAATGAGTTCCTGACTAGACGGAATGAAATATTGTTTAATAAAGAGACACTCGTATACATATTCTTTTTATTTCTCCATGTCCTTTCTAGTGGCTGCGTTATTGAGCTGGGACTGAGGAAGTTGTTGGTACTCTAGAAACGTCCCATGAACCTAGGAGAAGCCGGCGGGGCGCGCTCCAAGCCGTGTTCCGAGAATAAAAGATGGGGGAGCAGTGATTGCACGCGAATCGTGACTCGTTTACTTGGTGCTTCCCCGGCCATTAGAGCAGCCGATCTTCTAGAATTCCACCCCGGCTGGCCTCATTTCACCCTGCCGCGCCGTTGGAAATTCAACTTCGTCTGGGCTTGAACTGGAGACTTTGAGCTCTGGGAGAGATTTGAGCTCTGAGCGAGACCGCAAAGCACGGTTCGTAACGAACTAAAGAATGAGTTGTGTTGGCGTATTATAATAATGACCAATTTTTATAGGTATTTTTTTGATTTTTCGACGATTTCGACTAATAAGTCATTTTTTACCCTTTTCCGTAATTTTTAATGCTTTTTTGCTGATTTCATTGATTTTAATATCATTATCTCATTACATGGTACTTGCTTGAAATAATATTTACGGATCAACAAATGTTCTCTACAGTATACCTGAGTAGCCTAAACGATTTCTTCGCTCAGAAATAGTCATGTCGGTCGTTGTATGTAATTTAAGGTTCCTGTGACACCTATCAGCGCTATTGTCGGTTCGGCCCATTTCGGGATACCTGAAGACAGATTTCCCGGTAAAGAGCAGAGCAAACTAAAAGCTTAGAAGCGGAGTTCACATGAACGGAAAGTAGTAGTCTCGATTCCATCAATGACATAATTATGTGACTTGAAGGATGTTGGATATCCAATAGCTTGAAATGTTCATCCGAACTGGTTTTGATCACATTTTTACATCATTTTCTTTGCTTTTAGGGTATTTAAAACATTTTAAGACCATTTAATTGATAATTTTTGGCAGTTTTAGGCCGTCAAAATCCACCCCCTAATAATAAATGTGACCTTCTCTGCTGATAAAACGTACTTCAGTTGGATCAACACAAATACAATTTATGCTTTAGCGTATATGAAATGTAGATATCCTTTTAATTGTTTCTTTAGATTTTTCGATACAATAAATTATGATACAGGTGGGATGTAAGTCAAAAATGTGACTGAAGATCATGCTATCTTATTTTTTAAACAAGTTAAAAATTATTTTTTAATTGTCATATTTGGTTATTTCTTTTCAGTTTTGTTCTTCTGTCTTCGTTTATTAGTTTAAAAATATCCGGATGTGTAAATCAGGCGTTCTCATTTGACCAATGTAAAACAATGCACCTTACAATCATGCTTCCTTTTTTGACGCAGGCACTGGAAGTAATAACGCAAGCCAATGCAGAAAGAATGGTCGATTGATGAAAAAAAGAGTGAATGTTGAAGCTCACTCCTTCCGATTAAATCCTCAGTACACAGGTCATACATTTAGTACACAGGTTAGTTGGAAGCGACTGGAATTAAAGATCGTAATTCCGCGAATTCCCTCGCAGACACAATAGAACTGTGTGGGAATAGCAGTTGGCGGACAAGACGAGGCGGGTTTGGGCAAGCAGCAAGGCAGGCGCGTTAGCTGGTCGGGGCGCTAACAGAGGAGGGGTTGGAGGAAATTAGAGCGGAGGCATGCAGCATGGCGGGGATTGGTGCAGCGTGGCGGGGGGAGGCCGGTCGAGGAAGGCCGGAGCGAGATGGAGCAGAGGGAAACCGACTATTGCAGAGAGGGGCGGGGGCCGAGCAGGCGGGGGGCGAAGCGAGGCGGGATGGATTAGGGCGTGACAAAGACGAGACGAGACGAGGGCGGGCGGAGCGAGGCAGGGAGCTAAAGCGAGGCGGGGTGGAGCGGGAGCGAGACGGGGTGAAGCGGAGCGAGGCGGGGTGAAGCGGAGCGAGGCGGGGTGAAGCGGAGCGAGGCGGGGTGAAGCGGAGCGAGGCGGGGTGAAGCGGAGCGGGGCGGGTGGACAGGAGCGAGGCGGGTGCACCGGATCGAGGAGGGTGGACCGAGCGATGAAAGGAGGACCGGAGCGAGGTTGGGTAAGCCAAGGCCAGGCGATGAGGTATAGCGAGACGAGGCAAGGGCGGGCGGAGCCGAAGCAGGGACAGCTGGAGTACGCGGGGGTGCGGGGGCGGGATGGACTGGGTTGGTACGAGGCGAGGGCTTGTGGAGAGGGGGAGGGAGAATTGGAGGAGGGGGCAAAATGTGGGGGGCGGGCGGATCGGGACAGGGAGAGCTGGGCGCGGCGAGGCGGGCCAGTGCAAGAAGGGGTGGGGCCGGAGGCAGCGGGGGGGGGGCACAGCGAGGCAGGGACGGGGGAAGAGAGGCTAAGCCGGCGGGGCGGGGGGGGAGCGCGGGCGCTTCGTCACGGGCTGTTTCCGAGCCGCGGGGCGCGCCGCCCAATTTACGGGAATTGCTCCTAAACCTCCCGCACTTGACGGCGGAGCGCGCTGCTGCGGCTGGCGCCCGCTTGTCGAAGGTGGGCGGCTCCCGTTGCCCCCCGCCCACTCCTCGAGTAAGCAAGTACGTAGGTCGTTCAATAAGTAACGAGGTAAATCACTGCTGCTCAAAAACTGTTCAGTTAATCAATATAATATTTTAAGAACGTCGAGTTGGCAACCTTGTTATGGTATTTTCTTTTCGACACCTTGTAAATATTACCTGGAAATCACTCGCTTAACAATGGCGGGTACTCTCGAGCATCGCCTTGTAGAAGAACATTATAATGTGGTAAGATGTTTAGTCGCAGAGGGAGTCAAAGGTTGTGAAATTCACGTCGGGATGCTGAAAGTGTACGGCTGTAATTGTTGGAACCGTTCGAACGTATAAAAATGGGTGGATCAGTTTAAAAGCGGCCGTGTAAGCGTGTCCGAACGAAGTGGACGACCGGTCGAAGTTGCATCTTTCTGCTTCGAATCTGGCATTGACAATCCAAGCGACAAAGCCTTCAATGGCAGCACACGAATTCTCCCACTCGGAAGAAATTCAAGAGTCAGGCGTCTGAAGTAGTCATGTTTACAATATTCTGGGACTCACAAGGGCCTATTTATTGTGATTATCTGAAAGCTCAACGAACTATCAACAGCCACTATTATAGTAATATGCTCGAAAACAAATTAAAGCCTGCCGTTCGGACGAAACGTCATGAACTCTTGACGAAGGGGTCATTTTGCTTCATCACGACACAAAAGGCACGCATAAGTCAAGAGGCTCTTCAAAAAATGGGGTGGAAGATACTTTCACATCTCCCTACAGCCTCGATCTCTCTCCATCGGACTTCTTCTTGTTTGGATCCCTGAAAGAGGCTTTACGTGGAAAACATTGAGAAGTGGTGCAAAAGTGGCTTCGAGATCAACGGAAGGAATTTTATTCTAGAGGCATGCGCAAATTAGAAGAACGATGGAACAAAAGCATAAGTGTTTTTGGTGACTATGTTGAAAAGTATACAGGTTGTTGTATTCATTAAATCAATCTTTCTTGAGCTGCAGCCATTTGTCTCGTTACTTACTGAAAGGCCCTCGTATCGGCCTTGTGGAAAGGGTGATGTCTACGTACGGGCGCTGAACTCAGGAGACGTTTGCGAAGATCGCAAGCTACTTGAAACAATGCTTAGAATAGCGATTATGAGATCACGAATTTATTTGAGGTGTGTTGGTAAATATTACGAGATTTTCATTTTCTTTATCACTGGGACCGGGAGCGGTAGCTCAGTGCATCAACTGATGTCACTGCAGCGCCTCTGACCGGGAGGTCCTAGGTTTAAGTCCTGACGGCAGCAAGATTTTCGTCACTAGCTTTTCAGCTAGGTCGAATTCAGTCGCTGTCTGGAGAAGAATTCTAGCGGCCGGCTGCTCTGATCGGTAGTTTTCCGTAGTTTCTCCGATCAACACCAGGCGAATGCCGGAGCAGTACCCTACTAAACGGGCCACGGACCGCGCGCGATCTGTCCTTCCCATTCCTTGTCCTATCCTCTCCCCTTTACACACACACTTACACTAACATGCACTACACTACCACATATCCCGGGAGACCGGTCGGGAGCTTAGAGCTTGTCCCGGCTGGGGCGGTGCCCCGCTGGTGGGAGAGTCCAGGTTAGGGGGAAACCCCACTAACCGACGGTAGGTCGGCGCCGGATCTCGCCATCCAGTGGGGAAGATCACCACCATCTCCGAGAAGAAAACATGCACTACACGAACGGGACTAATGACCAGAACAGTTGACGCGCCTGGAAACACGAAAAATCAATCTAAATCAATCAATTTATCACTGGTTATAGAACCTTCAGCTTCTTGTTCTTGAAGTAGCGGCGAATAATTCCTTGGCGCTTTATCACCATTCACCATAAGTTGTCGTGCATTCATTCGTTCATTCCTGCCTTTTTCTTTCTTCCTTTTTTTCCTTCATTCGTTTATTCATTCGCTCATTCATTCATCCATTATTTTTTTTCATTCATCTCCTTTTGAAGATTTATTTTCCTCCTTACCCGCGATTTTGTCTCCACTCGATTAATCAGCGGTCATGTTTCCCTTCTGAGTCTACAAGGAGAAAGTAGTCAAGTGGCATAAATTTAACGTAAAATAAGTTGCCGAAACAGGTGGCTGCTGACGAGTTCTCATTATTTGCAGGCTTTGCTAAGTGCTCCGCCATTTCTTCGAATAGCTTTATGGGAGAATGTTTTCAAAACGGTCGACGTATCTTGTTTAATACCTTTCCTTCCAATCATTGGATGGTTTCGCAATGGTTATAAAGGATGTGAGTAGCTAAGAAAAACTCGTATTGTAGTAAAGGTATATACCACTGATGCTGCAGTGAGTTCAGAATTCGGTCCGCTATCTTGCTATGGATTAATCAAATCTCTGCCTCAGTTCATACCCGTTCGCCATTCCCTGCGCTTGTTTTCGTCGACGAGTAACAGATGTTGTCACTTTGTATCACATCAACGCCTTATTTGGAGATGGAGTCAGAAACTTATTTGTTCAACGACTTATCTAGCCCTGGACATTGCATATTGTGAGGTTCGCACCATACAGATGGAAATTGTGGTGATGATTGACCACTAGCAGATATTTTAGTACGTTGAACCCATTACTCATATCTCCTCTTTCATTATAGACTCCTTGTTAGCCATTTTGTTGTCATCGTCCTTGATTAATTAATTTCATTGACCCATGCGATGCATTTCAAATCAACATGTCAATTTACTGGCCAACTTCTGAATATTTCATACGGTGTGTGCATCAGTGACATATCCCCCTTACTGTAGTGAACTAATTTCTGAAACTAACTACATCTTGAAATACTAAATTTCTAATATTAAAATCTTAGAAGAAAATTATAATGACTGAAAAATGATGTGACAGTTATTCTTTCGCAACATTTTCTCTAAACTGCAACTTATTCCAAACCCTCATTAAATGCCTCAATTACAATATGCGTTTTTCTTTCATGTACCGTGGCGACGCACATCTAATAAATGTATCAATAATTGCAAGCACTCTTCTGAGAAGTAATTTAAGCACATTCGGAACGAAGAATGTAATAAATAGAAAATTAATTAAAGTTTGTATACTTCAGTGCTACAGTTCGGGTTTGATTGCATAATTGATTGATATTTCGGGGCACGTCAACTGCTATGGTCATTAGTCCCGTTAGTATAGCCTTTTGCCTAGAGGGGTGGTGTTGCCCATTGGTGAGACCCACCGATTGGTGAATTCCGTCGCCGACCTGCACATTGGCTTGCTGGAAATTTCTCGTGCAGGTGTATCCCTTCAGCGGGACAAGCTCTAAGTAAGCGTACGCCCGGTCTCTCTACATGCGTGATAGTGGTAATGCATGTAAGTGTAAGAGTGTAAGTGATGAGAGAAAATAGGACAAGGAAGAGGAAAGAAAGATCGCGCGCGGCCCGTGGCCCGTTTGTTAGGGTACTGCTCCGGAATTCGCCTGGTATTGATGGAGAAACCGCAGAAAACTACCATTCTGAGTGACCTGCCACTGAAACTCGACTGAACTCGATCTAGCAATTATCCAAATCCTCCGCCGGAAATCGAACTCTAGGACCTCCCGCTCAGAGTCGCTGCAGCGGCCATTCTGACTGAGCCAAACGTAGCCGGTCCACCGTCGGGTTTAACTATTGTAATTATCAAGCATTTGGTGGTCAATAGAGGAAGATGCTATAGATAGTGGTTGCCCAGTAGCAACACCCAATCTACACATCTCACAATTATTCAACGAGAGGAGCAAGGAACTAGTAAAGAGTAGTTAAGGTTACATATAAAAGTAAGCTAGTAAATACTACTGCTTCGTATTAACACAGTATGCAGACAAAATCGTTAACCCCCTCGCCCCAACAAACGCTCGCTCTCTTCAAAACGCCTTAAAAACCCCATTCGCAAGCGCTGCAACGCGGGAAAGTGTCTTAAGGGCGCGCTTTTGTCTAGCGCCGCTGCCGCCGCCGCGGCCACCGCCACCGCGCTGCCTCTCCCAACCAAAGGAATGTGTTTGGCGACGAATCGAATTTTCTGGAGTCCCTCGCGCACGCGAATAAACTTCCGCGGCGGAAACAAAACAAAGCAGAAAAACGAGCCCGAAAGTAAAGGGTTCCCTAAAACAGAGACCTTTATTTCTCCGGCACGACGGATGGGGTTCCGCCTAGCCCCTGCGCAGCCTCGGCCTCCCCTCGCGGGGAAAGGTTGCGGCGGGGGCGGCGGCGGCGGCAGGGATGGCGGCGGTGACAGGGGCGGCGGCGACGAGGCGGGCGGCGGCGACGAGGCGACGGAGCGACGGAGCGGCGGTGACGGGGCGGCGGGGCGGGGCGGCGGGGGCGGTTGCGACGGGGCGGCGGCGACGGGGGCGGCGGCGACGGGGCGGCGGCGACGGGGCGGCGGCGACGGGGCGGCGGCGACGGGGCGGCGGCGACGGGGCGGCGGCGACGGGGCGGCGGCGACGGGGCGGGGCGACGGGGCGGGGCGACGGGGCGGCGGCGACGGCGGCGGCGGCGACGGGGCGGCGGCGACGGGGCGGCGGCGACGGGGCGGCGGCGGCGACGGGGCGGCGGCGCGACGGGGCGGCGGCGGCGACGGGGCGGCGGCGGCGACGGGGCGGCGGCGGCGACGGGGCGGCGGCGGCGACGGGGCGGCGGCGGCGACGGGGCGGCGGCGGCGACGGGGGCGGCGGCGGCCACGGGGCGGCGGCGGCGACGGGGCGGCGGCGGCGACGGGGCGGCGGCGGCGACGGGGGCGGCGGCGGCGACGGGGGCGGCGGCGGCGACGGGGCAGGCGGCGGCGACGGGGCGGCGGCGGCGACGGGGCGGCGGCGGCGACGGGGCGGCAGGCGGCGACGGGGCGGCGGCGGCGACGGGGGCGGCGGCGGGGCCACGGGGGGGACGGCGGGGCGCCGCCAGGAACGCGAGCGGTGGTGGCGAAGGGGTGAAGGGGAAAACAGGCGAAGCGACGGGGACGCGCCAGGGAGAAGAGCTGGAATCCGAAGGGCTAAGTGAGAGAGCGTTTGCAGCGCTCGCGGTGCGTGGAATAGCCCGCTTCTCGTAGCGAGGTGAGACAACTGAAGCACGAGGTTGTTTGTTTCCCACCAGACCCCCACAGCTGCATTGTTTCGTGTTTCGCGGAGTAAGTGGAATTCAGTAGATGGCAATTATGTCGTGCCGAACTGACTATGTGTACGTGTGGGTTCAAATGACGAAGCAAGTCCCTGAATATTACGCACAAAATAACACACATCGTTGTAGTGTAACATGAACTTTTCACGCTAGAAAATTACAAGTATTTCTGAAGTGTCATATTTCTCAAGTACCACAATTTTCAAGTGAAAAATTTAGTATGCAGTTTGGTGATCAATTACTTGGACCAAAATCGGTAATGCGCGTGGATATTTGAAGGACTGTGAATGCTTCAATGATGGAAAGTTGAGGATTCGCCGTTTAGTTTTCTTTGATTTTTCGTCATGTAGTAAAAACGTTTCCAATGTCTTCAATGATATTAATTCATATGACGTCAATTCTACGGATATTGTGAAGGAAATACATGTATTCAACTTGTTCGTTAATGTTTTGCATCCAATAAAAACATCAATATTACAATTTTCAATGCGGGAAGAAACAGAAAGTCACTATGCAGCTTCTGACCTTTAGAAACCTGTGTATGTTTCGGTAAAAACTAGGTCGTGGACAAATACAAATACATTTCTGTATTATTAATTTTAGTGAGCGCAGAAATTGAAAGAAAACTATGCAACATTCGGCCAAGTGAGAAGTATCTGTTTTCGTTAACCAGGAAATCGGGGGAAAATCCAAAAACAATGAAACATTTTCCATTTTGGCTAAAAAATGTAAGTATTTGATTCCCTCATTCCGCCTGTTGTAAGGCGCAGAAGAACACATGATAACACGTCGAAAATAATCACACTACGTACACGGACTATTCTCATACTAAGTGCGTTACTGCTTACCCCACAGCTTGTCACGTTATGTGACTTCAAGACTCCAAGGCTGAAGCCCCCGCCTTTAAATAATTTCTTTTCATGTGTTGCGTTATGGACCAGCAACTTCTTTGATTTTCTTGGTTTGAAAATAATTGTTGTATCGTAGTGCTACACTACGTTATTGCAGTATTTTTGAAGAATGGTTTTATTAAAATACTAACAGAATGTACACAATATATATTATGTATATTTAGTTAATATTCTAGTGAATTCCGAGTAGAGTGGATGCGTGGCTTTCTAAAGAGAAATTTCTGGCAGAAGGAATCGCTTTGATATCTACTGCTGGCAACATAACTGCAGATTACGTTAATGCACCCAATCATTTCGAGTACAGTTAGCTCATTTTTAAATGGCTTTAACTCTACCTCTTGCAATGCCATTGTTCTATATTACGGTCACTTATTTCCCGACCTGCGAAACTAGTCCCTTTGTAGAGTAACTTCCTCTCTCTTTGCCGAGCGCTAAACATTTGCGCTCCCGCAGCCTGGCGGTATTTTGGGAACAAAATTTCGCTGACCACCGCTTCTCGTTATTGGCCGAGTGGTCGTTGCCTTCTCCCCGAATGTGTGGTACGCAGTCTCTTTTCCACTGAACTGGAGATGCCGCACACCAGGTTCCAATTAGCAGTCATCTACAGAGGGGACTTTTAAAACCTATGGATAGTTTGAAGAATAGGTTACCATCTTCGATTGCGCAGCCAAATTTGCATGAATCTTAATAATGCTCTCGATAATGTTTTCTTGTCAAATTTCTGTCGCTTTCATTGCGTAAAATAAACTCTTCAGAGTATATAAATCATAAACAAGGATTCCAATATCTCTTATTTCATCTAAAGTAAGGAGAAATTAAGGAGTTTTTGCGCGGCATGAAGATACGCCGCAATCTTACAAAATCGTGATCAGTTTTGAGCCTCAGACATGCTAACTCGAAGTTCAGATCGAAAAGAAGTGGGGCCAGCTATTCTGCCAGATTTAGCGGGCAACTTATATCGCATGGTAATCTATCAGTCAGACATGCTATATCGAATTTGTTCCCAATTCTGGCGGCAGAGTGTACTGCAAACTGATATTCTCATGATGGACGTTGATGGCCTTCTTCTGTACATGTAATTTTATATACGGCTTTATTTGTATTTATTTAATAATACAGTAAGAATATAATATACTTATATATACAGATCAGTTGTTGCTTCTCTAGTAAAACAAATGCGAATGAAGAGGATATAACATTATGGATGCTTAGGGCAGTTTGCCACCAGAATTCGTAACTACTGTCATTTTGACCTAAAGGTTTGTGCAAAATCTCTTTTTCGACTTCACACGCTATTGATATCGATACTGCTCTTGATTGGTATTAGGGAGTTTTTGTACAGCCTAGCAAACAATCGACTGCAATCTCGCATCTTCTGCGCTTGTGCAGAGGCATGAATGTGACGCTAAACTCGAACTGTGCATGCGCAGAACATCGCATCACTTTCGTGCATCTGCGCATGCGCAGAACATCGCATCACTTTCGTGCATCTGCGCATGCGCAGAACATGCATCACTTTCGTGCATCTGCGCATCGCTAAATTCAGTCGCTGGTGTACGCTACGTCGTGTTAAACTCCCTAATTCGTCTCCAGTAGCGGACATCCAACTCTCGCGGAGGGAACGGTCTCGGCATCACCCCGTCAATTCGCACCCTGGCTAGTGA
>CAXIVR010000004.1:89344077-89456577 GCA_964035755.1 Teleogryllus oceanicus | reverse complement strand
GAATGTAGCAAGATCACGCAGGGCTGTTGGAGCAAGAGAGCACAGGACATCAGCGTGCAAATGGAGGAGGGACGAAAGAGGGAAGCGAACGAAGAAACGACAGGAACCACGAAAACCAACGGTAGGAAATGAGAGGTGGAGTGCAATAGGAAAGTAGTGAAGAAAACGGTCCCGGGCAAGTACTGCAGCTTTGCCGAGAGGAAAGCTGCACGGCCACAGAGAGAGCACAGCGAGAATGACGAACGGTAGGAAATGAAAGAAAACGTATCACGGGCTGGGGATGGTCAGCAGAGAAGTTAGGAAAACGAGAGGTGGAAATCAAGGCCGCTTCGAAGAAAGAGGGTGGCGGTCAAGTGGGAGGGAGAGCCCGGGCAGGCAGCTCGAGGGAAGAGGAGGGGGACGAGGTGGGTGGCAAGCGGTAGCGCTGACCGAAGCAGAGAGACTTGGAGGCGAGCCGAGATAAAAATTTGGAACGCTAAACTAGTTATTTATTGCTTATCCTGTACAGCTTATCGACTGGCAAAATCGGGTTTCATGCAAATCAGGCACACATGTTTCACAAGGGCAGAATACTGGAGAAGCGAGTGTCCACGCAGCCTTACGAAAAGAAGAGAGAAGCGAATGAAGTTCTTGTAAATGAAATGAAGGATACATTAAATTAAATGGAATTTTTCGATAATATTTGTTGCAGAGGCCGATAGCTTGATGTTCATATACACATGAATTTTTAAACATTTAATTATAATGTAATTGATGGTTATCGGACATGAAATTCGAAGACATTATCACTAATAGCAATGATATTCGACTCATAAATAAAATAAATATTCTGATTTGTGAATTACTCGTGACTACAACCACAAACTATTCAGCTTAAGATGAGAGACAATGTTTTACAGGTTGAATGAAACTAAACACCAAGAAAATGCCATTTTTTCATTACGTTCTTATGAACGTCTGAGGAAACAAACATTAAAAGAGATTGTTCTATCAAGTGTTCATATAGCGAGACACATTGTAAAACAACAAGTTGCAGATAGAGCAATTTTCTGTACAGTATCTACTGTAGAGAAAATTACCCTATCTTCAACTTAAAAGGCAAATAATAAACATTAGGTTTCTATTTTAGAAGATTTCATGGAATACGTGATATACAATTAGTTGGAGTTGACTGCGCGAAGTAATTGAAGATCAGATTCATCAAATATAATGATATGGGAAAATTGCGAGAAAGTAGTATGTGTAGTAAATATTTTGAGAAAAAATGTGACACATGCATTTTTGTGTTCTCGGTTCTTTATGTTGAAGAATTCAGTTCACATTTGCACGGGTATATTGAAACTCAAAGGTTAAAATCAAGCGCACTATTGATCTAAAAAATGGAGCATATTGTAAAGTGTTGTTACATGCACTTTAATATAATTAAAACCACATTATGTTTGTTTCCCAAAAGAAACCAAATTAGATAGTGGAAGTGATTGAATGGGCCTGCACGGGTCATGTTAGCGAGTTTGGGAGTTCAAGAATTTTAAGTTAAACGAGTAATAGGATCAAACAGCTAAAGTAAATCTAAACGTACGTCCTAAAAAGTAAAAGAATGTCCAAAAAGGTCTCGTTTTCTTAATTACAGGGTAAGGCATACAACATGCGTATTTGTTTAAGGATCTGGACGCATCGTTTCCGAGTTATGCCCTCTGGTAGTGTGTTGTAGCGAAACGTGTGTTGAGGGCTGTATAACCTGTTTCTCTTACTACAATAATAATATTAATAATAATAATAATAATAATAATAATAATAATAATAAAATTTAATCGCACAAAATAACAAAATAAGATAACATAAGATTTAATAATATACTCTAAAAATACTTGTTCCATAATTATAAGTTGTACTTTGAATATAATTATATTTTGCATGTACACCGTTTTCTAAATTTTTAACATCAGAACAATAAATATGCACTTTTTTGTATGTGTGTTTACATAAGTGACAGAAATAATCTAACGTAGAAACAATCGTAACTATTAACTACAAATAAACCAGTCAGTAATTACATTGAACAAAACTGATAAATGTAACAAATGTGTATGACAAAGTGTAATAACGTGTAATTATATTTAACAAAACCGAAAACTGATCTTTGTACAGCTTAGATCGAGAAGACAGTGCTATTTCTCTTGATAAGTTTATATATTATGTTCTTATGTATGAGAAGGTAGATTTAAACTATGATTGGCGACTCGGAGTACAGTTGTCGGCAAGAAAAGAAATTGTATAACGAAAGTATGATGAATAGCCTGTTGAAATTACATATTTAGTATTATAATTTTAATATCTTACTTTTTATTATGTTCAACTAATATGGTTTTGAAAATGAAAGCGAAATATGGTCGCGTTTTCAATTTAAAAGAGGAAGAGCAAAACGTGAATTTTGAACTTTCTGTAATCTAAGAAGATAAGTGAGCGAGCTCTCGCCCACATATAATAAATACTGAGTTAAGCCGGTACAGCGAAAAATATATCATAGTAATTTTAAATAAATTAATAGTAGGAGTAAGAGAGGGATTTGAGTGGGTCGCAATACATAACGAGCTGCATTATTTCTAGTAACATTTTGTGGTGTAACCAAATTTGGGGTAGCATTTCGGGTTTGCGCCCCACTCGATGATTTCTGGGTTATAGTTATTCTGCATACAAATAGACCACAGACGACTTTCACGTTTCCCGGAGTTGTGTGTGGACATTACCCTGTGCGTAAATACAGGACACCAAATCTCGAATTATGGATTAAAATGAAGGCGTGGTGTCAGGAACAGGCCACTTACCGTAAGTGCAGACATACGCCTAAGATGATTGCCTAGGTGGCGCAAAATTCCAATTTCTGCCACTGAATCGTCTTGAGAAGTTCTGCTATTCCCTCGACAACTTAACCTAAAATGATCAGATATAAACCATTAGTCTTTTGATTTATTTGAACAAGCCATTCCAAGAGTACCCTCTTTATTACACAGCATTATTTACGCTACAATTAAACTTCTTTTACAACCAAATTCACACTATCAAATTTGATTCAGAGTAAACCTGAAATTTCAATCATGGAGAACTACACGTTTTCATATACTGTTCATGCTTATGTAAATGATGACATAATTAATAATAATTAGGTGATCACTCACACTTACATCGAATAGCAGTAATTCAGAATTTGGTCTCACCCATGCTCCAAAGATAACGGCGAGTTGTAAAATTCAAAATTTTGTTTGTTAGTGGTCTGCAGCACCACAATTGCAGCTGAACAAACCCACCCAAAATGGGTTTCCAAAAGGCAGAACGCATACTGCTTAAGAACTATTTTTCAGGGGAGGAGATCAATTGGACTTCACAGTAAATATGTAGACCCGCAATTTCTATAAATTGAATTTTGCTCTCCAATTTTCTGATCAGCCTAGATCATACTCCAAGTCAGGACCACCCAGCGATCTGCCTCATGGAGGAGCCGCTGCTCGTTCCTGCTCTTTCAGGCAGCTCTGGCTGCAGACGGAGCAGATTACGACATACTTTATCGGTTGGCTGCTTGAAGCGGCACAGAGAGTCGCGTCTGGTTTTTTGGGGGTATTTTCCATTGCTCGAACTGCAAATGTCTCACTGCCCTGGGAAAGGATATTCCGACAGAAAAACATGAGAAATATTTTCGTAACATCTATTGAAACATTTACTAATAATGCATTTGAAACTAAGTAAAAAGCAATTTTCACTGCAGCATCGAAAAAACATTTCTTTTTGGAGATTGCGCCAGATATGCCAAATTTTTAGTTTCAGAAGAGTGCTCAAACACATTAAGAAATTTAATTGCTGCGACATTACAGTTTATTATGTGCTGATTATAAAGAAAGCTTACCGAAACAATTTTACTAAATAAACTAATAACGGAAATAGCGACAGTATATGAGATTAAAATTTAAAAAAATCAAGCTAATTTCAAATCAATTATTTTTCCTTTCTATTTTCCTTTCACACTGTGATCTGTAATGGAACTTCTCTTTCCAGATTAACCAAATTTCAAAAACAAAAATACTGCTGACATTTGTTCGTTGATCCAACATACGTAACATCCGAGTAGCATTCCGATGCAGTTTTGGAAAACGTTTTAGAATGATGTTTTCATAAAATCTAATAAATGTTTCTTTTGTTTGACATTTTTCTCTTAATTCAGTGTCACACTGCAAATATGTTATTTCTAATTGAAAATCACACGAAAAAGTCTCTATCAAGAGAAAAAGGTGTAGCAAATTCTAATTGTAAATCAAACAAATCCTTAAATCGGAAACTTGTTTTTAGAAGAATGAAAGATACTTTCCCAAAGGGGCAATTAAAATAAATAAAATCAACAACTTTTATATTGTGTTATTTTACTGTTAAAACATCATATTAACATCCAAATATATCCAAAACGTAATTCTTGAAACGCATTGTTTCTCACAGCATTACAAACTTTCTTACGTTCTCCTTTAGAATACTGGTCATGTTCAGAGGCGTGATTAATCGTATAATTCTGTTGCAAATTCTGCTTCATGTCTTTAAGCAGGTTTTTGCAAACCAAACATATCAAATAGCTTCCGCCATCTGCGAAAAGAGTTTTCTTTCCACGCTGCATTGAAAATTGTCAGTGTGGACGCTTCAGTTTGCGAAGTGCATCGACTTCAATGTTTCCGCGACTGGAGTTATCGGGGCACTGTGACAGAAGTTATCGCAAGCCGCGCGACACCGCACCCTGCTATTAATGGCATGCTAAGGTGTTTTGGAGTCCTTCAATTCGTCGCACCGAAACCAACCTAATTGTAGGGCCAAGACATCCGCCAAATTCTCCTTCCCACAAGTGAAAGACAACGAATAATGAAATAAACTGAAGAAATGAGTCAGTGCAAGAGTTGGCGTGAGCAGTGATACAATGTAGATATTGCATTGCTGGGCTGCTGTCCTGACAATTTGTCTGGTTTCCGCAAGTGATTAAAAATAAGAAAGTGTGCATTTCCGCCGTCATAAGTGGTTTGCCAATTATATTTGTGTTAAGCTCTCATTTACATTTCTTAAATAAATGAACTATTTTGAAAAAGCTGGTCACATTAATTAAAATGCACACGAAACTCAAGAAAGCAGCATTCATTTTAATTTAAATATAGTTAGTTCAATCATATTTTATAACTAACGAAATATGGTAAATAAATCATTACAAATCGCCACAGAATTTATTTCGAACTTTTTCTTGTAATCTAAGGTATATATTCATTATTCAAAAGGCCAGTTCTTCACAGAAGGTCTTGAATTATCTTGAGGAAGTCCCACGTACGCTCATTTCAATGTTCATTACTTTCGTACGTACATCAAATTCGTACCTAATCCCAAAACGACATGGCGCGCAAATTTGCCCTGACAAAGTTCTCAGTGCTGATTAGGTTGTGACAGTACGCACTTGTTCCGTGACATTCATTGAAATGGACACACACACTTCTTTACCTTGGTTCAAACGATCGCGGACGTTGTTCTGAGCACATATTAGGGTGATAGATATTTCCGCCGTAAATGGTAAACGCTAAAAGAATTTTCTGTGAAATTAAGACAGCTGGAAGTTTTTTTTTCAATTTCAAATGTTAAAAAACAGCTTTCTTTCCCTTTCAAAATTATGGACTTCCCTTTCAAAATTATTATCATTACTGGAATACAAATCAGAATTTTGGAATCTGGCACCCGTTCCAAGTTGAGATCTATTATGAAGCTATTTTAACTAAAAAACAATGATTTTCCAAGGCAGAATGTTCGCAGTTCAGCCAGTATTTATATATTTCAGATAAATTTTCTCGCTTTCCACAACGTATCATTTTTCGTGGTATCGTATAAACTGTATTACGAAACATTTAAAAAACTTTAAATGTTTAAACTTTAAACATTTAAAGAACTTTAAATGTAATAAGAAACCGTTTTTAGGAATTTGCTAAAAATTTCAAAATATTTCGTGCGTAAAGAATCTCCACATTACTCATTTCCAAAACACTCAAAAGACTATCTCGAAAAGAGCTCCAAATTTTCCCCTGAATATTGTACGAAAAAAGCTTTCTTCTGTGATATTCTATTCAATTAAATTATTAAACCCCCCTGTAAAATGTGAAAAACGTACGTATGTTTTTATAAAATAATGTTTTCAATATAAATAACACAGAAAAGCAAACAAAACAATTTAAATAGAAAATTGTAAATATTACATTCTACTTTTAATGTACAGCTATATTATTCTGCAAAGATGTCACTTAAGAGTGCTAGTTTAAAATATTTTGAAGCTAAGGACATGCTGACAATATTGCTATGGTAACGAATGGTGGGAAATGTCGTTGAGATACACAGATTCAGCGTCGCAAAGTATATAAGTGCGTATGAACAAGGAACTGAAATCGATCCCACAAAAAAAGAAGTGTATGAATAGATACGAATATTTTACTGGCTCTTCTTCAGGATTGTCACAGAGTCCTTGCCAAGTTTGGTAAAGATTAACACAACCCAAATGCGGAAAATAAATAATTTAAATAATACGATGAGTGAACCACGTTCAATATTTTTTGCCTGCATATTGTGACATACCGATATGTCACATGAAAATAAACTAACATTTATTTGTAGACTATATGGTGGAACATATAATTAGGAAATATCACTAGAGCAAGGGCTTAGCAACGACCGTGAATAAACAATGTAGTTTTTGTTTTTTGTAAATGCATTAAGAGGTGGCTGGATGCCGAAAGAAGAAAATTTGGGATTGGGCGAAGAAGTTTAGACAATCGAAAGGTCAGCTACACCAAAATATAACGAACGTATGGATTGGCTGGGTGAGAGAAGGGCGGTCAAATGTTATGAAAAAAGAGGAAGGTAGTTTAATACGAAGTCTTCGAGGGTGAATCATGCAGGAAGATTTCATTCTGACCGGCATCTCGTTTCTGAACTGATCGTAGGTTCGTGAGAGGGAACGAGTATAATACAGATAGTCAGAATCGGGTTATCAGATCATGAAATTTTAAGGACAGTAAATGATATTGCATGTGGAAGTAATATTAATGCATAGATTGGGACTGTTGGTTGTAATAGTTTCGGGACATGTCTATCGGGAGGGGCAGAAGAGGATTTCTTGGGACTTTGGACTACGGCAAGCTCGCAAGATATTTCGACTGAGAAGTCTACGAGGGACATCAACGAAGAATAGATAAGTTAACCGCGGTATAAAATTGTAAATTCAAAGATATCTTGATCAAAGGCATAACATCAAATCATTTTATTAAATTCACTAAATTGTTTGCTAAAAAGGTAACAATAAACTTTGTTAAATTTTGTTCTTTAGAAAAGAAAGTGATCTTTCATTTAGTCAATCCAAACAGTAATGAACTAGGAATAGAATCATTCTATTTCAGATTCCCAGCTGCGCTGTATAGTCTGCGGATCCTATAATCCATTATAAAGGTAATAAGGATTATAATATATCGTGACCCATTGACCCAGCAAGCCGGACGCTAAGATCTTTGTCAGATATTAATATAGAGAAATTTTGTATATCTCAATATATATATATATATATATATATATATATATATATATATATATATATATAGTATACTAATATACCTTGCCAGAGAGCAGGAGCGATCCAATCGTCCTGGTAACCAATAGATTCGGCTTGAGGCCTAATGGCGCACTGCGTAAAATCATTTTTAATCTAATAGCCAAGTACTGTAACATAAAATGTAAGAAAATTGTAGTATTTTATTTAATTACATTACAAATTTATAATCATTAAAACATATTTATAGACATTAAAAATAATAATCTTAAACACCGTGGTTTACTCGGAACTAGGCATCTGCTGTACCCTGGCAGATACACCCTCTGCCTTACAGTGATAGAGTACCACTCAGCTGCTCCCGATCTCATCGGAGCACCTCGAGTGCACAGCACTCCGCGCCAACCTGGGCGGACAAGTTTGCAGTATTACTGAGAGGAAACCAAGAAGCGTTATCCGCGAGTAGCTTTGCGGCATTTCCTAATAAAGGGTCGAACCACGTGACTTGATATCTCATTTGCCTCCGCGCGCTATGTAACTTCATTATCTGGGCACGTCTTCTAGAATTCATTGGGGAATATAGTTATTCAAATTATCGTTTCCATGATGTTGCGGCAGGAAGTGACAAAGAACATCATGGATCAGAGCCAAAAATGTATTGCTTATTTATCCTTGAAAATAGATTTTATTACACAAGAGCTTTTTTTTTTTTTTTTTTTTTTTCAAACTTTATGTAGTATATATGTGTGTGGGTAGTGTAGGGATCACAGAATTTTGAAAATGTGCACAGAATTCACTTCTCCCCATAGCACGTCATACGCAGTTTCAACTGTTTTTGACGTAAAATAAATAAATAAATAAAATAAATACCCTGGAACGCTCAGTAAGCGAGCTGTCTCAACACGCGACACTTTGGCGCCCGGTAACCTCCCCCTGGAAATCCCTCTGGTCATATGTAGCGCGCATTATTCGGATGGCTATTTTTAGCTACTCCCATGCCCATACCTTGTAATGGCTTCTCTGATGCAGGAAATGCACTATGACGCTGCAGTAGAAATCTTGGAAAACGCCAGGTACTTACGTAATAATTTCATCTAGTGAGGCATAGGTTCATACAGGTCTCCTCGCACAGGGGCTTGGGGCTTGTGCGCCTGCCCCAAGCATGCGGACACTGAGACTACACGAAACTTGGGGCAGGTGCTTTTGATTGATTGATTGATTTTTTCGTGTTTCCGGGTGCGTCAACTGCTTTGGTCATTAGTCCCGTTAGTGTAATGCATTTTTTCTCGGAAGACGGCGGTGATCTTCCCCCGCTGGATGGCGAGATCCTGCACTGACCTACCGTCGGCTAGTGGGGTTTTCCCCCTAACCAGGACTCTCCCACCAGCGGGGCAACGCCCCAGCCGGGACAAGATCTAAGCTCCCAACCGGTCTCCCGGAATATGTGGTAGTGTGGTGCATGTTCGTGTACGTCTGTGTGTGTAAGGGGAGAGGGTAGGACAAGGAAGAGGAAGGACAGATCGTGCGCGGTCCGTGGCCCGTTTGGTAGGGTACTGCTCCGGCATTCGCCTGGTGGTGATCGGAGAAACAACGGAAAACTACCGATCAGAGCAGTCGGCCGCTAGAATTCTCCTCCAGACAGCGACTGAATTCGACCTATCTGAAAAGCTAGTATCGGAAATCCTGCCACCATCAGGACTCGAACCTAGGACCTCCCGGTCAGAGGCGCTGCAGTGACATCATTTGATGCACTGAGCTACCGCCCCCGTTTTGGGGCAGGTGCGTTCAAGCACGCGGACACTCAGACTGATTTCGAATCCCGCATAAGGTCTGAATGCATTCACTTGTGTTTGTGACATGGAAAACATTCTTAGTCCCCTAAAATCGTCTTCTACATCCCAATCTTTCCATTATTCTTTAACCTGACTGTGCGAAAACTGTGTAATCTATCTGCATAATTGAGGAATTGGTTTCCTTCACCCAGAATAATGGCATAAGCACAGGTATCGCCTTACGTGCTAATAGAGGCATTTAAGTAGCGATACAGGACTGACATAGATCAAAAGGCGAGACGTTTGGTGGATACAACTCTCACTGAGAACTGAACCAAGGGCAGCGGTAGTATCCGTGGGAGAGGCTGGTAGGTTCCTTTCGCGATGAGAAATGGAAGTCCAGAAGGGTTGGGGATAAAACCAAACACGTCAAAGATATAGCCCGAGAAAAAAAAACAAAAGCACGATGTCAAAACAATAGAATGGAACTAGCTAGTATATATATTATATATATATATATATTATATATATCAGTGTTGTTTTGTAGCACTACTAGTTCTTTTGTTTATATACAAGCCAAAAAACAGTTGAAGAATTGCTCTTCCCAATATCTTCGTTGATTAATTATCTGACGATTCCAGGTAAGACAACTGCAATGGTCATTAGTCCCATTAATGAAATGAACGTTCATGTATTTTTTGTTGGCGGTTTCCCTCCCGGATGGATGGTGAGATCCGTCACTAACCTTCACGTCATATCGCGGGAGATTTCTCCCTCCACTCCCCAGCGAGGCACCGCCTCAACATGGACAAGCTTCCGACTCGCTTCCCGACATGTGTGGAAGAGTAATACAAAAAGAGTGTGTATAAGGGGAGGGGATAGCACAAGAAAGAGTATTGCCCATATGTAAGAGAACGGCCCTGGCGTTCGTCTGGCAAGGATTGCAGAAACCACGGAAAACATCCGATTATATCAAATGGCCGCATGCATTTTCCTACAAACAGTGGCAGAACTCGATTTAGCTGTATAGCTAGTCAATTGATTGATTGATTGTTATTGATTCCGGGCGCGTCAACTACTTTGGTCATTATTTCCGTACGTATAGGGAGTGTTTTTACTCGAGAGGTGACGGAGTTCTTCCCCCGCTGTATGGCGAGATCTCACGCGGACCTACGGTCACCTAGCGGGGTTTTCCTCAACCAGATATCTCCCACCATCAGGGCAGTGTCCAAGCCAGGACAAGCTCTAACCTCCCGACCAGTCTTCAGGCATGTGTGATAGTGTTGTGCATTTTAGTGTGTATGCAAGGGGTGAGGTTAGAACAAGGAAGAGGTAGGAAAGATCGCGCGCGGTCCGTGGCCCGTTTTTAGGGTACTGCTCCGGCATTCGTCTGGTGTTGATCGGAGTATCCACGGAAAACTACCGACAAAAGCAACCAGCCGCTAGAATTCTCATCCAGCGAGCGACTGAATTCGACCTAGCTGACAAGTGTCGAAAATCCTGCCGCCATCGGGATTCGAACCTAGGACTTCCCAGTCAGAGGGACTGCAATGGCAACAGTTGATGCCCTGGCCATCTCTCCAAGTGCTAGCGAAAAAACCACCTTCCAGTAAGAGTCATTGCAGACACACCAATTATGCTGGTACTGAGCGTAACTCAGCAGACCAAAGAGTTTCGTGAATCTAAACGTCTTCAAATGTCCCTGATCTGCACCTTTCATCACCAATCTCATCTCAAGGATTATCAATGCTTTAGGTAACTCAATGCGAGTATGCTATTTAAAGTTCGTAGCATGTTTAGCATACTTAAATTGCATTAAAAAGAGAATTTCTAAATGTGAACAGGAATTTGGACCGAGACATGTCAAAAATGAGCCAAATGGCGTAAATACAAAAAGCCCCATGTCTCATATCAGAAAATGTTTCTTCTACTCCTGGAAATGTCGTTTTCGGTATTTTGACGGTCATCTGAGACAGCACATAATTATGTACTTTGGTGGGATTAAATGAAGATTTATATCTTCTATTGATATAAACTCGATGATACTTGAAGATTCAACTGACAATGGCAAAATTATTTATTTCTAATATTATAATAAATAAAACGTAAAGAAGTTCTTGAAAGTATTCATCACTGTTTAATGATAATGATGAGTCAAAACTGCTTGCGTGCTGTTGTTAATAATTTATTCGTTCCTCTCTCCTTTAGCAAAATTAATCCCATAGAGGCAATGCAAATGTCGTAGGCTAATTGGAAAGTTTTCCTTTTTGCAACAGCGACATTATTTTATAAATCATAGATCCAATGGAAAATCATCTTGCTTTTCCCAATTACCCAGATTTTTATCAGACTTCTTCCAATGTGCTTAGGCAAACTGACGAATCTCTACTGCTTTGCTTGAAAAAGTTTAATTCAGGTTTAATGAAACGAGCATTCCCTGTTACCACACAAAATGGTGAGGGTCCTCACTCGCTCAGTTATAATCGGATAGAGTTCTCCCTCAACACCGTTTTGTCACCTTCAATAATTTTACCGTGCGGGCAGTATTGAGGCATTGTTTATTTTATATCTTATAATCGAAGCACTTCATCATTGAGAACGTTATGATGATCGACAATGATGATTACTAAATTGAAGTTAATCTAATCAAATTAAACAATTACATAATTACAACGAACGAATACGACTTTTTTTTTTAATTTGTTGCGTCTACTTCGACGCAACGCGTCTCCAAGCCCCTTGGGGGGCGTTGAGCACTTTGCGCTTCTGGGAGTACTCCTCCCCATTACTGCGCTTGTTTTTTTATGGAGTAATCCTCCGTTAACATTGTCGCTTCTCGTCATAGTCGGTTGTCAAGAGGACTGCCAGGTAGCATCTCCGCGTACGCGCCTCCTACCGCGCGCTCCTGCGCCACTACCCAGCGGCCAGAATTAGGAAGGAATTAGGGTAGGGTTTAGGACACTTCACAGGGGTTGGACTAGCCCTTGTGAAGCAGCCGAACTCGTTTTGTTGGAACAAATTTCACATGAGATTCGACGGGAATCGACCCCGGATCTCAGTGGTGAAAGGCTTGCGACTTTGCAATGAGCCACGAGTTCAGCTCTTTCAATACAGCGTTTTCACAAATACGGCAGTCTTGTATTATTGTATTTTACACTATTAAATTAATGAAATTGATGATGTAAACAAATTATTGAACAGCAATCGCTTAATAGTAATAGTTGCTTATGAACTTTTAAACGTGGTAGCACTTCATTAAGATACTTATTTCTTCCGCAGGGGATCGATACCATTATAGGTTAACAATTCACAAGTTCTTTAAAAGTAAGCAGGGAAAATAATTAGTACTTTTCACCTTGATATATTTTAATTACCATCACTATCACGGGCTCTTCGCGATAAGCCAGGAACCAGGTATTTTGAGGAAAACATGAAATACTATTTTCCAATTAAGGTAAAGGCATGCCGGCTCATTGGAAGAATCTCATTGGAAAAAGTTATACGATTTTCAAAGTTCCCCGGCCATTTGCAAAATGACGGTGCTTTTTTCAATGATCTGGATTTTTCCATTCGTCTACGTCACATACACTACAAAACGTATTTCGTCGTATTTGATTACGTCACATTTGACATTCTCAGTTGTTCTAATGTTCATTTCACAATGTATTCCAGGTGTTCATTTCTCAATATATTTCAGTTTTAAAAATCAGTTTGCCTAAAAAATAACGGTTTCACTATTCTGTGGCACGATGTGTATTCCTTGAATGCTTTGTACCACCCTTCAAGTTAAATCCTCCGTTCAATTCCTTTCCATTCCCCGGTAAGGTATGTGATCATGAAAGGTCTGGGGCGGGCCGGAACTTCAACACCATTTGCAGGTGGCCTGACTGACTTCCTCCTAGGTGGGCGAAGCGGTTGTGGGATTACACACTTCGCAGGTCCGATATAGAAAGAACAATTAATGATGAAGGCCGCACCACAATGACCCGCTGACGGCAATTTCAACGCAAAAGCGAGATACGTGCTCTTCACAATAAACTCCAATATGAAGAAGAATAGCGCTATGAACCTCTAGCGGCTACAAAAAGAATTTCAAGAAACAGATGCCAAATGTAGCTACGCTGTTCTGTTCAATCTTGAATTTGCCATCTGGAACTTGTTGTGCTATAAAAGTACATACTATCTCGCAATATTGTTAATGCCAGTGTAATATTGTGCGAAATTACGCAAGAAGTACTCAAAATTTCGGAAAACTGTACACGTCCCAATTTCAAAATCTATCTTTAAGGAACAGATTTCATTAAAGGAAAAACTTTCTAATATTTTACTCGTAAGAAGACTTGGAAAAAATTCCGAACTTTTACAATGTTCAAAAACTTAGGGTTTTCAATGAACATAACCCCTTCACCATTCTTTTAAAAGCCCTTTACACTATACAAAAGCAAAATTTAAACAAACGCGTTGGAGCCATTTTTTGAAAATTGTAAAATGTCCCAGGGGCTTCATGTAAAGTATCTCCAAAATTAAAATATCTGCTTCAAATTCAAGGGGCCGCAATATCAGTCAGGTCAATTAGGGAATATCAATTTTGAAGAAAATTAGCAGAACGGTTTAGCCACTAGTATTGTTCACAGACAGACAGACGAACACACTGACGGACGGACGGACGGACGGACGGACGGACGGACGGACGGACGGACGGACGGACGGACGAACGGACGAACGGACGTTTTGCCGTAAATCGATTTTTCGGTATCAAGTACCCACAAAACATGGATTCTGGCTACATCACGTATTAGAGGATTTTTCTAAATTTAGGAACTGAATTTATTCACATTTTGGTTACCAGCGCCCGACTACAAGAGTTTTTCTTTCGCAAATTCGCCTCTTTTTTCAAAAGCATTACATAACTTTCTCTTTTTATCAAGTACTTCTTCTTTTTCTTACGACCGAGAAAGTAAAAAATGCAAAAACCAGCTGCTCTGCAATTATGGAAAATACTAACTAAAATTTTATTTAAAGAAAAAAGATAACTTTAATGTTCTTCAAAGCAATGCATAAAACTAATTTGGGAGGAGTATTTAATTCTAGGTATTAATATGAGTAGATAATGATAAATATAATAAAACTAAAATTACCAAAAATAACTAAAACAACGATGACTAACAAAACACGACTCAAATCGTAACTTCGCAAATCCACACTCTAATCTCAATATCGCACTACACACTCAACTTCGTTCCAGACACTTTCCTCGATCAGATGGAAAACGTTTCCGTCATTTGCTACACTTTCATTGGTCGAGAGGCTTCCCGTTCCTGGGCCAAGAAAAATGTTGACCATCCTTCCCGTCCCCGTCGTGTTGTAAATGCCTGCCTGGTATGTCAGTTTTTCAACTTTCTCTTCGTCCCCGTTCTCGCTACCGTTCCCATTCCCGTTCGCAGACCTTTACGGCTCAATAGGGCTAATTGGCACGATGGATGGCAAGACTGAAAGAAACATTTTCAATCAGAAGGAAAGTCTGTAGGCATCAAAAAGTGCAAAAACTTAGAGAAGAATATATACTACCTTATGTGATAGAGAAATGCTACCTTCAGTTCTGGATTCAGCATGCCTGAAATATTTAAAAGCCGATGATTTCTTAATAAGCAATGATCGGCTTTTAAAAACGCACAGTGGTTTTGGCATAAGGGGGACATTATCTGTACATATTTTGTCACTACCTAACCAGTTCTAAATATTTAGCTCAGTAAACTGCTGTATCTAAAAATGAGTAATGAGTGAATGATGATCAAAATATTTTTCAGTCACAAGCTGCAAAATATTGACCTTAATATACCAGTTTGTTTTCTTTTCATACCTACAATTTTCGTTGTAAATACACGCTAAACAAATGATGCAAGATGATGCTCTTTAAAAAAATGATGCAAGAGTGTGCCGAGTGTTACATACGGAAATAACAAAAACAGAGGGACGAACATTTTGCTCAACTAGACAAGAACAGACGTACTTAGAGGTAGATAGAGACGTTTGTATGAAACGCAATTGAAACAAGATGACAAAAATAAAAAAAATGTTTAAACCAACACGAAGATTATTAGTGCATCAAAATATACGCGATAAAATTACTTCAACGTTCTGTGAAATAGTCAGATGATCACGGGCGCTTCCTTACATTAAGAATGCGCATTAAAATGATTTAACAGAAGTGGAATGGTTTTAGTATAAATAAGAGTACAGTGTGGAAAACAAAAATTCAACTATGCTAAGTTGGTTTCCCATCTTCTAGACAATGCCCCGATTCAGAATGCTATAAGGCGAGATATGAAACATTTTTTACCCATGAAAGGTACAATGAACAATTAACATAAAATAATCTAGGAACAATAAGCCATGAGATACCATGAGTTCCTTTACAAACAATTTTAAGTGTTTATAGTTATGTGGAGAATTACAATTTTTGAGTTAAGGTGGATAGCCTGCAATAGTCCACTGCAACATATGTACAGGTATTCGTAAATATAAAATATTTCAATAATATTTTCATAAATGTGTTTAACTCTGTGTTTACACTGAACAGGGAATGTGCTGTTCCAGAATTTGTTTCCCTCTTTTCATTTCTTAATCTTGGATAATAATTACTGAACAACATGAAACAATATTTTGAAGTTTCCTATTTTCTTTGTATTGCATACAAGATAGGCGCGGAAATTAATTTGAATGATTGCCAACCTGCCAACCCGGAAGGTTGAAATATTGCGAATGGTGGGGAAAAAGTGGGTGACGGAAGGAAGGGTATTAGGAAAGTATCGCGTCCCTTACCGATTGCCTGCAAGCCGTTGCCCAGGACGCACCGTTAATAATGTGTACATGTTCTAGCGATGCGTCGGGAGATCAAAATGCCACATTACACTGAACAGCGACATGACATTAAATTTTGAGTAAAGTTAGATAAATCAGGCTCCGAGTCCGTCAAAATGCTTAAAGAAGCTTGATAGGTTGATATGATGTCCCAAAACATGATTTATCGGTGAAACAAGACGTTCCCGGAAGGATGACGAAATTCCAGGTGAAAGTGATACTCGTCGTCTTTTTTTATTCAAAAGGCATTGTCGGCTTGGAGTTTGTGCCACCAACGGTCGAACAGTCCAACTGTCCAACGGTTTGTGGGACCAACGGTCAAAAGTAATTTTTTTAGTCTTTGAATGGCTCCGAAACCAGGGACTGCGCGTCAGGAATGAGGTCAGAGGAAATTGGCCAATCCATCACGTCAAGCGCCTCTGGTACCACCTTTATGGTTAACATGTTCCCGGCCAGGCACGGTGTACTAATGCTCCCCCAGGTACCATACAGTCATGATCTGGCACCAGCAGAATTCTTTTTGTTTCCTAGAATAAAAGAGGTGTCTGAAAGAGATTCCCTTCAATGGACGGAAACCTTCCAGAAAGCCTGTCAGACCAAGCAGAATTGCGGTGAAAAGTGCATTGACGCCCAAAGGTGCTATTGTGAAGAAAACTGCACATTTTCACTTTTATTTTCAGTAAATTGTTCTTTACGTATTTATTCAACTTATTTTTTGGACAACTTTTCTTCTACAGTTCTTTCACACAATATAATCGCAAAGGCTCTACATTTTTTTAAATTTATTAATAAGAATTTACTTGCACGTCTGTCCATAGAAAATGTTTTTTAGGTGCAAGATAATGTTTGGTACTCTTAATGTTTACTACTTTTGATGTGTTGTACATTGTATTTATTCATATTACATGCATAATTTTACCCAGAGCAGTGCAAATAATTTATTGTGTTACCATCTCCTCGTGTTGACATTAATTTTTTTTCTTTCTAGTGAACGTGTTGTACATCTCATACAGCCTGGCAGACACCTCGCGGTTCGAAGTTGCGCAATCACTGAAGAACTACACCGACCTCAATGATGACGAAAAGGCGGAAGCTATTCAAAAAGACATGGGGTTGACCTTCTGTATAGCTGGCTTGCTGTCCTTCCCCGTGTACGGACTTATGTTTGAAAAGTTTAGTCGCAAAATCTGCGCGTACGTAATCGGCGTTACCTACATCATCAACTCCATTCTCCTCTTGTGTGCAAATTCTTATGAACTGTTTCACGTGGCACAGTTTTTCTTAGCCATCAGTGCTGCTGGAACAACAATTATCTCCCCCATCTACATCAGTGAAATCGCTCAGGACGATATCAGAGGTGCTCTACAAGCGATCAACGTTCTTATGTACAACATAGGGTTTCTCCTCGCAACTTTTGTCGTCCACTTTTTCCCTAAGTATTCTCTGTCGTGGGTAACATTTGTACCTACGGCCATCGTGTTCCTATGCTTTCACTTTTGGCTTCCGGAAACTCCCATCTACTTCCTGCGTCGAGACGACACGGACGAGGCCGGCCGTTCCTTGCAGTGGCTGCGAGGAAGTGCTGCAGATGTTCCTCAAGAGATTGAAAACACCAAAGCCGTGCTGAAAGCTACGCGATCCGATTCCCAAACTTCCACCACCGTCTTCCAGGACTTTTTCCAAAAGCGCACCCTGGGCTATTGTGCCGTGGTTACCGTGTTGTGTCTAACGGATCACTTCTCTGGTTTCACGGCGACAGGCTTCGAGCTGGAGGCTCTTCTGAAAACGCTCAACCCCAACCACTCCAGCGCAAATGACTTCCTCCAGTACATCATCTACATGGTGGGCAACGTCATAGTGATCCTTATTTGCGACCGTAAGGGGCGCAAGACAGCGCTGTTGATTTCAACAGTGGTGTGCGCGGTCACGCTAATAGCGAACGGAATCTGCTACCACGTGATACAGAACGCCGCAAACCCGGATGAACCGAAGGCGGACGAAGGATTTGGAGCAGCCAAGATATTTGCTCTGATCTTCTCCCTCATCCATGTCATGAGTTACAACATTGGTATCGGCGTTTTGTCGGCGGTGGTCATTGCCGATATCTTCCCTCCGAAAATGCTCAACACACAGCTCGCCATCAACGGAATCATCTCATGGCCATTCACCTACGTCATCAACGATCTCTTCTACCGGACCGTGAAGGCTGCGATCCATGCGTCGGGGGCGTTTTGGGTGTACAGCGGCTGTTGCGCGGTCGGCGCCCTGTTCATTTACAAATTCCTTCCGGAGACGAAGAGTCGACCCGCAGGATATCTTCTCATGGACAACCGCGACGACGTCGTTCTGGGAAGGTTTCAGTGAAAATGTGGTTCAAGCGAAAAGACGATTAAATATTTTAGAGTACTCTTCAAAAATCGAGAGGCGTTTGTGTGATAGATTTTCCAAAGTAAAAGTTGTGTCAATTAATGGACTTTTAACAAGTATGCCTCTTAATATTGCCTTTTTGGATTGAGCTAAATGTTTGATGCTAATTGCCCCAGATCTTTCAGAAGAGCTTCATCAGTATATGTTTCATTGAGTTCAGGAGAAAATGCTTTTCTAATGACATGTATATTTTTCTATAAATGTAATCCTACAAAACATTGGTTTTCGATCATAAATAAAACCAATAAAGAGAAAATCCCTTCATATGTGCATCCTCCAGAATCCTATTCTTCTCCACTACACTACACGTTAGACCTAGATGAATATTACTTTAATGAATCGAAGCAATAAGACTTTCAATAGTATTTCCGCCCACAAAAAGAGATGACTGGGAGAAATGTCATAATATTTAAAACATTTAATTTAGCAAACTAACTCCTTTTCTCGGCTGCAAACCTAAATTCATCCTTAAGTTTAGAAAGAAACTTAATATTTTCTAAATGCTTGAAAATGAAATATCATGAAAATGAAATGTGTTTCTCTTCGTCTGCCTTTCCAGAACTAGGTATGTTTCCCTATTACGGCTTCACCATTCTGTCCTCAGTCGGCCAGCATTTCTTTGTCTGGAAGGTTTGTAATATTCAAAATATTGGAGGGGATTCTCCTGGCGATATACGTATTACAAGTTCTTTCCATATTTTTTTGTTCACATACAATTTGATACAAATAAAAGTAAACATCAATAATAATGTATGATGTTATGTATAAACGCCTTTGGTGAACCAATATTGTCTTAAAGTACAAGTCATTTTAAAGATAAATTCGGTGTAAGCGTTATAAAAACTGAATTAAGAAAGTGAAGTAATTTGTTGTCTTTTACAATTGTTTGATATATATTTATTAATTTAGTAAGAAAAGTTATATAAACTCGGGAAACTAGCATTAAGCTTTGAATTTCATTGCATTCTTCGTTTCTATTTGGTAAATTCCATTTAATTACATTTTCTCGTTTAAAAAAGTAGTGAATACTCAGGGTCGAATTGTTGGTGCATTCTAATTCTAAATATACAGTTGTAACTGGAAGCGTATTTGAAGAAACACGTCATAGATTTCGATGATACTGATTGAACATAAAACTATATGCATGTTAAATATGTGCATTATCGAACATCCAATGTGGGAATCATTAGAACCTTGGTGAAATAAATTTTAATTTTTTGAAAATCCTAAAACTGTAATATGTCATCTTCTAAAACTTCTCGTCTATTTTATCCTAAACATTAAGGTGAGTATAAAATTAGTTTGAATAAAATATTAGATGGAAATTAATGAGAAAGATGTGAATAATTGAGCGGTGAAAAATTAATCGACTGTATTGCAACTATCTGTATCATTACTGGAGTCGGGATTTTTCAATAACTACTTTTTAAGAGCCTAAAATATGTAAAAATCTATTACCCTCTTATATTTGCAATTTGCATTCAAAAGAGATAAGATAAAACTTGAAAACAAAAATATTTTATTTCTTTTTCCTACCTTTGTTGTTACTGAGCTCTTAGAATCTGAATTCTCAGTTCTCTTCTCAGATAACATTTACACCCAAAGTGAATGTCTTACACATCAAAGAAAATATTTTTAATGAAAACCTCCGCCCTTAAAACAAATCACACGACAGTGGTCAGAATTCCACTTATGTTTTTGACATAATTCGTACCGTTTAAAGAATACTAGGTGGTGTAAATGATAAATGTTCAAGGAGTTTTTGATCAACAACTTTGTTAGAAAATATTCGCATATTGGTGAGTAAGCAAGATGGTTTCTGAGACGGTACACTTTTTTAAAAATAGCCCACACTGAATAAATACTTTCTATTTCTCTTGAAAAGCATTTAACACACATCAATTTTTTTCGGCAATAATTTTGTGTGGACAACAGCGCTAGTATTTGATGGTTATTATTCCTGCTTCTAAGTTTTGTTACCACTATTAAGTTAAATCGTCTGTATTTTACATATTTTTTCAATGTTTACTTCCGCTGCTCAACAGCACGGGGATTACTGTGACTACTTAGTGTGCAACACTGCGCAAGTAGCGAAGACTGGAATTGCGTGGAGGTCCCGCCCGATTGAAAAGGACCGCAGCAGCTCTGCATGGGTTTATAGTATCCTAAGAACATACATAATATAGAAATCGCAGTAACTAGCAGGTTTTTTTTTGTAATTAAATAGTTTTTAATAAAAAATGACGAATAAAGTCATTTCCAAATCGTAATAGTAAATGAATGAAATTATTATTTTTCACCTCATTCGATTTTTCGCTTTGTTTGAAGTTGGTTTTACTTCAAAAACATATATCATTATTTGGCAGCATATAAACAATGTAAGTTATGAACAGCGTTTTTTAAGATTATACATATTGCCCTACTTGCAGTTATTATATCACTTTATGAAAGGTTTTATCTGGACCTTATGCATAATTAGAAAACAATGAATCGTCAATATCATGAAGACTTCGGTGTGTACATTAGGCCTTGTAGATAAAGAAAAATCATTATTGACTTTTTCTGAAAATGTTAAAATATTTACTAAAATTCAGGCGAATATTCCAAAAGTAATAATGATGTAGTTTGCTCGTGAAACAAGTCACAATGTTATTGAAGATTTTTCGAACATATTCTTCTCTACCCTGACATTTCAGAAGTCTCGAACTCAATTTTTTGTGAACTTCGCATCATTTATGTACGGAGTGCGATTTTTTTCAGTGACTCCAGCGACAAATCGACATTTCCATAGCTTTTCTTTAGTATCAAAAATATTTTTCTAAATTTTTATTTTATATTATTCGGCTTTATGCAGGTCTGTATAAAAATTAAAAGCAATATATTTGACTTCTTTAACTATAATGCACTGTTGCGTAAACTTTTGATTTTTATTCTTTTATTTTTCAATACAATGTTCCAACAATTTTTTGTGTGCTTGTCGTTATTTAACTTATGGGTAAGTAACCCCAGCTTACAAAAAACGGTCTACAAATTTTGTATTACATTGAGTTGGTTACAGAGTTCCGAGTTCTAATATTATCACTAGAGCTAGGACTTTTATGTAATTACATATTTGTTTGTTTATAATTTTTAATTAAGCTTTGATACTATATTCACGAATTAGGAATTTTAATTGATATTACAAGTTTGTCCATATTTACAGGGATAGCACATATTTTCACATATGTGAGGAAAATATAGTAATACATATGAATATTATATATGAAACATGACTCATGACTTTCAAAATTATACTTAGAAGATTATTTATATCCTGTATGCCACTCCAAGCTTTTGTTGCCAGCGGTAAGAGAACAGTAATCTGGTGCACCTATTCTTTCCAACTAAATACGGACATTATATTTTCCGAATTAAAAGAATGAAATCTTTCTTTCATGCGACACTACATCCATCGTATTCGGCAAGTAGCGAGCGAACGCTCTCCGAAACCCGGGCAGTAAGCTTGGGCTTCTTGCTGTTTGCCGAGCTCCAAACATTCAGTACTCGCCCTGAATGTTTCGTGCTCGGCAAACAGCGAGAAATGGCTGTGTCATGTTCATTGAAAACGAATAAAGTCATGAAAAAGGGCAAAAGAAGGGGTAGCGAAACATCTTCGTGAGCTTCCAACGAAACATTAAAAAATGTACGAAATACCTTTTATATTCTTCCTCTTGTGATAAACCTGATTCTATAACGGAACGTCTCCAAGTTACCCAACTCATCGGCAGTTTCACACAAGGAGAAGAAAACAATCAAGACTGATGTAAAGTTTCATTACACCATCTAGAACATGTGGGTGACGTAAGTATGTTTACTGCATAGATTCGTCACAAATACGTGAGTTCTGATATTCTCACAGACAAAGTAAATAACCTCTTCAAATAAACAATTCCCCTGAGGGGAAACCCTCAGGGGTCACTCCAGTCACTTTTTTTTTTTTTGAGAGTTTGAAGATGATGGTGATAATAAATCGAAATAATTCAGTTGAGATTCTCTCAAGTCTGTTAAACACAATCCTGTGTTTACATACTAAGTCATTAATAAGTTGTTTGATATACAGAATTCGGAAATGCGTCAGAAGTATGCCGTAAACGTATCCTGTCAAGTAACTGGGAAGCTTTGGCTACTGAAGAAATAGTAAGAGAAGTCGAAATTACCCATGCTTGCCACTGATTTCAGCCACCCAAGGAGGAATAAAAAAAAGGAAGAAGTCTGTGAATGAGTCATTCCATGATATCTCTGAGCTCTTACATGTATGAGCACAAGGATGTTTTAAAAACAAACAGCTTCTCTGTTTAGAGGCGAAATTCCCCTTGACCAAAATCGAGATTGCCAGTTAATTATCCTTCTTTCAGTGTCTATAAATTCAATAGTTGACCTCACGACCCTACAAAAATTCTGTTGTGGGTCAGAGGTCCCAACGTTTCTTTTTCCAATCATCGAGTTTCTTCCTCTATGAACATTTTGCATTCAAATGCATAGAATGATATAAGAACAATCTAAGATGGTTTTCTAAAAGTTGTCAAATAGCCTATTACTACTGAGTGTCCATTTGCGCGCGAAAATATTCGTGAAACACTTAGAAAGCTTCATATATAGGTAGATCGACGTAATTTCAGAATAAGTTAAATCCGAAGTTACTCGGTTTCACGGTACGGAAAATAGTTTATACCATCTTTAAGAAAAAAAAACGATTTGCAAAATATCTATCAGGAAATGCTGACGTAAATTCAGGACTACACGGATTTATTTGGTTTCGTGTTTGTTTGGTCAATGCTCCGTCGATAGTTAAATAAGAAAAATTTCTAAAAATTGTTTTCTCCAAAATTCTTCATTTTACGTAATCCACATTCATTCTATTGGGTTTCTGAAGCAGTTCGGTCTAAATTTCGTGAGGTTGATTTACTGATTTCTTCTGCCATAAAGATATTTTAAAAGGTCCAAAACGAGAGCAATTATTTAAGGAAAATTACCCTGAATTAATTGTACCACCCCAAACAGTAGTCACGAGTCCGCACAGTTGGTTGGAGGCTGCTGAACTCCAAACCTTTTGATATATATCCGAAAACTTGTACGTTGACTTGAATTCTTCTTGAATATTCTCTTTCTGAAATGCCCCGTCTTATTGGTTGACGACGAACATTTTTGCAGCATGTGTAGGTCGGTTCTTAGCCCTGACTGGGAGTTTTGCGTTTGAAAACTTGAAAATTATGTGGTAGGTTAGTTTCACACAGTAAAATTTTCAGACATTTTCAGTTCTCGAAATAATAATTCTACTTGTGATTGTTAACATTTCATTTTTGCCACATTCGATCCTTCATACTGGTATAAAAAGGATAACATACGTATTTTCGATTTTACTCACTTATTCGTATGAATGTTAATAAGTATATACATTTTTGTGTTTTATATTCATACAAGCCTTAACCCTAATTATCTCCGAATTTTAATACAGTGATACTGTTATAATCGCACTTATAGTATATTAAAAGCAACAATATCATCGAAAATAACCATAATTACCAAGAGGATAAAATATCCACGAACATAGCCAACATTACAACCAGTGCGTCGTCTCAACGTAAACAAAAATTATTACAGAACATACGAGAATCCAGCAACATTATCTTTGCCGACAACAGCACTTTGTACAAGAAGCATTCCCATCCCAGGAAAGGAGTCATGGTTATCTCAACTACCACGCGGCGTTGCAAAAAGACTTGTTTTCATGCTAACCACAGCAGTGGGAGCAGGAGCAGCGGCGGTGGCAGGGAGTTGAGTTGGGTGCGGCGAAAGTAGAGGATGCAAATACGAAGACGTCTCACATCACGAGCGTCGTGCGCAGCTGCGCAGTGCGTAGGTCAGTGCGACACATTCATTCGAGCCGCAATGGAGGAAAGTCCGCCCACGCCCACCACACTGCATCCGCCCGGCGGCCTCGCCAGCGTCAAATTGCATTGGCCGCAGTATGCTGCCACGACGGTCGGTGAGTGAACTACGCCGTTGCAGTAGCGTCATATAACACGAGAAAGTCTGTAATGTTGCGCTCCCCTCAAAGACTCGGAGGAGTTGACTGTTTCACAATTTTTTTTTCTATTTATTTGTAGAAACCGGAAAGGAAATGGGAATCTTATAGTACATATTGAGTTTATAAAATATACTTCTTTTTTACTAATACGTTTTTGCTTGTTATTGCCTTCAATGCGGCGCTCAATATACACTTTATAACTTACCTACATCGAAAGGAACATGGTTATAAGGGAAATATGAAAACTGCTTTTTATGTATGGAAACCAGCAAATTAACAATAACAAGATTTTTATTACAGCTTCGCTGTCTTTACAAAACGTTGCACCAAAATCCAAAAGAGAGTAAACCTATATAACATAGCCGAGTCACCAGATGTTCCGTAGAAGTCCAAGTCCAAAGCCGAGTTCACCACCGCTAATCAGAAGAAATCACCTATTACACTGCCGGGTCGCAATCACAACTTGTAAAAACAAGCGAATTCTTTCTTTCATTTCTAAACGTCATGACGTATCTCAAGATTTCCTTATCTACTTTAAAAAATACAAAACATTGTTACGAAAAGTCATAAGACAGGCTAAAATCATGAAAAACGATCAGGATATTTTGAATTCAAATAATAAAACAAAAGCAATGTGGAATATAATAAAAAATACTACCAAATCAACTAGAAAACCCGTAGAGAATGTTGTTTTAAAATATAACGATATAAATGTGAACGATCCGGCAACAGTGGCTAGTCTCTTTTACCAATACTTTTCGAGAATTGCTGCCGATCTCACTAAGGGTCTTCAGGCACAAAATTCAAAAACAGACAGTTCACCCAAAATTGTAGACACAATGTTCGTTTCCGAAACTTCTTCCTATGAAATTCTCAAAATAATCGGTAAACTAAAAAATAAATATTCGTCCGGTTTAGATGAATTCCCGGATTCTTTGTTAAAGACTTGTGCGTATACCATTATACACCCGTTAACTCACATATTTAATGCATCTTTATGCACTGGAACGTTTCCAGATATTTTCAAAACAGCTAAAATTAAGCCGCTTTTCAAAAAAGGCAACACAAATGAAATTCAAAATTATCGACCCATTTCTCTTCTATCAGTCTTTTCAAAAATATTAGAGAGACTTTTTTACATACGAATGGAAACCTTTCTCACTAAACACGACGCGCTTTCAGATTGCCAACATGGATTTAGAAAATCAAAGCAACGCGTCTCCAACCCCCTTGGGGGGCGTTGAGCGCTTTGCGCTTCTGGGAGTAATCCTCCCCATTACTGCGCTTGTTTTATGGAGTAATCCTCCGTTAACATTGTCTGTTGCGTCTCGTCATAGTCGGTTGTCAAGAGGACCGCCAGGTAGCACCTCCGCGTACGCGCCTCCTACCGCGCGCTCCTGCGTCACTACCCAGCGGCCAGAATTAGGAAGGAATAAGGATAGGGGTAGTGTTTAGGACACTTCACAGGGGTTGGACTAGCGCTTGTGAAGCAGCCGAACTCGTTTTGTTGGAACAAATTTCACATGAGATTCGACGGGAATCGAACTCGGATCTCAGTGGTGAAAGGCTTGCGACTTTGCAATGAGCCACGAGTTCAGCTTTTACACATTGTGTAGTCAGAATCCACGTTTTCTGCGTCCTTAAGACGAAAAACAATTGGTTTAGAGCAAAGCGCCTCTCCGCCTGTCTGTCTGTCTGCCTGAACAGCACTAGATGGGAAGCTGTTCCAAATTAAGTAGTTCACTCCCAGATTAGGGTGTGATCATTAGTGGCCAGAGGAATTCTCTCCCCCAACCTTTTTTCAGATAGGTACACCCTCAATGCCCAGATTCACCCTCAATGATCCAGGATCGCTCAATGGTTGTAATTTGAAATGATGAACACTTCGTGATGAACAATGTCATTCCGATGGCCCCAAGATATTCCACCAGAATATCAACCAGTTCTTGAGCTCCAGGGGCATATTTTGCCAACAGCACTAGAAGCATATTTCGCTTCAGCAAATGCTAACTCAGGCACACTCCTTTCCAATAGCGTGGTGTTAGAGGAAGTAATTTACTACACACAAGAAAAAGATTTATCCATATTTATCGAGTTTTCGTGTAAAAAATTCGCCTTTTTTCGTGGAATTACAGTTATTACTGTAAACGTGAGTAGTAGTAGGAAAATTAAAAATTGGAGCTTTTTTTAAGAAATTTTTAAGCTACTAATATTTTTTAAAAATATAGTTGACATTAAATAAAAGTGGAGAACAAATTTCCCTCCAAGAAAAAATATCTTTCTTCAATAGTACAAAGAGTTCCAAAAAATTTGAAACTTTGGTAGTATTCCAAATTTCAGAGATAACAGAGATAATCTTTTCTAAGCTATTTTTATAAGAGTATTTTACACTGTAAAGATGGAGTATTCTCGTTAAAGAGAAGAAAAGTCAAGAAAAAATTGGAGATATTTTTGAGAAAATTTTGAAAATGTTCCAGGGACTTCTTGTAAAGTACCCATCAAAAGTAATTCATGTTAAGAAATCTTTTTCTAAACCGCTGGGTTTCATCTCGGGTCAGGAAGTTCGGAGAATATTTATTTTGGAAAATATCCTGCGGATAGTTCACCACGGCCAGCCGCAACACCAGCTCTCCTCTCCCGAGAATGTTTGAGGAGCTATACAGAATGCGATTAGGATTCAATCACAATCAGCTAATTTTCAAAAAAATACGCGTGCAGTGGCTGCATGGGATTTACTATCTCAGTCTCCATTTGGGACCTACACAATACTATTCCGCAACATCAAGTCGAAAGTGTTGGCCTAAATGGTGGCCCTATCCCTTTGTACTCTCTGTGGACATGTAGGACAACAAATGTTGGCCCTACAAATGAGAAAGTGTAATAACACTGTGTGTGTGTGGTGTAAAGCAGCTATTTTTATGACGATGAGAATACACACATTGAAGAGAATCCTGTAAAATGTTTAGGCGATAGGGTTGTCCGCAGATGGACGGGCAGTTCGGATAGTCGGACTGACATCTTGCTGAAGATTACTTTCTCGGTATCAATGACTCACAAACCTGGATTCTGACTACGATACGTGCTCAGGAAAGTAATTTACTGCATATATTTGCAAGAAAAATCCATTTCGAGTGGTTGTGGATACAGAAAACAGCATCATTCACACCAATTACAATACATTGTCTATACCCATTATAAAAAGAAAAAAAATAAAAGAAAAATAAATTTTTAAAATTTTAAATATATTAATAGGAATTAGAGCACATAACATGTGCCACTTTAAGATCCAGAAATATTATTGGGAGTAATAGGGGTAAGATATTATGTTTAGGTGTTGTGTATGCTTCAAAGTTAGCGTGACAAATAAAATTGGCCTCTGAGTGATACCAACTAATTATTGGTTCATCACAGGTTTTACGCATATATTAACAGTTAATTATAATTGTACCCATTAGTTTGTATTTGTTTGAATATTTTTGTGATAATACATTGCGAATTACGATAATTCTCTTTCCTGTGTTTCAGTATTTCTCCTTGTCATCTCACACTACCTAGTCAGCCACATCCAAACAGATATGTATCACAATGTACCGACAAGGCCGCGACTGGAAGAATTGGATGCCATGGGTCTGAGTTCAACAATCGCTGGATTACTGTCCTATCCGATCTTAGTATTCCTGCTTGAGAAGTTAAATCGAAAAGTATGCATCTATATCATCAGCGTCATCTTAATTGCTACATGCATTCTTTATAAAGCTGCCAACACACTGTTTCTGTTCCATGTCGCTCATTGTCTTTCGGCTATTGGCGACATTGGGACGCTTTTCACGTGTACGATTTACGTAACTGAAATTGCGCAGGACCATCTTCGAGGTTCTTTTCTGCTGTGGGGAGTTTTACTGTACGGCGCAACCCATACTTCTGTTGTATTCATAGAAGAATTCATCCACACGATTACGGTTTCTTGGTTTGCACTTGTCCCTCCAGTGATCGTGATTTTGTGTTTTCTGTTCTGGCTGCCGGACACACCAGTCTACTTCTTACGACGAGGGAACCGAGAGGGAGCAACACGATCGTTGAAGTGGTTCCGAAGAGACAACACCCTCGAAAGCTTAACGCAGGAGATAGAAAATCTTGAAGAAGTTCTCAAGGCCACACGGTCGGACATCGCCTCTCACAGCAACATTTTCCGGGATTTCTTTAACAGTCGTACACTGCAATTTACCGGGATTGCTCTTATGCTATATTTAACAGAGCAATTCTCTGGAGATGCTCCAACTACGTGGATTGTGTCTGTGCTTCCAGAAAGACTGGGTGGAAACTTTCATAACATAGTGTATAGTATTGCAGAGGTGATATTTCTTGCAGGTACCTTCGTGGCTTTTATGCTTTGTGACAAGAAAGGACGAAGAACTCTTTTGTTCTCTTCGGCTTTTGGCTGTTCCGTATGCCTTATGCCCATCGCGATCTGCTCACATGTAATGAGCTCCGAAAATGAAATGTCAATAGAAAAAATTTTTGCGATAGGGTTTGCCATGCCATTTCTATTCTTTCTTGCCTTAGGAATTCGGACAGTCATAACAGTGCTGTTAACTGACATGTTTCCGCCTAAAATACTACTTATTCATCTCGTTATAAGAGGGACACTGAATTATTCAGTCGATCTTCTAACACATTACTATATAATGCCCCGTTCTTGGGAATTAAAAGTCCTTCATCCTGCTCTGTTCTGGACATCCAGTGCGGTGTGTGCAACTCGGCTTTCATGATCTTTAAGTGGCTGCCCGAGACTATGAAACGTCCAGCAGGATTCGTTTATATGGAGAACAGAAATGACTTGCTCCTTAGGAATATGTAAAGAACGCTTTTCTAAAACAAACAAATGAAATTCCCAATAATACATTCTAATAACAAATTTATTTCTATGATGAATGACAACTGGAAAATATTTTTTAATTAAACTGTAATTGTAATTGCCAGTGTATCACAATTCATAAATCACATATGTTGTATTGTATTGTAATGATGTCTAGTAATGTATATTTACAACAGTAGCAATATACCAATTGAATTCTTGTTTTAAGGAAAAGAACTTTTCAATGAAATAGTCGTTACAACTTAGTAATAATTACCAAAAATTTCTACACGCGAAGATGCCTGTTGTCCTAAAAATTGTGCAAAATTACCGACATGACAGATGAAAAATAAAATAAATTGTTTGATTAGCATCAATTTTATACATTTTTTTCTGATGACATACCACGACCCTGACTTATTTCAATGGATTGTAATGAAACAGAGTAGTGAATTTAATTTCATTTAGAAACGTCACTTTTAATTTAATGATTGTTTTCCCCTAAAGATATTGTAATAAACAATTGCAGCAACTTAAATGAAAGTAGCATAAACAGTTTGGTGCCTTATATAATAGTTATTTATGTATCGAGGGCCTCTGGCCCGAGGGGTTGGAAGTCGCCTGAGGGCAAAAACATGTAGTAACCCCCGTGGTGCTTACAAAACTTTATGGTTTACTAGCATTGCTGAATAAACAAAATTCGAAACATTTTATAATTTTTCTTCTAAAGAGATGCATTTATTAGCATTTGTCAATATACGTCAAATAAACAAAACAGTGTGTATCTAATTACTATTGCATAATTGTTATTGAACTGATTTGTTCGTTCAAAATTAAATAATATTGTGAAGTTCCTACGGAAATTCTCGCAAAAGCTAACAAAATTACGGACAGCGATTTCCAGTAAAATCTCGAAAAATATATGAAAATGTTTATGGTATATTTGAGAGTAATATAACAGTGTAAATTACGTTAATAAAACAGTACTTCTAGGTTATTTGCTTCTATTACCAAACGTTATTTAGAATATGTCATGATACCAAAACAATAACATTTCGAGGACGTTAGCGATGCTTCTTGAGTAGCAGTATTACTAAGAGTAGTACTGCTACTCAAGAAGCACGTACTAGTCTCTAAAAGAAGGTGATACCTAACAGTGGGTAATAACAGTGGGTAATACCTAACTAGTGGCAATTGTATGGGTCCCGGAAACATTCCAAAATTGCAATTTTCATATAAATTATGCAAAATAACGTTGATATCGTTTTTTTCCTTATTTGAGCACTAGGCCATTAATTTATTGCTTTGTTTGCATCGTAACTTTAATAAATCGAATTCATAAAAAAATTGTATGCGTTGTGCTTGTATTAGAGCGGGTCATAAAGTATTCAAAAGGCCCGAGGGCATAAAGTATCAGGAAGCCCCGCAAGAGTATTAACAATATCGTTACGTGTTTTGAGGCCCGCAAACACACAGCAGTGAACTAGTAAACCATAAAAGCTAATATATCCTAATACAGTTACAAGTGGAACAGAATGCTTATGTATCGAAGTAAGCAACAGTAGGCAAATAAGAGAAATTCCATCAATGTGTTTAAGAACGCATAACTGACGTGGGGATACAGTTGCTATGCATCAATGCCCCTAATTGAATTACATGAGCATTTGTGAAAATGCACAATTTTGAATTCATTATCACAGAGAAGTTTTGAGATTTCGAGAAACTTCATAAAAAATCATTTGTAGCATTCTGTTTAGAAAATCAATACGGTATAGAAAATTCTCGTAATGTAAATATTAACGACGAGAAGGATGCCTTTAAAAATTATCTTTGTGTAGTTTTTGAACAATCTAAATAATACACAAAAATAACACTTATTCAGCGTGGTATACAGCTCAAAAAGCACGCAAAAAGTTTCAAAGATAAAGCTCAAATAGTTCGCACAAAAAGTTTGGAAGAAAAAAAATTTGGAAAGAGAAAAATTGGAGCCGTTTTGTAGACGTCTACAAAAGTTCCCTTTCTAACAAAGTGAACTATAGATTTCTTCCCTTTCTTAGAAAACCTAGCTTGACTTGAAGAACGTAGAAGAGAACCTAGACTGACTGATTAGTGATTCCGGGCACGTCAAAGGCTAAGATCATTAGTCCCGTAAGTGTAGTGCATGTTTTTCTTGGAAGGTGGCTGAGATGTTCACCCCCGCTGGATGGAGATATCCGGCACCGAACTACCAGCGACTAGTGGGGTTTCCCCGACCAAATATCTGGCACCGCCGCAGCCGGGACAAGCTCTGAGTCTCGACTAGTCTCCCGGCATGCGTGGTAGTGCATTGTATGTAAGTGTGTGATTAAGTAAGGGGTGAGGATAAGACAAGGAAGGGTACTGCTCCAGCATTCGCCTGGGATTGATCGGAGAAACCACGGAACACTATCGACCTAAGCAGACAGCTAGAATATTCCTCCAGATAGCGACAAAATTCAATCTAGTTAGTGGCGACAGAAAATCTAGAGATAATTGAATAATATTAATAATCGCTTTATTAATCCAAAGTGGAGATTTAAACATTGATTTTCTCGGCAAACCTAGCAAAAATCAGCAGTTTCTCAAATTTAATTCATGATTTTCATTTAGATATTACAGGAAATATGTCTACACGGAGTACAATTACATTTTTTTTAAAAGAAACACATCGAATTGATAATTAATTATATCACAACTAGATATGAAATATCAACGAAAGGTCTAAGTTAGAGGGACCGCGCTGCTCACATTTTATACAATTATTGGTAACTTGAACACTGACACATTAAATAATACACTCATGTTTAGACTATTTACTCAAGCTAAAATAGAGTTATTTACAGACTACTTGCTGCAGGAATCGTGTGACACAGTTTATTACACTGTTAACACAAATAAAAAAAAATAATTTATATTTATGAAATCCTTCATTTTATTTTAATGCGTGCATTCCTCTTAAAAAAGAGTATTAAACATTTCATGGGAAAGCAATACTTGGATAACACAAGGCACGCAATCCATTACTTTATTTGTAAACATCATTACTTATCACCCGGTTTCCATGTCTACTTTCGACGTACAAAAGCATGTTTAGGAAAGAAATTGCAGAGGCAAAAGTAGTGAAAAATTATCATGATTTTTTGAACGCTAATAACAAACCTAAATCGATTTGAGATATCGTAAAAAATACGAACACGTCATCTCGATATTTGTAGAAAATGTTATAAAGGATAATGACATGAAATTAAAAATTATTGGTCACTTTCTCATTTTTCAGTTTTTTCAGAAATATTAGAGGCGTTTCTATATACGAATTACACGTCCACATGCAACAGGTACTGAGTAATATGTTGTATGACGAATCCATGGTTAAGTTGAAAGTAAATTTAATAATTTAGTTTGAACGTAGAAAAGCAATAATTTCACAGAAGAGATTTTTTTCGGACCACAAATGCTGATAGATGGCTGATAGACATTTTGAAGAATAGTAAAACCCACTGGAAAAAGCAGCCTGGCAGTCTTTCAAAAATGTATCTTGTAATGTAATCAAAAATGTATCGATTTCCTTGAAAATCATAAAACAAAAAACTACCAGACATAGTGGCTGATCTTGTGCATTCTTACATAGCCATGGGGTGTAACATGTCTTTGAAAATTCAATTCTTAGACTCTGTCGGTCTAAGGTCTAGTCTACGGTCGGCTAGTGGGGTTTCTCCCTAACCAGGACTCACCCACCAGCGGGGCAACGCTCCAGCCAGGACAAGCTCTAAGTTCCCGACCAGCCTCCCGGAATATGTGGTAATGTAGTGTATGTTTGTGTAAGTGGGTGTGGGTGTAAGGGGAGAGGATAGGACAAGGAAGAGGAAGGACAGATAGTGCGCGGTCCGTGGCCCATTTGGTAGGGTACTGCTCCGGCATTCGCCTGGTGTTGATCGGAGAAACGACGGAAAACTACCGATCAGAGTAGCCGGCCGCTAGAATTCTCCTCCAGACAGCGATGAATTCGACCTAGCTGAAAAGCTAGTGTTGAAAATCCTGCCGCCGTCAGAACTCGAACCTAGGACCTCCCGGTCAGAGGCGCTGCAGTGACATCAGTTGATGCACTGAGCTACCGCTCCCGGTACACTGTTGGAGCAAGAAGAGACATCTTCCAGATACAGAATATGCCCGAAAATTATCATTAACACTTTCTAGAAACAGAATGAGTATTTAGAATGTAAGTCAGGACAAATAGCTATATTTAGAATATTTTTTTAAAAAAGATGGAGAAAAATTGAAACGATATTTTAATCAGTGTGAAAAATCTTCTAGAATCTGTTATTTTCATTCGTGTGAAGAAAAAAGTTATATTTGTAAACCAGGTTATAATTAAATGAATTAATTATTTTTATACTTTCATTCAATTTTTCTCGTTGTCCGTAGTAAGTGTGACACATGCATATATTTATTTATTTATTTTCAAGCATAAATTACGCAAGAACTACTACTTCTTTTCAAAAAATTGTACTTACCTTTTTCAAAGAGCTAATTTTGTACAATAAACTTTGAGGCAAAATCTCTATTTTCAATTTTTGGGATTTTGGCAATTTTCGAAAAATCGGGGATTTAAACGAAAATGAGACTTGCACCGTTCTCTTAAACGTCCTTTACAATATTCAACAACAAAATTTAATTAAAACATTTTGAGTCATGGTTTTGAAAATTTTGAAAATGTGCGAGGGGGCTTCATGTAAAGCACCCCCGAAATTAAAACAGCGGTTTCAAATTTCAGGAGACGCCACATAAGCCACAACAATTGGGGAATATAAATTTTGAGAAAATCCACTGAACTGTTTATGCACTAGCATTGTGCAGAGATGAACATACGGATGGAAAGTCGGACAGACGTAAAACAATTTTTTGATATGAAGGACGGACAAAACATGGATTATGGTTACACCACGAATTAGAGGAATTTCTTTTATATTTATCAACTACAGTTCTTCACTTTTCCGTTACCAGGGTCGGGCAATAAGAGTTATTGTGTCGAAAATTCGCCGTTTTCGGACGCAGTTCTTTCTCTTCTTACGTTAGTAAATGCAAGAAAGTAAACGTAAATAAGCAAGTATGTATGCATTGCAACTAATAGACTGCCGATTAATACTTTTGTTAAATTTCAAATGGGCTCTAACATAACGAAAGAGAAATTTCGGGAACAATTTTTATCTGGTGAATCTACCAATACAGTAATAGTTCTACCCCACGTTTGTAATCGATCTTATGCACTTTCTTCAAAACTTGTAATTTCTTCTGCTCTCTTGAGCCGATTCTTCCAATTGTTCTGTACTTTTCGTCTCTCTTATCACGTTTCTTTCTGATTTTCCATAAAGTCATAATTTCAATTTTTTTTTTTTCCATTTTACATCCTCAACTTCTTTGTAGTGTGTGTTTCAATATTACACCTTTTCTTTTTACTCTTCCGTTCCTGCGCAAGACATTACAGTCTTCAAATTCTCCTTTCATTTCTCCGTAGTACCTTTCGCAACATTGGGGTAATGACTTTAACTATTTGATACTTTCCGGATTTTCTAACCAATGCAACTTGATGGCAGGACTCTTCCAATTAACTTTGGTTCTCTTATTATTGACCAATGTTGAAACTTTGTTTCATTACCTTTCTCCCCTTTTGTTTTCTCCAAATATTTCTTATGTAATATCTGTTACTCCATTAATTTGTGCTGCCTCTTTGATGTCTCATTCTTTCTTCTTTCTAGTTGTCTTCATTCTTGTTGCACGACTTATCGCTTCGTTCATCTTCAGTTTTTCTCCAACTCTTATATTTTCTACGTCCCTCTTTGATTATTATCTTAGCTTTTTCTTGTTTTTCCATTTTCATGTCTGCAGGTGCTGATTATTCTTGATTTTGGTTTTGAACTTTGTTCGCTTTTCACTATATATTTTATTGTGGAATTCCGCTTTCCCATTCATCATATGCATTCCTATTGCAATCTTGTTCTCGTAATCCGTTAATTTCCCGTCTAGCATCGCCTCTTCGTATACCGTGTTTCTCTGTTTTGCGGTCCTCTTCTTTTCGGTTCACCTTCACCGTTCCCTTCTCCCTTCTCTCTTCTGTTTCTTTTTGATCCACGATACTTGGATTCCAAGACTCTTTACTATTCTTATACAGAATATCTTCAATTACTTTATTATTTTCTATTTTTCTCGTTCTTTCCATTACCTTTTCGTTTCCTATTCGTTTTCTCCTCCCTACTATGGTCATAGAATTATTAGAATTTAATTCACTCTTATGCAGCTTCGTATTAGATGCAAAATATCACACAATTTTTCGGTACTCGCCTCGCCGCTCTTCATTTCCTTGCATTGTAGACTATGACTATCTTGTAACTTACAACTTCTTCCAAATTTACAACATGGAAATTAATTTTGGGTATTGAAATTTCTCATGTTTTTCGTACGCCTTCCGTAACATTTTGCACTTCGCGGTTTAATTTCTCCTCACATTGTGCAAATCTATTATCAAGTCATTCATTCATTCATTCATTCATCACCATATTAAAATGTTCTAATTTATCAAAACTATTCTTAATTTCCGTATTTAGACTTTCTGTTTGACTAATAATACGATCAATTTTTTCTCAATTTTTCCTTTTTTAAATTGTATTCACCATTTTACTTCCTTCCTTTTCGTTTCTTCTTTGATCTCAAGTTATACATCTCCCACATACGTTACTGACAACTTTTACACTTATTTGACGAAAATGAGTGAATGAATGAATGAATGAAGAATGAATGAAGAATGAATGAATGAATGAATGAATGAATGAATGAATGAATGAATGAATGAATGAATGAATGAATGAATGAATGAAAATGAAAATGAATGAATGAATGAATAAATAAATAAAAGTCGAGTTTGATTCCCACAAAAGAAACGAAAAAGAAAGGAAGAGAACCTTGCTTTTCGAATCATGGTTCTAAACATGAGAAATACTGTAATACACTGAACAAAGTCGCGTGCTTAGTTCATATTGACGGACTCTCCTCCGCAATAATGTCTGCCTAATTAAATCTCACTGAAATCCAATGTGTTACGATACGATCGCATATGAAATAACTCAAACTTCAACACAACGGCCTACTCAATGATGTCGTGTCTGTTAGAGGGACGCAGAGTCACGCATGGAGTTATCAAGATGGCTTGACGTTCATTCCACATTACGTTAATAAAATTAACTTCCTCAATTAATTCTATAATCTCGTTAATTAAAAACCCTCTTATCACTTTCGTGTCTCGTTAACTACAGAAGAAATATCTTTACAAACAGGAGAAAAAACTTTGCACTTCGCTGGATATTACAACGTGAAGGGTTCATCACTATGATTGTGTCCGAGTCGGTTGTGACGAACGAGCTCTTGTTCAGTTGGGTTGCATTTATTTCAATATGAGTTGGTTTTTACTTCAGTACTTTAATATACTGAATATTAAATAGATTTGTATTTAAGAGAATTTACTTTTGAGTAAATTTCGAGTAATTATTGGTGAATATATATAGTGTGTTGGTTATACATTTCACGAGAGAAAGTGCTTCAATATTACTAAGTATCGTACGTGAATCTACAACTTCATAACGGTAGAATAAGTGCAACCCATTTATGAGGAACATAAAATCGTAATTATTTGCAAATTGGTTTAAACCGGGCAGAAATATTTTGCCTGATCAGGAAAATGTGTTTGATATTTTGTAACTGCACCATAATTTCAACACAATTTCTTGGCGTTGTAAGTTTGGTGAGAAATGCTGAAAGTCCTCTCGCACCTTACATCCAGCAGACAAGTGTAATACTGTGTTCTCCTGTCTGAAATGTCAACACCAACGTGACTTAAGTAGTAAGTACGTCCATGACTACTATAATGTGTCAACTTATCAATGTATTTGTGTGTCCATAATCTTTCAATTCGACAGCATTGTGCAAATGATTCTTTCTTCTTCAAACTATCGAATACAGCTGGAGTTGGTGAAATTTGGGACAATAATGGTGTCATCCTCAGAAAAACATTTATATTAAAAAATCTTAAAATTGGCAAAAAAAGGTCTAATTAAATACGAAAGTGTAATCATCATATATGTTATTATTTCTAACTAATAATAATAGTAGAGCAATTAAAATTAAGATGTTTATTGTTATTTATTTCAATTACATGAGTTATACACTTTATATTGATAATACTGTGACATCCAATAAATCTAAAAATAAACTAGGTATCATAAATTTTTAAATTAATGAAAACCTTCATCTATACTAATAAAAGTGAATTCAACGTCGTGTAACCGACATCGATACCACAAAAACTAGCATATAAATAGATATGAAATTTTTACAGGCTCTTCTTCAGGATTGTCGCAATGTCCTTGCAAAGTTTGGGAAAGACTAACAAAACCAAATGCGGAAAGTCAATAATTTTAATACTATGTTTGTAGATGTACCGCGACTATTTTTCGCCTCTCGCTTAGAGCACGTGGTTCCTAATATATTCCGCCAGAGCCCAGCAGTGCTGCAGCAAAACTGGTACCTAGTTTATTCGCTAGAGGTCAGTAGCGATGCATAAGATTTAAAAATTTCATCTAATAGCAATGTGTTGTAAAATAAAATGAAAGAAAATTATAGTATTTTATTAAAATTTGAAGTAATTACGTCAAAAAGAATAATATTAAACATCGTGGTTTATATAAAATTGATCTTTTCCCTCATTCTCAAGGATTGAATATGAAGAAAGCCCGGGCATTTGCTAATATTATATAATTTGAAATTAGATTTTTGCAGGGACGCTCCGATCGTGACACCCGAGAAGACTTCTTCCCTTTATTTATTTATTTATTTATTTATTTATTTATTTATTTATTTATTTATTTATGTATTTATTTATTTATTTATGTATTTATTTATGTATTTATTTATGTATTTATTTATGTATTTATTTATGTATTTATTTATGTATTTATTTATGTATTTATTTATGTATTTATTTATGTATTTATTTATGTATTTATTTATGTATTTATTTATGTATTTATCTATTTATTTATTTATCTATTTATTTATTTATTTATTTATCTATTTATTTATTTATTTATTTATTTATTTATTTATTTATTTATTTATTTTACGACAAAAAAGCAGTTAAAAACTGCGTATGACGTGCTATGGGGAAAAGTGAATTGTGTGCACATTTTCAAAATTCTGTAATCCCTACACTAAGTCATATACTACTTAAAATTAGAGGAGAAAAAAAATCTCCCATGTAATGAAATCTATTTTCAAGGATAAAAAGGCAATAAATTTTGGCTCTTATCCATGTTGTCTTTCGGAATAATACTTCCTGCCGCGACAACATGGAAACGATAAATTGAATAATTGTATTTCCCACTCAATTCTAGAAGACGTGCACAGAAAATGAAGTTACATTTATGTCGAGAAGCAAAAGAAGGGGCCATCTCAGCATTTGCTCAATGGATCAGGGAAACTGGACGAAAAACCTGATCGAGATGGGGGTCATTGACCCGGAGGCTGCAATACAATACTTGTTACAGGTTGTTTATACACATTTATACAGTTCAAATATTAAATAATGCATTCTGTATAATTGTTAAAGTTAATTTTCCCTTCCCAATGCATTCTTCTCGAATGCCACTCGGGCGAGCGGCTCTGATTTACTGGAAGGATTTGTCGTCTGTGAATTACCTTAACCCTTTATTGTGTGATTTTTTAAATTTTTATTTGCAATAATTATTTTTGAAAATTAAAAAAAAAACAACAAAATGTGCTGTATTCACGATTTAATTTTGTTTCCAAATCGTTTATGTGGTAAAATAAGTATCAAGCAAATCAATAAAATAAGTATCATTCGTATTTTAGTTGATTATATTCCCAAAAACGTTTCTTTTCTGATATACGGAAACAATGTTACTAGAAAGTTCCGATTCACGACGCCACTAGATAACTATCACTTTATATCGCTATCTTATCGCTTTACCGCCTAACAATGCATGGGGTGACATAAATACATGATGTACATTATGTGTAATATAAAATAGTTCCTCTTTAAATCTGCAGAATGCGTTTATGACCTGAAAAACAATGTTACAGCTGAGTGACACTATGCAACAAAGGCTTAATAATAGAAACTATCTTAAAATTCATCGTAGAAAGTGTATGTTACAATTAAATTTCAAAACAATTGACTTAGGATCTGTATTCTAATTTTAGAAAATCAAACCACAGATCTTCAAAATCTATTTACTGATATAATAATTGACAAACACCAGAAGTTCATACACATGCCTCATAAGGTGTACTGTAAAACAATACGGTAATAGTAGAATATTCTGTTGGAATTACACAAACATTATTTGAGAATTTCACAGATAATTTTTTAAAATTGTTTTTAAATTACCACTAGTAAGTACAAGCCACAAGTAGAGAAACTCACCTTCGAATAAGAAGACAAAATATATTGTTAACTTGATTAATTGTCCTTCGAAAGCAAATGGGAAAGCAATCCATTTGGTAGTTGAAGTGAGTGAGAAACGTGGATGCTCTTGGCAGGTAGATTCAAGAGTCAAGTTTTTTGTTTGTTTTTGTTGTTGTTGCATCTTCACCTTGACGCAACGCGTCTCCAAGCCCCTTAAGGGGCGTTGAGCGCTTTGCATTAGGTAGTAATTCTTCATCAATGTGCTTTATTTCTGGAGTAATCCTCCGTTACTGTGTTATTATTACACTGAATAATTACTATATTTGTCAAGTCTCGTCACGTCGCAGTCAGTCAGTGCCTTTTACCCCTTCAGCCAGGAGCTCGATGCCGTTAGTTCCCGGGGTTCCTGGCCGGTCACCCAACCAGGAACCCGCGAGTCTCGAATTCGCTTAGCCTTCGTGACTTCACGGAGCGTAGTAAACGAATTCGGCTAGCGCCGCCGGCTTGTTGATAACAATCTACAATAGTTTAGTTGATGACGTAGAGAGACCAACCGTTAGATCAAAAGGATGGTCAGGAATAAAGGAGAAAGAGGGGAGGAACGGGAGGTATAAAAAGAGGCAAAAGGACTATATGAAATAGAGTAGAAGAGCCGTCAGATACCAAACCTTATACAAATCATTATTCTGAACGCATGAATCTAATGAGTATATTTTCATACGTATTTGTAAAAAAATCCTCTTGTATCGAATTGATAATACATAACTGTAATGTATCTGTAATTAATCCAGGGTGTTCAAAGAAGCGAGATCCATGTCTCTTCTATTGTTGTGATTCGATGAGATCATGGCTGACGCAGCAACCGACTTGGCTCTTGATATTTTTGCCTTCATAAGCGCCATCAAGGATGCTGGAATTGCCATTAAGAAAACATCACGCCAATACGGAACTGCATTGATAGGTAAGCTCTACCTACATCTTGCTGCGAGAACAGCGTTTTTGTACCACTTATCTCTCAACGTATCATCCATCACCTTCGTAATATACGGAACATTCACACGCAACTTGTCACTTACTGAATAGATTATCCAGTCCTTTTGATTGATTGATTTTTTCGTGTTTCCGGGCGCGTCAACTGCTTCGGTCATTAGTCCCGTTAGTGTAGTGTATGTTTTTTCTCGGGAGATGGCGGTGATCCCCCGCTGGATGGCGAGATCCGGCGCCGACCTACCGTCGACTAGTGGGGTTTCCTCCTAACCAGGACTTTCCCACCAGCGGGGTACCGCCCTAGTCGGGACAAGCTCTAAGCCCCCGACCGGTCTTCCGGAATATATGGTAGTGTAGGGCATGTTAGTGTAAGTGTGTGTGTAAGAGGCGAGGATAGGACAAGGAAGAGGAAGGACAGATCGCGCGCGGTCCGTGGCCCGTTTGGTAGGGTACTGCTCCGGCATTCGCCTGGTGTTGAACGTAGAAACGACGGAAAACTACCGATCAGAGCAGCCGGCCGCTAGAATTCTCCTCGAGACAGCGACTGAATTCGACCTAGCTGAAAGGCTATTGTCGAAAATCCTGCCACCATCAGGACTCGAACCTAGGACCTCCTGATCAGAGGCGCTGCAGTGACATCAGTTGATACACTGAGCTACCGCTACCGGTCCAGTCCTTTTCTTTAACTTCAGTATTATTGTTATCATTCGCCATCATCTTTTCAACTACAGGTGCAACATCATGTTTTCAAAACCTCGGTGTTTACAAAAAATTGATGTATTAAACATCGATACATTGATACCAGTGTTTTGTACTTGATGTTCTTACATTTTCGATGTTTTTGTTCGTGGATGAAAAATTCTTATAATCACTATTGCATAAAAGTCAAAATATGAAATAATAACGGATAGAACGTCTGTTTATGTGTACGAACCAAACGGATGCGGTGTACACTGCCTTCATCGAGCAGACTAAACCGTCCCCACAATTTCCAATGGGATATTCTAGAGAGACAGAGAAAGACTGACAGAGAGTGAAAGAGAGAGGGAGACAAAGAGACTGACAGAGAGAGATAGAGACTGGCAGAGAGAGTTCGAAACTTAAAATTGGTTGTTTCAGCACTTAAATCTATTGTTCCTTTTTTCTAGGCCTCTTCTTCAAAATAACATATTTCAGTGAGGTCTCTGTATTTCGAATCTCAAAGGGACTTCGAAAAAAATCGATGTCCCGAATTGTCGAATATCGAAAATTTCAAATCATAAAACAACATAAACCATCGCACACCAATGTTATTACGGTACTCTGAGAACACCAAAGGGGTGATAAACGATTAATCACAATAAATTGGCATATCATTTGTTATGGATACATAAAGCAGTTGGAAGTTAGCGCGCGTGCAACTGGGGAACGCGCTCGGTTAAGGCGTACTAGGCAGTGAACTCAACCACTCTATACTACGATTTATTCAGAGCTGCCTCTGACAGGTCATCAACTGTTACAATATCATCCAATCGGGAGTATACACGACACTACAGTGACGTCACTATGGTGGCCTTCAACCTTCCAATTGGATGACACCGTAACAGCCGATTTACGTCAGAGGCAGCTCTGAATACATCCAAATATAACGTGAAGTTGACGCGACTCCCTAGCGGTGATGTCGCCGGGGTGATATAAGGAGCCGCGGGCGACGTAGCAAGTAGTGAGTGCGCCTCTTACTTTTAGGCTACCGTAACTTACTTTTAGGCTACCTCCTTTTCCCCACTAAAGTCACACCTTTACTCTCCCATTCCTGAACCACATTTCTAAGAACTGTACCAAGTCTTTTTGCCGCATGGTTCACACATTCTTGCTTTTCAACTTCCACATCATACTTTTTTTAGATTTTAAAACATTGTGTGAGTCTTAGCATCTCCCTCTCCAACCATTTGTGTAACGCAGACCCATCTCTCTCATACATCTGCTCCACAAAACTAAAGCAGCATCTTTTTTCATGGCATCTGTAGTATCAAAATACTTTTGTTGACACTCATCTGATTTGTTGTGGTCTGCATCCAATTTGCCAAATTCAACACAATTGAGATAGAGTAGCCTTTTCATTTATACAAGCAGGATAGTAAGTTGACATTACCTGGAATTCCAGTAAAATACCAGCCAAAACATCAATTACAATGTCAATATCGTAACATACACAAACAGGCTAGTTCACTCAGGCACTATCCGATTCAAAACAGCAATTACTAACAACATATACTAGAAGATTGTGATCGTATAACATAAAAATACTTATTGCCATAATCAATAAAAGATTTTTCATAATGATTGGCTTTGACAGTTACACTCATCTTCATAATCAGCGTAAAGTATCTGTTTTCACTTCTAAATATAACAATTAACGACAATCACGCACAAAGCTTTTAGTGCTGGTAACAAGGCGGCAGTTTTAAAATTAGAAGAAAAATAGCCGTGATAAAACATGAATTTAGTGAAGCATCCCATGAATGATGTCGAATAGGGGGCGCCGGGGGAGGTATTTAAACGCTGGACCATTTAAAACTGGCTCCTGTGACGTCATTGTGCTTTCAATATGCAAAAAATATTTAATATTTGTAAAGCGGAAGGACTGTAGATTTTTTGAAGACAAACATCCCCAAACGACATTTTCTTCAATTTTCCCCAAAAACTCAGTCATGGGTCAGGTCCCCTTGATATTGTAATTCTGCCTACTCGACGTGCCCACTATTTGGTTCTTCTATTTGGACTCAGGTGACTTAGACTCTGAACTGGTAATTCTCCTGGTGTCGATAGTGCTTTTACTATTGTACATATTTCGGTTGTAGGGGACGTTTAGCAATATTTTACAATGATATTCTCGCATATTATTAAATGGCAGAAAGCGAAGTACAATAATACAATTATTTAGGATACATTCAGATACTAAATTAATTCACAAATACCTATTCGTTCTGTTTGATAATCATGCAAGTAATTTTTTCTCTAGCTTTTACATCGTCCTAAAATTACTTCATAATAACTTACTTCAATGTTATATTTTCTTTTTTCTCCCAATTATTTCATATAAGGTTTGAATTCGGTTTCATTGTGTAATAACTGCACACCACTCACAACTAATACACAAGACTTCTGTTTTGAACTCAACGAAAAGTTTTTTTTAGCTCTGACAGGAGCATACAGAACAATTTCCACGGATACCTTGCAAGTTGTCATTGGACTGATGTCTCTTAATTTAGAACTTCAAAAATTCATTATTAGAGCAGAACTTAAAAAACTCTTAAATTATACATCAATTATATAGGTATTATTGTAAATACTTCACCTCAAAAGCAAATCACGTCACTAAATGATTAATACACATTTGGCAGGAATTCTTGTTAAAAACATTATTTTCTTCCTCATGTCGGCTTCGTTTCTATAAACAGAAAAGGTTTTTTTTTCCGTCAAGGAATACAATTTCTTTGTATGACAAGGCATTACAACTTTAATTTCAAACTAATTCCCTCAATCTTATTGTCACCAATGTGTTTGTGAAGAAGTAATAAAACCGTTTATTGTGCTTATATGACTATGCAATATACGATGGCTTAAGTTAAAATATTAATTTTTTTTGCGGAATTTAATACTTCACGAGAGAGAGAGAGAGAGAGGGAAAAGAAGGAGAAGAGAGAGAGAGAGAGAGAGAGAGAGAGAGAGAGAGAGAGAGAGAGAGAGAAGCGAGAGAAAGGCAAACTTTTTAAACTACATAAAACAATCTGACTTAGCATTTACCCGGCCCTTCCAAACGTCTTCCTGACTTAGAAATATCCAATTGTGGACTTAGAAACTTTAAATTACAGTTATTTTTCATTGCACTATTGGGAGCAATTACAAAAGGAACGTATTTTTCTTCGAACTTTTAATGTAAATTAGTCAAATGTGTGAATAATATTATTATTGCAGCTTATGTATTTATATCCTTGTATTAGAAAACAAAAAGTAGGAACAATGTAATACAATATAAATCTGCATTATTTTTTTATTGTTGGCTTCCCATTTTTACATTACAACTTGTATTTTTTGTTCTTTTATTTTTCAGTGAACATGCTATACTTCGCGTTCGTGATGGGACCTGCCTCCAGGGACGAGAAACTGTTTTGGTACGACATACACACCGATTTCACGAACGCAGAAGTAAATAACGATAAACACGCGGAAACGCAGCATGTCAAAGAAGCTTCGGGGAATACATTACAAACTGATCTCGGAATGGCATTTTGCTTCACAGGACTGCTGTCTTTTCCAATTTTCTCACTCATGTTACAAATGTTGCATCGCAAGTTGTGCACTCACGTTATTTGCCTCAGCTACATCATGAATTCCATTTTGCTACTGTGTGCCGAATCCGAAGAAGTTTTTCTCCTATCTGAAGTCTTCCTGGCTATAGGGTCTGCAGGTACTACCATGATCTCTCCAATATACGTGAGTGAGATTGCTCATGATGACGTTCGTAGCACATTGCTGGCTACGAGCAATCTCATGCAGAACACGGGATCGCTCGTCGTTCAAATCACGCTTTCTGTATTGCCAAAGTATTCCATTTGCTGGTTGGCTCTCATTCCCTCGGCTATTGTGATTATCTGTCTGTGCATCTGTCTTCCCGAGTCACCTATATTTTACTTGCGAAGAGACAATACTGATGCTGCCATTCACTCTCTACGATGTCTCCGGGACAATTCTGCGGACATTCTCAAGGAGATCGAAGAAACCAAGGCAGCTCTGAAAGCAACGTTCTCGGACGGACATGCTCCAACAACTTTGGTCCAAGACTTCTGTAATAAGCGCACACTCAGATTCTGCAGTGTTGTGATTATGCTGTACCTCATTGGGCATTTCGCCGGATTTACTGCTACAGACCACGAGCTGACCTCCTTGTTGGAGAAACTCAATACTTCGAACGCTGGTGCCAATCCATTTTTGCAGTGCATTATCTACATGATTGGCAACGTGACTGCTATGATCATATGTGATCGCGTAAATCGAAAGACTGCGCTTATCATCTCTCTTGGTGTCTGTTCGTTTGCTCTCTTTGCTTTTGGAACGAGGAACTACTTTTTATCCACCATGAAGTATGGAGAAGGGGACGGAATCACCAATTTTACGCTCTTACTTACACACTTTTCCACGTGTTAAGTTTTAACATCGGAATAGGCGTCTTCCCTGACATCGTCACCACAGACATTTTCTCTCCCAGAACTCTCACTCTGCAATTGACAATTGTAGGAGTGATTGCTTGGCCATTTTCTTCCTTCGTCGACGATCTCCTGTACGAAACTCTGATGGCAAAATTTGGCAAGCCTGGCACTTTCTGGACCTACAGTTGTACTTGTGTACTCGGTGCTCTGTTCATTCATTTCTTTCTCCCTGAGACGCAGGAAGTGGCTGTGGATGATCTACTGATGAACAGAAACGAAAACTTGGATTTGGAAAGAATTAAAAATCAATGATTCAATACCTTCGTTTTTAAATTTATTTTAAAAACTATTCAATGTCTGAGGTAAATATGACCTCTCATTTCTCTACTAAAAATCATTGTCTTAAATTATCTTTACATGCATTTCATAAACATTTAATAAATTGTAATAGTTTAAGCCTAAAGATGAGTCTTCTGCATTTAGGAAGAAGGGGCAAACTAGCTACATGGAAACAATAATTTCAATGTAAGGGATTGAATATTGATATAGTAGAGATAAATACAAAATTTTCTACTAAATGGATCGAAAACATTCCTGTTCAATTCTCCTTATGTTTTGAAGTTAGAAGACATTTGATGAGGATATATTTCTTCTGATCCATTTATCCAACAAAACACACAAACGGCACACAGGACTCGCACAGTTGCCAGGCAGGGAAAGACATTATGTATGTACTAGGATATAGATGGGTAATAAACAAGGAAACATGGATTAGTTCGATACTCCTACTAACTCAAGAGATCTGTGAAAAACATATTCACAATTACGGAAGTTAGCGCGTCTCCATTTCAAACGCGTTTGCCTAATCGAAGACTATTAACGTGTTTTTTCTTGTAACATGCTGTAAGGAGCAGGTGATTAAACGTCTCGGTGATTGAAACGTCTTCTTCATATTGTCAGTAATCTGGATAGAAAAGTGCGTGTTAAACTTAAACGGTGGAAAATGCTTCCAAAACAAAAATGTGCTAAAGTCATGTTGCGTCAACAGTGAATATCTGAAGAATCAACTTTGGAAGGAGATGGAAAGTTAGTGTTTTGAACAGTATGCAGTATGAACGTAGGTAATCAATTAATTACTTCATGCCATATTTAAATGTAAACAGTGTTTAAAAATTATTTATTGCTTACATGTCATCGTCATTTCATGTTTCAGCTGCCTCGTAAGAAGTCTTTAGATAATGCAACACTTACAGACAGCGACTCACTTAAAAAATGTTTCAATGTCGAAAAATAAAGGTTCTAAAGAAAACAACTTGGTAAATCCCGAGTTTAGAGTGGCACGGCTCCTTCGATTCACTGATTTGGTTCATTAGAAGAGAATCGACTCCATGAACTGAACCCTTGTTTATACGTAGTATTCGCGTGTAGTTAAGTTCATGATGTTACAGCAATAAATATAATTATTTTAAAAAAAGGTAGATCGGGAGAATACCCCCCTGCTCCAAAGCCCACTGTACGTATAAATCTCCGTAGCAACGTACTCTCATTAAGTGAACTGATTATTCGTATTTTTTACGCTCCAAATTTAATTTGTAACCAAAGCATTTTTTTCACCAAGTGGTCCGCGACGTGCTACCGCACGTCGCTACCCGACGGATCCAACGTGCTACGTTCGCGAGGACCTTCCGGCCCTCGCTCTCGAGACCTGGTTCACGCCTCCGCTGTCGCTCCGGCGCTCACGTTGTTCTATATACCTTCCTCACTTTTAAGAAAATTCATACCTTCCATCTCAGTAGACACACAAACCTATTTGAAGAAGACTTGAAATGCAAAAATACACACAATTCCACGCCAACAAATTATCAGATGACTTCTCATTTAACATTGAACATAAATAATTCAGTTGTTATAGTGAACCGCGCAACTATAAACACAGGAATCGCGAGAAATAATGAATCATAAAAGGAACCAAAGGAACCGTGCCAACCTAAACCCGGGATCAACCAACAACTTTGGAGTCGGTCACTGTAAAGAATACAGATAGGAATTTATTTTAGAAGGAAATGTGTAGTGCATTTTATCTGCAAACTCCCTTTTAAGGCATTAGAGAATGGACATTTTAGTGCATTTATTGAAAAATACTGCCAGAGGAATATTTCCAGCGAATCAACGTTAAGGAAAATCTCCCTTGATCCACTTTATACAGATGTAAGTTAAAACAAATTAAGATGGATATAAAAGTTCTCTTTAAATATAACCTGTTGCAATTTAATATTTTTCCGTTTAAAGTGTGACTAAGGGAAGTATATTTCAATTTGACTTAGACACATGGATTATCGTATTTCCGCAGATGAGCGCTTACCGTATTATTAAAATGAAATAATATATTTTTTACTTTGTTAAAAATAAGAAATTCTTATTTTTGTTGACATTTTCTATGAAGAATACTATGATGTACTTAAAAAGATTAGCGGAAATAGTTATTGTTTAATGCATTTTCAGGTCCTAGAAAACATAAGAACAGGCGTAGGTAACTCAAACATTCGGTTGTGTTTTAACAAGACAACTGATCCATGTGGCAGGAACATCGCGAAAGTAACTAGAAAAACGTGAAGAAAGTGAACCTGGAACACCTCATGTAATTACTCTTGAGGTTTTAGACTGCACTGACCACGCAAGCATTGGCGGAGTTGTTTGTGATGCACTAAGTGAGTGAACTTTATAGACATAAATTAAATTGTGCGGATGCAAAGTGTTTGCAATAGTACTAGTAAATGTAATGCATTTTCCATAGGTGCATTGTGGCCCGAGGAAGACAATGAAGATACATTTCTACTCATGGTTACTGATGCAGCGTCGAACATGTTAAAGACAAGGCAAGCTTTGCTGTTCTTGTATCTTTAATTGAAACATATCACACTCCTTTCTCACGGACTTCATAGGGTAGCGGAAGAAATGTGGTATCAATTCTCGTATGTTAATGCAGTGATTTCCTATGTTAAGAAGATATTCATCAAAGCACATCGCGAGTCAAACTTTTGAAGGACAAGGCATCGGGGTTTATGTTTGCCTCAGGAACCGTTCTGTCTAGATGAGGAACGCGAATAAAAGCAGCTCTGTACTATTCTGACAATTTGAAACATGTGAGAAAGACAGACTCTTTATTTTTTTGAAACTTCAGCTTATAATTTGAATATCTGACTACTCTAGTTACAATATTCAAATGTCTTGTAGTTAATAATTGTAAGAAATTTTTAATTGGGCTGGTATGAAGTGCCTTAAAAGTAAAGGGAGCCAGAAGCATTCCTCGGCTATTAAGGCATGCAGAATGACTACAGTGCAGAGCCAACTAGCTTCCATTAAGACACGTTTTGGAGAATTACCTTTGAAGGAAATAGGAATACCTTTGAACACGGTGTTGGAAATTTATAAATCATCTGTGATGTAACTTTACTAGAAGCTGTAGGTTTAACTGTAAAAGAGAAACTGCAGGAAGTAAAGAGTAGAAAACTTGCACGTCCACGTGAAGTAAAATTAATGGATGGAGGGTAACTGACATGTGAGAAAGGTCATATTCTGCTTAAAATGGAGGGTAACTCACATGTGAGAAAGGTCATATTCTAAAAATATTATCTCAGACAAAATAAGATATTGACTGCCTGAAAATTTGGAGAAATGATTGGTTGCATATTGTAACAAATTTAATTTAGAAGAAATAGAAATTTACACAAAAAATGTGTTTTTAAATTTCTCATTCCATTTAATATTTTTATTTTAAGTGCACATGTAGTTGCATATTTCCTCTTTTGATACATATAAACGTACATATTTTTCCTAATCTTTACTGTGTAGATGCATGTATGCTTTGCAATTTTTAGTGCATATAAATAAATGTATTACAATTTGACATCATATTGAATTACAAATAGTGTTCCAAAATTAATTGCACTAGACATGCAAAATTAGAGACTTCCTCTGAAATTGTTTTTAATTTTCTTTAAATTTTAAGCTAATCCTGAAATCTTTTCATGCAAATTTGTTCAATTGCTTTCAAAATACACGTACTAAGCAAATAAACTCTAAATCTCGTAAACGGATTTGTTTACCAAAGTCCGAACTGTGTCCAATTCTAAAAATTAATGAAGTGATTAAACAAAATTTAATACTCGTTGCCTGAAATCGCAATAAATAAAAACTCTTATTTATTTATTTAATATTTATTTTCCTTTTTTAATATTAAGAAAGAATTGTAATTCTAGTGTTTTTGATAGTTTCAATGCATCTACATTAACAACATGCTATGAAACACTACTGCCTTTTTAGAAAAACATGAATCATTACGACTTTATTTTCTAGATTGACGTTAATTAAAACTAACTTTGTAATGAAACGCATACATTAAAACAATTGCAAGTGGTACTTTTACAGGCGAAAATTTGTTTCATTTAACATTCCCTAAATGTAATCCCAATAGTACATATCCCAAGATGTACAAGTCTATTATATATTAATGTATTATATTATATATTAATATATTAATAGTAACTGTATTTCATTTAAAACTTTTTAATTTCGAATTTGCATTCTTAACACGAAAGAGGCACCACGCTAAGATAGTCGTGAATAATATGCCAAATGAATCTAAAGAGAATTACTTTCCCGGGAAGTGAACAAACAATTAGTACATACGACTTTCCCATCATCAACTTATCTTTGTGTATCCCTGTGGATTCTATTAAAGGAGAAACAATCGTTCTGAGATTTATTTTTATACTTCAATATATTGGTTAAGTTTTACATTAGTGCATGAATTTTTTGAATTACCTCAGCAACCATATGTAAAGGATACTACAATCCCTCCAATCTAGATTCAGATTTGATAAACCGAGTGTCACCCAGCAATAAGCATCTACTGATAAGGCTAGATTTTTTCTTTTATGTAGATCTTCAAAGTTAGAAAAGAGATATAGTGTGCTTTGATTTTAGCAAGAGATGGATGGCTGATTAATAGAAGTGTATATGTTGAAATATTCTTGTTAGAACTTAATGTAACTTTTACAAATTTAAGAAAGTATGTGCTATGTTGTAGTAGCAAATTAATTTTTAGGTATTGAATCTTAAAACATTTTGGCTTAAAAACACGATCGGAGCGTTCAGCAAAGCATTATACAGTGCTTACAAAATGATCTAGATGTGTATTTTCAAATGTGTTTTTGTTAGATTGTATTTCAAATACCCATATTTAACTTTAAAGAAATATTAAAGTGATTCATTCATATACAACAAAAAAGAAGTGGAAGCGAGACAATTTGAGGTCACAAAGTCTTTCTCATTCTCAGTTTTATGCAGTGTAGAGTTCTTCTTGCAACATGGTGAATCTTCAAACTAATCATGTGAACTAGAACTCATGAATGAGATTTTGAGTTTTTCAGGAAGAGATGAGAGTCAAGTGATGAAAAGTCGAACGGCTACGTCGGTAAAATATTCACCTGTGTAGTTCATTTTGTTGGCAGTTTTCAATGTTACAATTAAAAGTTATTTTGAAAAAATCACGAATTGAGCGTTACAAGAGCGGTTAAAAACGTATTTCGATACAATAATATGATAGAAATTAAACGGAAAAACTGGGGTTATGAAATCGACAAATCAGCAAAAGTTATAATGGAAATAAACCTACTAGTTTTGCCATAAGTCTGATTTCCAATAGAATCGCAAAACAACACAAAATAATGGCAGAGAAAAGTATACTGTAGTCAGGAAAACGTTCCTTTTTGGCTTTTAAGGCGTCATTTATTGTATACAATGACTTTCCCACATTAATATGAAGGTTCATCCTCAAGACACATACGTCAATCTATGATATATCATTTTCAGATAATTTAAGCAAGATTAAGTATTAATTAAGGAAGACGGAAGAAAGAAGTAATGAGTCGATTTACCAAACCACCGTCGGAGCTACTTGCAATGGTTGCGTCGAATTTATAAAACGCAGACTCTGATTCCACCAATGGCGGGAATCAGACGCTCTAAAAATCAATACATAATAAATGCCCTCCTAGTTTAATTCGAGAGAACGCCCTTTGTATTGCTATGATTTTTACTTCGTTTTATCCTGTACCACAACGGACAGGTCTTAATTAAAAACATCACTCTTAAATGATAGTAGAAGCATCCAGTAGCACCGGTAGCGGTAGCTCAGTGCATCAACTGATGTCACTGCAGTGCTTCTGTCCGGGAGGTCGTGGTTCGAGTTCTGATGGCGGCAGGGTTTTTGACACTAGCATTTCAGGTAGGTCGAATTCAGTCGCTGTCTGGAGGATAATTCTAGCGGCCGGCTGCTCTGACCGGTAGTTTTCCGTCGTTTCTCCGATCGCCACCGTCGAACGCCAGGTGAATGCCGAAGCAGTACCCTACCAAACGGGCCACGGACCGCGCGCGATCTGAATCTTTCCTCTTCCTTGTCCTATCCTCTCCTCTTACACACACAATTACACTAACATGCACTTCACTATCACATATTCCGGGAGACCGATCGGGGGCTTAGAGCTTCCCCGACTGGGGCGGTGCTCCGCTGGTGGGAGACTTGTATACAACCTTATCATCTTCAAATTTTTAAGTTACTATATTATTAAACTTAAAAGTCACGCCTGAGTTGTCACGTTATTATTTATTGATGTTTTTAAGGCACGTCAGTTTCTTTGGTTATTTGACCTGTTAATATAGCAAATAGCAGGCTATCGCGATGAATTGCGCTTCCATCTTTTGTGAACCATGAGCAATCGCGGGAGATGGCAGTGTTTCCGACACCGACCTGTACATTGGCTTTTGATATATTTCCCCCTCCAGGTATTTCACCCAGTAGGACACCTTCCCAACTGTGACAAGCACTGGTCTCCCGACGTGTGTGTTAGTGTAGTGCTTGTAGGTGTGGTGGTGGGGGGGAGTGGGGAGCGAGGATAGTACAAGGGAAGGATCGCGCAAGGTCGACTGGTACCGTGATTGGTACCGTGATTGCTCACGGTCCGTGACCCATTTGGTAGAGTACTGCTTCTGCTTTCAGCTGATATGGATAACAGAAAACAAGGAAAACAACCTATCAGAGCAATTGACTGCTAGCATTCTCAACAGCGGCTGATTTCTTCGTAGATTTTATCTACCTAGTGTTGAAAATCTGCAATCTTTGGGAATCGAACTCTAGAACCATCGCGTCAGATTCTCTGTTGAAACATCGTTAATGCTGACTCTAAGGTAACTCAGGATCACATTTTGAAACCCCGTGAATTCGTGAAAGCAGACGAAGAACAGTTGTCAACAATGGAGCGCCAAACGAGCATGTTATAAATCAACGACGTAAAAACTGAAACATGCTGACTTCAGAAGGAAACGTCCCTAAAAAGAACTAAGCAAAAACCCGCGCGCGAAATTTCGTGAACAACAATAAGTGTTAAAGAATCGGGATGCAATGAAAGATCGCACCCGCCGAGGTGACTGAGGGTATCAATTGACGTCAATGCAGTGCCTCTGACCGGGAGGTTCTAAGGTTTGAGTCCGACGATCGCAGGATTTTCGATTAATTTGCAGGGTCGAATTCAGCCGCTGTCTGTCAAGGCGAATGCCGCAGTAATACCCTTACAAACGGGCCACGCAACACGTGCAATCCTTCTTGCCTTTTTCTTGCCCTACATTCACTCCTTACTTACACTTACACTTGCACGGCACCACACATGACTGGAGACCAGTTACTAGTTTAGAACGTGTTTCGGCCGGGGCGACGTCCCGCTAGTGGGAGATACCTGGATTGAAAAACCCCACCTACCTACGTGTAGATCGGCCGCAAATTTCTGCTTCCAGCGGGGAAAGAACACCGCCACTTCTCATAATTAAAATGATCATAGTAATTGATATGTCCGGAAATACGAAATAGTTAATCAATGGAAGATCGTGGCCAGGGCTGAGAGTCACCGCGATTTCGCGGGATTGTCGAGACTTCGAAGACAATCCTGATTTATGATTTATTAGGGGATACAAGCGCAGACTTGGTTGTCAGCTGAGTGCGATGTGCATTTGTTCGCTGACGTCATCCCCACCACTCAGAGAGTACCACTAGTTGTAATCATACTGCCAACCTAAGCGGAAGAAATATGAAACAAGAATGGATTGGACCCATACCTCATATTCGCATACAATTTGTTATCGCCGCATTTTCATGAATAAAATATGGCACAGAAAAACAGCTGAGAGCTCTAGAAAAACACAAAGATGTGAATGGTTGAACGAATTTGCATTGATTCTTATCTAAATATATCAATATAATAGATTGTCAGAAATAATATGCATATATATATATATATATATATATATATATATATATATATATATATATATGTCTCTAGTTTTTTTTATAAATTCACACACACACACACACACACACACACACACACTCCTCTCAAGATCGTGAGGTTGATGAAAAATACTAGCATTAATACAATTAGTTGTATACATTTTCTTTGCGAATTTTTACTTGTCGATTTAAATAACTTTCTACGTGAGCTGAAGAACGACTCGATCAAAGACTGTTATTGGTGTTTGCTGAGGCGGCGTGGGAAGCTTGGAGTGGGCGTTCCGACACTTGACACCCCGTTGGCAACAAGGCGGACGGGGGTGGGGTGAAGACGCGCCGGGATCGGCCATCTCTCCCTCCATCCCTTCCCTCGAACAACGCGCCCGGCAACAGTGCAGGTCAAATTTCCTGAATCGCTTCTACGGAGAAACTTGGGCGAATCAATAAAGCAAACTCTGGCCTCCAAGAAGTGCTAAATTAATATTCGCGAGTGTATTTTGCAGGTTGTGTACTTCGCCACAAAAATGAATTTCATCTTAGTAAGAAGGATGTTCAAAATAATCTGTAGAACATTTATGCTCCCTGAGTGTATTTATCTGAGATTATTAACGAATTAATAGATTACCTGGGAAGATAGCCTACCAAGCGTGACATTCTGTAATGGAAAGAAACAAAGAAAAATGAGAGAATATTTTTTATATCCTCCAGACGGCATTACTGATGGAGGTGAGATGAAATGATAGATTGAGAAAATAGGGTATCTCTGAGGAAAACTATAGCGAACCCGCTGTGTTAAGCACCAATTCCACGAGTGGTAATGATTTGCATTCAGCTACTGGGCGAATCCAAGTTGCTTTTCTGACACGTTTGTGGATAGTGCACGGACAGGCGTACCCATCAACTCAATCCTCTGGTAGGGCCTACTTTTAATGGGATATGTACAGTTAATTAGCAGGCAGTGTTCATGAGAGTACCGATAAAGTACCTTCGGTATGCTACAGGTGTGCAGCTGCAGCGGGAAGGTGTCATTCGGGCAAGAGTCGCAAAGGGAGCAGGCTTAACACACTGGCGTTGACTCCGCACTTACAATTCATGTGACGGATGGCTGCTCTAATCGGTACGAATCCGCGGTTTCTCCGATCAACATCAGGCGAACGCCGGAGCAGTTCTCTAATAAACGGGACACGGACCGCACGCGAACTCTCCTTCCTCTTCCTTGTCCTATTCTCGCCCTTTACACGTACTTACACATTCATCATGCACTACACTACTACACATGCCGAGAGTCCGGGGGCTTAGAGCCCATCCCGTGTGGGCGGTGCACAGTTAGTGGGAGATACCTGGTTGTAGGAAAATCCCGAAAGCTTACTGTTAGGTAGGCGCCGGATCTCGGCCTCCAGGGGGAAAATCAAACAACTCCCGCGATACAAACACGCCCTACACCTACGGGACTTAGCAGTTGACGCGCCCGGAATCAGTAATCAATCAATCAATCAACGACGCGCATGAGCCTCCGGGCTCCGGTGCTCGCTCGGGCCTGCCGACCCGCCCCGCGATTGCTACCTGTCATGGGCGCGTCCGCCCAGCAAATTCCACGAACGGCGGGTACCATGGATACCGAACCCCCGGGGCAATCGATACGCGTCCGGCGTCGCGGTCGCCGCCGCCGCCGCCGCCGCCGCCGCCGCCGCCGCCGCCGCCGCCGCCGCCGCCGCCGCCGCCGCCGCCGCCGTCGCCGCCGCGACGCCAGACTCCGTCAGGAGCTGCGACCGTCCGGCAGCGCGCGGCGTGCGTCCGTCCTCGCTCGCTCGGCCCTCCACCGGCCCTGACCTCCACCCCGGCGGACGCCGCGGCACCACGGCGCAGAACGTGCGGCTGGCGCTTGCGCCCCAGCTCAAGACCCCGCCCCGGTAAGGCCTGCCGACCTGGCACGCGGCGCGCAATTGCGACACGGCGCTCCGCGATGAGAAAACTTGCCCCAACGAGGACAAAGGAAGCTCTTCATTAAAAAAACACAATATTTTGAGTCGTATCAACGATAAAGTTATTACAAATTCAGGAGTTACAATAAGAGAAAAAATACGCAATTATTAATTTTACATCAATTATGTACATTCGAGAGCTTGTATTTTAGATATAACAGCATCGAATAATTAATTCCTTGGGTAGAGAAGAAAGCAATACTACATTAGCAAGATTGGGAGGAATTTAAATACATGTTTTTAAAATATGTATTTGAAATACTTTTTCATTTTTTGAAAAACTGTGTTTTTGATCATGTATTTTAGAGCTGTATTTAAATACAAAGAATAGGTGTATTTAAAAAAAGAAATACTTAAAATACATCAAATACAGACGAAGAAGAAGATAGTTTACAACACGGATAGTTTGTTTTAGTTTGATTCTGCCAGTGAATGAACCTCATTGAAACAAAAATAAAAGCCCCTTTCAGCTGTTGAACTTCAATTCTTTTCATTTTTAAACGATAAACCCGAATCATTAAAAATGCTGTACAATTATCTGACAATAAAAAAATCGTTTATTCGTTGTAATACTTATTTATGTTCATCAGCGCCACTTCAACAACTACTTTCGTTTGCGAGTTTTATACATTCGCCAACTTGGGGTTAATTGTCTGATAATTCGTTGAAAATCCAGTCCTTTAGAAAAAAATCCGTTTCTTTGAGTTAGTTTTTTTAGATAATTTCAATATTTGAAAGTGTTTTTGTGAAAGTGTAAGTGAAAGTGTTTTATATTTAAAAGTTTTTAGTTATTGTCCAGAAATTCATGATTGCCAATTAGTAATGTATTGTAATTACAAAGAATTTTTGCAAATCATTTGAATACTAAATTTAAAGTATTTTGCCCAACCCTGTACATTAACATCTAACTCTTGAATGACGCCTCTTTACTGTAAAGAAAATTTAGAACATAACTTAATGATATGATCTAGGTTAAGAATACAGTTACATTAATCACAGGTAGGGGCAGGTGTCTTTTGTAATAGGCTCAATCCATTTTAAATGGTACAGAATTTAATTAATGGGTTCCTCAACCATGTCGAAAAAAAATTCATATTTTGTACATAAATTTCCTTATATTTTGGCTGTTCAAAGACATCTTTGATTTATTTTTATTGTATCTGGTTTACAAATGGCGGCCATTTTTGTTTCACGCCGTGCGCCATTTTTCGCGTTTGTAGAGGTTTACTCTTTTCGAAATTATTCAGCTCTGGGCTGTTCAACCATTCTAGAATAAAAAGCATTGGATTCAGTATACTCTGACCTACAAATTGAATTATTACATACCTACCTTCTATTTTTTTATTTGAGAAAACTTTGCAACCAAATCTATGGAATGGAAATGAACCAAGATGATATCGTAGTCTTCCGCGGCCAGAATTATGATCTGGGCTGTCCGGGTGACGCCGCGTCGAAGGCTGGGGTGCCGACAGCCCAGATCAGAAATGAACCAAGTTCGATTTTCAGAGAGTAATTTCCCAAAGAAGGAATAGAACCTCAGACTTAATTTTTCTGTGCTTTTATACATAACAGAATAGTTACTGTTTGTAAAATATCATTGGTAAGTAACGAACCCCATAAAAATTACACCCTCTTAAAAATTGGAATTTTCGATTTTTTCCAATTTAAACTGTATATCTCTGTTGGGGGACCAGATAAAAATCGGAAAATTCCACACATAGTAGATCGCTATGATACCAAACTAAATTAAAAATTTCAACTTTTAATTTAATTGAAAGTATTTTTAAAAATTGTAAACTTCGCAAAAAAATGCTTCATTCTACGTTGAGGATACGTTGTGAAGTAGTAATCATATTATTTTGAAGCTATTTAAGTTAAAATCCATTTTGATTTAAAATAATTAATTATACTTTATTGTTAATAAACATAAACGTTGCGTAATCTACTTTGAAAATTACTTTTCTTGAAAACAAACTTATATCTTAACATCTACGTTTGTAATTAAAAAAGGGTAATGTTGATGTCAAAAGCTGAACCAAATAATATAAAAATAGTTTATAAAAGATAACAAATAAATAAATTTAGCGTTTTGTTTATATTTTCGCGTGTATGTTTGCCACTTTGCTTAATATTTCTGAATGTTTCTTCGATTGCACAGTACTCCTTAAGTGCAGACGCGACTGAGTTAAGGAAGCAAGAGAATCAGCATGTGCCAGTGGAGAGGCAAACATGGCACGTGGTACGGTATGGCAAACATGGCTCGTGCTATGGGCGCCACTCACTAGGGGCGCTATGTAGAGTATAATAGCTAAAACATTTTAGCATTTTTAATTTTTTTTTTAAGAGTGTGTAATTTTTAAGAGTGTGTAATGTTTAAGGGGTTCCTTACTTACCAATGATATTCTACAAACAGTAACTATTCTGTTATGTATAAAAGCACAAAAATTTAAGTGGAGGTTCTATTCCTTCATTGGAAAATTATCTCTGAAAATCGAACTTGGTTCATTTCCATTCCATAGATTTGGTTGCAAAGTTTTCTCAAATAAAAACATAGAAGGTAGGTATGTAATAATTCAATTTGTAGGTCAGATTATACTGAATCCAATGCTTTTTATTCTAGAATGGTAGAAAAGCCCAGAGCTGAATAATTTTGAAGATAGTAAACCTCTACAAAACAGTGCTAAACATTTTTTTCAAAGAAGTTCGATTGTCCATCCTTTTTTTTTTTTTATCAGGTAATCGTTCACAAACACTTTTATATTTTGAACTGCATATTGGTTGTGCACAAGATAAATGTAATTCTCCAGATTCGTGTTTCTTGAAAGCAATGACTGCATTTTTCCAACAATTCAAGCCGTCTTCAACGAACGCTTCAACGAACGAAGATATCTGGCAGCTAGAACTTGAAGGAATTGGCTACTGCTTTTCTTTAGCTTCAATGCAAATTGTACCTACATATAGCTTTCATTTTCGGATTAAGTGTCAACCACTTATAAGTATTTTGCCAACGTTTAAAAGCAGCAGGTACTTTTTATCCTGAAAATTAATGTAAAAATAAATATTTTAAATAAAATATAAATAATATTTCCGTATTATAGGGAATTCAAAAAATGTATATACAACTGAATGCAAATGAAATTAAAAGTTGTATTGGAATTAAAAATTAAAAAAGTAATTTAATATAATTAAATTTTTCTCTATTTATATTTTATTTAAATTTAAAATTAATAATTTTTAAATTAAAATATACCTGGAGTAGAATGGCTTAGAGGTTTCGTTGTAGTATTTTCTACCTTATTTATTGTGCTGGATTGTACATCTGGTGACAAAGTAGATGTATCCTACATTAAATTAAATAAATATATATACAAAATTTAAATGTTTTAACGAAACTATTGGTGTATATTTACGAAAATGCTAATACTTACGTTAGAATTTGTTGAAAAAAAGATAAATTGTTCCTTGTTTCTTTCTTTTACACATATTGATTGCGTAAATTGAAATTGAAGATAATGAAGTGAACAATTAAAAATCGTTAATTTTTTACACAAATCTGAAGCACAGACGTGAAATCGTCTGTGAAATCGCTTATGCCTGAATAAAATGAGTTCGCTATTCGAATGTTAGCTATGCCCCAAGACAGAGCCCAAGAGATAGCCCGTTATCTTATTTATATCAGAAATGTATCAGTTACATTTTCGATTGATTCGTAAACATTAACAATCATATCTTGCAGGTCGCAGCGACACAGCATTAGTTTGAAATATTATATTTGCTGTCCGGAATTATTCATGGACTTTTACACATAACTTAAAAAAGGGATTTAATCATAGTTAAATTGTAATAATATTTATAATTACTGTCTATTTTCAAATCACAATAATTTTTATTATTGCTTCAAAAATTTTATTATTTGTCTGTTTTTTAAAATATTAATATTTATTTTCAATACTTTTGGGGGTATGGAATTCCATACGCAGATATTTTTGGGGTATGGAGTGCTCCATACACTCCAATCAGCGCCGCCTATGTGCAATCATAACTCAAAGAAGAATTCTATCGTATGTCGTAGCACAGCCAAAGAGGGAGTGTGGTACTTACCACGTAACCTTCAAGCACGCACAATCCTAAGTCAACTTCAGTTTGCTTCCCAAGAAAACCTTCTTTTAATCCCTGTATTCGAGGTTTTCATCCATGATCTCTCAAAACATGGAATAGATTTGTTGTAGATGTACAAGATCAGTAATACTTTCTTGGCACAAACACCTGGCTTTGATTGGAACGACACATAGGTCTCTCTGGTGCCACTTCCGCCAAATGCGCACTACGTCATCATTGGAATAGCTCTGGATTGTCGCCGCCGCGTCAAACACGTCACCACGTCATCTCACACCTAGGCTGAGGGGCCTCATACAGCATCAACTGTTGTCACTGTAATACCTCTGACCGGGAGGTCCGGCCGGGAGAGGTAGCTCGTGCATCAACTGCTGTCACTATAGTGCCTCTGACAGGGAGAGGTGGCTCAGTGCATCAACTGATGTCACTGCAGTGCCTCTGATCGGTAGGTCCGAGATTCGAGTCCAACAATGGCAGTATTTTTGATACTAGCTAGTCAGCTAGGGCGAATTGGTATAAATTAGTGGCTAGGTATAAATTGCCTTGTAAGAATGGCACAGGTTTCATTTCCGTTGAACTCTGAATTCTTAAAACTTGCAAAATTGCAACAATGCGAGAAAATGTGCTGTTTAGGCCTGACTAGTATTCTATTTACTCAATATTGTCTTCAGAATATGAAGGGAGCTCTTGGCTTAGTGGATGGTGCATACACCTTCCAGAGATAGAGGTCGGGTTGAATCTCCCGCGATCAATTTGAAATTTATATTGGACAATGTAGCAAAGTCATTATCGCTTCCACCAACTCGCAATATCATGGGCTTTAATTACTGTAGTAGTGTTGAGGTCTTGAACCTAAATTAATAATATACACAAAGTATAACATTAAATATTATCTTTTCACTTAAATATGACAAGAGATATCTAAGCAAAGGAATGGAGAATTGAATCCTAGTTCTTATCTACATATAGTAGCTTATCTATGTAGAGTATCCATAGAGGTAAGCTACGTATAAGGATTTGTTCCACAATGCTGATTCAATGGCAAGTAGTATAACGGAGTATACATGAATTCTTGTCTTCTAAACTTGTTCAGGTAAATCTACAATGATGGAATATCCAAACGCGTCCGGTAATCTCATCAAGCCTCGACAACATCGGTGCAACATTCTTGACATTGTTGTTGTCCAGCCGGGTTCTTTGACAATACAATAAACGATGAGTTGCATTCGCAGAGTGAATGTTTGAGAATTATCCGGCTGAAACCTTTGATTGGTTTGGTTTGGTTTGTTTTTTTCGTGTTTCCAGGCGCGTCAGCTTTGGTCGTTATTCCCGTTAGTGTAGTGCATGTTTTTCTCGGGAGATGGCGGTGATCTTCCCCCGCTGGATGGCGAGATCCAGCGCCGACTTACCGTCGGCTAGTGAGGTTTCCCCCTAACCTGGACTCTCCCACCAGCGGGGCACCGCCCCAGCCGGACAAGTTCTAAGCTCCCGACCGGTCTCCCGGAATATGTGGTAGTGTAGTGCATGTTAGTGTAAGTGGTGTGTGTGTAAGGGAGAGAGGATAGGACAAGGAAGAGGAAGGAAAGATCGCGCGCGGTCCGTGGCCCGTTTGGTAGGATACTGCTCCGGCATTCGCCTCGAATGGCTAGAACCTTCGATCATCTGCATATTGCATTTATTTAAAAACAGGTTGCCTAAACTTTCGGCGCGTTCCGAATGATCATCAATGTTGTCTCGACTAAAAACGGGTTGAAGTGCACTGAAGTTTGTGGTTTTAAATAATCAAATTGATGAAATGCACACCACGTAGTCCTGTCCAGAGAGTGAAAGCAGAGAATTTGTGAAAGCACAGTTTGGGCTAACAATAACCGTCTCATTTCACATGATACATTGATTCCAAGAAAAAAATGTTTTTTATCTCAGAACGTTTGACCGTCCGTCTGTAAACAACAATTAACACTTAAACCGCACACAGCATGTTCACCATAACTGATACTCTCCGAAAGATCTCGTAGATGACGATGTCAGACGATTTAAAAAGGCATATTTCAATTTTGGAGAGTTCTCTACATGAAGCCTCAAGACAATTTTTGAATTTTTTGAAATATATCTTCAAATTTTACTTTCTCGCATACTACTGCCCAAAGAGTCACCCGATACCGAAAAAGTAGACAATTCGTGTTCCTAAATAAAGAAAATTATTTCCTTTAACGTACTGTGTAGCCAGAATCAACATTTTTTGGTCGGAAGCATGTGTTACGAAATTACGTCTGTCCGACCGCCCGGGCGTTCGGCCATCTTTTCGAAATTGGATAGTTTCAATTTTTTATAAACAGAAATATATTTTTGTTTTAAAATATTACGGGTACTCCGAGATGAGAGCACATGCGCAACTGGTGTGTGGTGAGTTTAATGTCAGTGTGCAAGAGCGCAACAGGTGATGGCTCTCCCAAATCGGTCGATGAGGAAGAAGTTGCCCACGGAGAGAGGAAGTGAACGGAAGTGATGTAAGACGAAGTTATACGAACAAGAAGTTCAAATGGATCAAATACAGTGCGCCAGGAAAGTGTCTCCGCCCAACCCAGAAATAAAAAGCACCAAATTTAGAAAATTCTACTGCTTTTTTATTTCTCGGTTAATTTTTCCTTCTGAACAAATAAATTCATTTCTTTAGAAATAAATACAATTTACATGTTTGTGGAGTGTTTCTATGCTTCTACAATGCAAAATTTTGCCTAGAATGTAGTTTTTCAAACTACCTTTTGAGTGCTTATTGCGGCTGCAGCATTCAGATTGTCTGAGTAGTTTCTTGCACAAAATATGCTTAAAATTGTCTTAAGAGCTTCTTTTCCAATTTTTGACGTTTCCTCCCCGCACATTCTGTATATAAAATGGTGTATGTTAACAAATCGCGGCCTAAAGTAACAGGTTCTAACTGCACTTTTATGAGTTATCGACAAGATTGGATATATTGATATACACTAAATATTCTCAAGAGAACTTTGATGCAAATTTTGATGAACGGAGATAATTTTAAAATATTGGAACCCGGAAACAACAATATCCAAGTTATACAACTCATTTACAAAAGGGACATATCATGGCCATATTGTACAGGACGAAAAGGAAACGTATTTCAACAAAAATTACAGGACTTAGCAGTACTCGAGACTGGAAAAAACAATATTCTTGTTTTGCATTAGATATTCATAATATAAAGTAAACATGATCATGATTTGGGACGTAGCCGATTTTAAAATATAAATTTTTATTTCGATAGCGACTCACGGTGGAATGGAAGGGCCAATAGTGACAGGTTTTTGCGCCGGTGTAGGCGTCAGGATAGAACTGTCGGCAGACGGGTTAAAGACAATAACAAAACTTAGATGTAGAAATATATAAGACACATGAAAATGGAGATGACATTTTTCATCATGACTCTAATTTTGTCAGAAGCTATTCAGATGTTGTGACTAGCACTGGAGAAGCAAATCAGACGTGCTAGCGAACGTTTGTAGAAGTTGATTCAGTAGGGGTCGCTCGTATGAAATATTTAAATATGGGAGACAGAATTATTATATTTTCAAATAGTTCATGAAACAAGAACGTTTAGTTAACACTATTGTGAAGATAAGTTGAAGTGGAAATACTCATCTGAGACATTCGGGAAGTATTTTAGTGTAAATAGTTTCTGTTATATTATTATTATTAGGTTTAGGGGCATCAACTTTATTTAATAATTATCTTACTATTTCCAGAAATCGATATTCAATTGAAAGGGCAACAATTTGCAATTTTAACATCAAGATACAAGAACAGAAGTTTTCCGGCGGAATTCATTCTTCGTGAGGAAACTTCACTTCAACGTCTTCACGAATCGTAAGCGTCGAGGAAAACATCGAACAAATAAATTTAATAAATATTTGGGAAGACAAGATCAAATAAACATCTAAAAGGCTTTGGTACACCACAGAAATATTTCAATTTAATGGCATGCCAATAGAAGTAATTGTCTAAAGTAAAATTTGTAAGGAAAATAAAAAAACTTTGATTAATTAATGTTGAATCAATAAAAGATGTAAATGTTTTAAAAAGGCTCTTATTTATTTAGACTTTGCAGATCAGCCAGACCTTTATTTTTAATAGAGAAGGTTTTTGAGAACATCTAGACCGTACGGATGGGATGTCATCCCAGATAAATATTTCTCAATCATACAAGAATTTCTGAGTCAGGCATTCATTAAAATTACATTAAAAATTAAATTGTTTAAATATTTTTCAACATAAGTAAGAAGCGTTGTCAAAAGTGCTATCTCAGCATATATTAAAACCGATATTAAAGAGATGAACATACTGGATTTTTCTACCACTAAGTTATTATTATAGGTTCTTTAACATTAAAATTATTTACACAAAACGTGAAATTTTTTGTAAAATATTAATTATTTATTCTCTTCGTGTTTTGCTTTAAGATCATATTAATATCCTGTGGTATGAAAACTCATTAAATGAAGTTGAAGTAACAAACAGTTTTATATCAATACATAGTACTTATGACAAATACTTATTTTCAATCCTTCAGTTTCTTCAACCAAAGAAAGACAAAAAAATTGAAAGTGCGGAAGGAATTCGAAAGCAAACTTGAGGAAAATATTGCAACAGTTTTGTGAAGATTTGGAATCTGATTCGTATCTCCGAATGCTTCTATCAGCTTCCCTTTCCAGAATGCGGGTTATCAGGGAGAGCGCTGAATGACATTGTGTGGCGGCCTGTTATATTGAAAATATCCATTAAACACAAGTCGCAAAAAAATCATAATTCCTACAAAAAATTCTTATCTAGCATACGACAATATATGTCATTGGATTCATCTTTTTTTACAAATGTACAGTTCCACTCGAAAAACACAAGTTACCGCAATATTTCGTAAAATACAATCGATAGAATAGAAATGAATATATGTATCAATTAGCCCCATTCCCTCAGGCACTTCCGTTAAAATTGCATTGCAATAACTTCAACCGTTCAAAAACTGCAGGAGGTAATAAAGTTACGAATATACGTTACACACACACACACACACACACATATATATAGGGGAGAGAGAGAGAGAGAGAGAGAGAGAGACAGACAGACAGACAGACTTCGATTCTAGAACTATTATCATATATATATACTGAAACATACCCCTAACTGCTACAATTATTGGGCGATTCGTCGTAACCCGTTTCCAATTTCTAATGACATGGGGCCAGGAAAAAGGTTACGATAATATTTTAACTATTATTGCTCTGATAAAAAACTGAATATTATCCCACTAGCTGGGTCGATGGGTCACGTCAGAAATAATCGCTATTATCTATTAATAGCCGATTACCCGATCTGCCATCTGTACAGAATGGCGAGGAATCTGAAAACAGAGATTTGATCTAGCTACTTATTAGCTTGAATTGGCCAATGAAAATCATTTTATCTTTCTTTCAAGAGAAACTTAATGTTTATTTCTATCAATGTAGCAAATTAAATATGTGAAAAATTTACATTTAAAACTTTCTTAGTCATATCCTGGCTTGGTTTAAAAACTTATACGACGATTCTGGTCTTCGCGTGCTCTTGATTGGTGGTTCCTGGAAGAAACCCCTTTCCCCTTCCTTTTTTGAAGCTCCAAAGGCCCCGAAGTCAATTACCACGAATCTACTTCTCTTCTTTAAAACGAACACCGCCGATTCACCGCTTCGCACCACTCAAGTATTTGTTCCAGATCCACTATATTATGTCTGCTGCCCGTTCTCACCGTATAAATATCCAGTGCTTTTATGATTACACCGCAAAACAAATTTCTCAGTTCTATCTTCCGTTTATAGCAAGAAAATAGGCAAAGTCCGGTATCGTTTGTAAACCGCATACATTTAAAAAGATCAAGAATTATTAGAGTTCACTCGCGAAAAACTCAAGTCTTATTTTTATGCACAGCAAAATTTTCAGAACTCCCCCTTTCCCCCAAATCTTAGATATCCACAAGTTCACTTCTGGTTCTGTCACGCAAATATTCAGAGTCCGAATATGTCCCTGAAGTCCGATTCTTGCTCTACCACACGAAAATATTTCAAAGTCCCAACTCGTATTCTAGACCCTCGAAAATTTTATAAGCCCTAACATGCACAAATTAATCTATTCGCGAGCGAACTGCTCACCGTCACGACATGCGACCGGATTAATTTTATCCTCCTTTTCAAACCCACAATGCCTCGCCTTTTTTTTATTTTGACAATAAATTCCGTTTAATAATCAGTCACGCTTCTTCAACCCCCCTCTTATATTTCCTCCTACTCACGCTGCCACCTCCACGGTCAGATGAATGTTTGTTTATCCTGACAGCAACCACGACGTCGTTACTAAGGCGCCATATTGCCTATTATTTGCCTAACCATTTCGCCCATTTACGACAAATATTCTGTAAATAAACATGTCCCCATATTGGTATGTCACTATATATTGTGACGCAACGCTTTATCAAACGGACGGCGGCGGCGTGGGTAGGGGCCGCCCTCGGTTGGTCATCGAGATGCAATAATAATAAGAATAATAATATTGGTAATTTAAATTTCCTTAATAGAAATCGAGGACCAAAGGGGGGTTCTTGCCTGGTTGCCCCACCCTTCCCCACGAAAAAGAAAAGAAAGTGCAATGTTACGAAAAACAAACAATGACATTTAATGAAACTGTAGTACAAGACATCTGCAAGTTGCTAAACAAACACAAAGCAACAGCACAGAAATAATATCACAACAGTGTACAATTGTCTGGCTGCCTGTACCCAAATACAAAAACAAAAAAACAGGCAAATCAACAAAGAAGTACTGTTTTTTGGGAACTATTCTGAAATTATAACCATTTAACATCCTTTTAAAACAAATGGAAAATCAAATTATTAGCTTTGAACAAATGATTAAGCCCCTTGGAATTAATATTATCATTCAATTAATTTATACAACTTATGTTCCTTCACTCCAAAACAATTCAGATTTATACATCCCTCATCACAATTCCACATCTCAATAATAAATTCCCATCAATCATGATCAACACACAGCAATAAAAATTATTTGATTTCAATGTAAACTCTAGAATAAACATTCCATACTATGATCACCACACATTAATGAAATGTAATTTACAATACAAACTTTAAAATAAACATTCCACTTTTTTCAATAATAATTTCACATCCCATTTTGATCAACACAGCAATAGAAATTTAATTTACAATATAAACTTTAGAATAAACATCCTACACCATTTCTCCAGAAATTGTATATAAAAAATTATTCATGACTGACAAAGTTTTCTTATACCTTTTGATAAATACTCAAACAAGTAGTGTAACATTCCCCAAAAAGTTTTAATGATAATACTAGTTCATTACCATACAAGTAATCATTGAACATTTTCTTTCTCATCCCGCATGGTCACATAGCATTCCTGCCCCATGCTAATTCTACCTGCCATGAAATCACACCTATTAATTATAAGAAGGAAATCATGAATAACATTGTAATAAAACGTTACAGACAGCAGTAAAATAACTAACTGCCCTCCCACTGAGCTAATTTTTTTCAGAATCTGTGGTATTAGACAATCTCCACTAAGATACTACATTACCACAGAAATTGCAAGGTCTTACTCCCAAATTGACCAAAATTAACAACTCTTGACCTATTCCTTATCTAAATGATAATATTGGTTCATTACCATAAGTTTTCAGTGCAACATTTTCCTTCTACTTTATCGCATGATCACATAGCAATCCTGTTACATGCTAATTTTACATGCCATGAAATTACACCATACAAATTGTAGTCAGAAGAAGTTCATGAATAAACATTTTCTGAACGTTATGGCATAGAAATAGCAGTGTAACTGTCCTCCTTCCTCTCAGCTATTTCTTTCACAATCTGTGATATTAACAATCTTCAATAGAATATTGCACTACCATAGAAAAACTCAGAATCCCCCCAACCCGGTAAATTGACAACTCTTGACATCTTCCTTATAGTAGTAAATTGCAATATAAGTTACAAACAGAAAGCATAATTGTCAACAGTACCAGTTAATAAAAGTGAAAGTTCACTTTCTTCAAGCTTTTTTCCCATTAATAAATGATTGGTTCACAATCCACATATGCATATTGGTGATTGAAAATTGATACAATAATATGCATAAATTCATTTATTAGTCTCTTTAAGTCCTCAACAAAAATAATGCAACAGAACTCTTGTATTTAAAAAATATTGCCCATCTAACAAAATTCCCGTAAAATCACTTGCAGTTGGAATATCGCATCTCAGATTAAGGAGAGATTGATTCTCTAACCTCAAACCTACGCAATTTCCCATCTATACAACCGTGAATCAAATGCTTTTCCCGCACTAAATTAAACAGTTAAGACCAGTTCACGTACATTCCCACTCTCCCATCCAATTACATTTGCACGCATCCGTCCCTTCATCCTACAACGCACCTCGAACACACACCCCCCTCCCCTCATGAATTAAATGTTTCACAACAAACTCAAGTACATTAGATCATCACATTTACCTCTTCTCTAATCGAAATGAGAGCTACACCCCACGAAGACCAACACAGCACCCCCAGACCCCCGACCTCTCACCATCTAACGTCTTCTCGGTCGCTTGCCCCATCATAAAGAGCCAGAGCTTTTGCTCCCCAAAGCACCGACATTGTCTCTACCCCAGCGCACTCTGCTTGGACCCTCGAGACTTAAGGCCCCGGCCTGGCCGCATTTCAAACTGCTCCGCTGCTCGCCTCCCTCACAGCCAGGCATCGCTGTAGCCATACTTGGACGGGCGTTACATATATATATATATATATATATATATATATATATATAATATATATATAGATAATAGTTCTAGAATCGAAGTCTATCTTCTTAACTGGATTTTTATCCCTTTGGTCAGTCATCGTGAACTCACCAACACGAGACTCCATCCGCGAGTCACATTTAACCCCTTTTTTTAAATTTGTTACGTTAATATTGCTTTGACGCAATGCGTCTCAGACCCGGGGCAGGGCCCGGGGCGCTTTGCGTTTTTCGATAAATCCTCTTTACTAACAGCCTTTTTTTCCGAGTAATCCTCCGTTTATATTGTCTGTCACGTATCGTCGAAGTCAGTTGTCAAGAGGACCGCCAGGTAGCATCTCATCGTACGCGCTTCCCACCACGCGCTCCTGCGGCACTCACCAAACGGCCAGAATTAGGAAGGAATAAAGAAGGGGAGGGTTTAGAACACTTCACGGGGTTGGATTAGCCGTGAACAGCCAAACTCGTTTTGTTGGAACAAAATTCATACGAGATTCGACGGGAATCGAACCCGGATCTCAGTGGTGAAAGGGACTTAGCAATGAGCCACGAGTTCAAATGTGTTCGAGTTCAAACCTTTGTCCAGGGCGAAGCTTACTGGCAAGTTGTACTGGTATCACTTCACTGAATTTCTCGGAACAGATATTACCATGAAATTCAGGGAGAGAATGAACGCAGTTTTGACAGCTTCTTCTGCATTCACACGTACCTGAAAGCGAGGCTCGGCACACAGATTGATTGATTTTTTGTGTTTCCGGGCGCGTCAACTGTTTTGGTCATTAGTCCTTATTGTAGTGCATGTTTTGTTTTCGCGGGAGATGGTGGTGATCTTCCCCGCTGGATGGCAGATCCGGCGCCGACCACCCTTCGGCTGGGACTTTTCCCAACCAGGACTCTCCCACCAACGGGCACCGCCCCAATCGGGGAAAAGCTCTAAGCCCCCGGGACCGGTCTCCCGGAATATGTGGTAGTGTAGTGATTGTTAGTGTGAGTGTGTGTGTGTGTGTGTGTAAGAGGGAGGACAGGACAAGAAAGAGGAAGGACAGATCGCCCCAGTCCTTGGCCCGTTTGGTAGGTACTGCTCCGGCATTCGCCTGGTGTTGATCGGCGACACCACGGAAAACTACCGATCAGAGCGGCCGGCCGTGGAATTTCCTCCCGACAGCGACAATTCGATCTAGCTAAAAAGCTAGTGTCGAAAATCCTGCCGCCCCCAGGACTCGAACCTAGGACCCCCCGGTCAAAGGCGCGCAGTGACACCCAGTTGATGCACTGACACCGCTCCAGTCGGCACACAGAGAAGTGTATAACTGTAGAATGATGTTTTTCTTGTCGGAAACATATATTAGTCGACAGGAGAAATGTTTTATTGTAAGTTGACGGGAAATATGCTTTGTTGAAATTTTAATGAAAATAATTAAGACATTTTCTTCTGTAACCTAATTTTTTTTTATTTCTGAATATAGTTGTTTTTTTCAATTTGTTATTCACTTATTTGCTTTTTATGATAATTTAATTTTCTGCAAATAACATTTAAAATGTCAAATAGGGTTTATTTAAATAATATGTAGAAACTTAAATATAGTAAAAACACTAAAATAATATTTCATCCACCTTAAATAACACGCTCAAAATATAAAATGAGTGGATAAGAGATTAACTGGAGTTTTATATCACTATTTGAATGTTTTCATGTTTTTACTGCACATTTTAGAGGTTCACTGACCGAAAATTCGGTCTTTAGTGATAACAATAGCAGCATCTACCTACATACGGTTTCTCTCCGTGCTGATACCCTTGAACTTTCATTTCTTCCCCTGACGCTTAAAATAGGCCTTGTATCTCGGCCAGACAGACCCTTGTCCATTCAGTTCAATAGTGTGTGTGTGTTTTACTATAATTAACAAAAGTTGAACTTACATAGTGAAAATAAAATTTTAAATAAGAATTAAATAGTAATTTACAGTTAACAGTCAGACTTATAAATCGTTATACACTTTTAATACTTCACATAATTTTAATATTTTTTCCTGAAAATCACTGGAGTATAAAATATTTTCAAGAATATCAGAGTAGGATTGATTCGCGTTCATTTATATATTTTGAATATGAACGAAGGATATGGACAATTGACAGTTGTTCGTTGCATGAATAAATTTTAAAGAAGTTGTGTTATTTAACAGATGTGAGAAGAATTGCTTGGTTTTCTTCACATTATTCTGTCTTGATATTTATTTATTTATTTATTTAACGTCAAAAAAACAGTTAAAACTGCGTATGACATGCTATGGGAAACGTAAATTTGTGTGCACATTTTCAAAATTCTGTGATCCTACACTAGTCATATACTACTTAAATTTTGAATTTTGAAAGGGAGAAAAAAACCTCCCATGTAATAAAATCTTTTTTCCCAAGGATAAACAAGCAATAAAATTTTGAATTTTGAAAGGGAAAAAAAAACAAAAAAACTCCCATGTAATAAAATCTATTTTCAAGGATAAAAAAGCAAAAAAATTTGAATTTTAAAAGGGGGAAAAAAAACAAAAAAACTCCCAAGTAATAAAAACTATTTTATAAGGATAAATAAGCAATGAATTTTGAAAGGAAAAAACCCCCATGTAATAAATATATTTTAAAAGATAAATACAAAAATTTGCCTTATTACTTCCTCCCGGGCAACATGGAAACGATAATTTGAATAATTGTATTTCCCTGAATTCTAGAAGACGTGCACAGAAAATGAAGTTACATTTATGTCAGAAGCAAACAAGGGCCATCTCAGCATTTGCTCAATGGATCAGGAAACTGGACAAAAAACCTGATTGAGATGGGGTCATTACCGGAATCTGTAGTACAATAGTTTTACAGGTTGTTTATATTCATTATCCAAATGGTAAATAATGCATTATGTATCATTTTAAAATTAATGTACTTTTCTTGTGATGCTCAGTATAGTCTCTAATTGTATAGAAACAGTTATGCAGCAGAAACGATTTCACTTGGGATTTAAACTTTTCTATTGAATTTAATCGTTTAATGTCATCTGGCAAAGTGTTGTAAAATAATGTACATGTATTGTATGTGAATTTTTTGTAATGAGCTGTTGATAGTGTCACCTGATGAATATGATTTCTACGTCTAGTGTTATAGTAATAGACTTCGGCATTTTCTGAAAAATATTCCGCCCTTGAGCAAGTCATTTTTACAAAACCACTGATTCGTAAATAAAAAGACACGGTAATGGTAGAATTCCTAGACTAATTAAGAGAGGCTTACATGAATCACGTGGGTGGGATTTGGATATTATTCGTACAATTCGTTTTTGTAATCTCAAAGTCTGGGAGCTATAAGATGTATTTCCCCAGAATATTATGCCATATCTCAGGCGGAATAACATTGCGAAGTATAAAACCGAGCAGTATGAAGGCTGACTGAATTGCAAAATTCTGAACGCGAGCATATTAACTTCATTTTGTGTGCAATTCATTTAAATGGATTCCATTTAAGGTTTGACTAGATTGAGAGACCAAAAAATTTTGTTGCCTTAACATCAGTCAATGGTACACCGTTCATTTTCAATGGAGCACAGAATTGTTTATTTGAAATGGAAAACTGCATTAAAACCGTTATCTTTTCGTTTACTATTAATTTGTTATTTCGGAACCAATTTGAAACATCTGATATGATATATTATTATCTTTGCTTTAGTCTTGAAAATTCAACATTCGGTTTTCTTCGGTGTGAAGTCAAGTTTGGCAGACCACATGCTGATTACAGCTCACAGCGTGGTGCGAACTATTTGACATGTTTCCAAGGTAACAGACTTTTCCGTTTTAAGGACTTTTGCATTGCGCTTGAATTGTAATTTTATAGATACTATTTTAAAGTTTTTATTGACAGACCTGTTGCTGAGGTAATTAACGGTACAACCTCAACAGCATTAATGCGACATATTTCTCTGTATGCTATGGTAAAGGGGAGTATATGCTTGAATTTTCCCTCTTTATGCTTTATCAGTATTGTGATGTGATGAACGCACGATATCAATAAAAAGATCTTTTCGCTGCGAAGTCGTGAATAAAGATATCTGGCGTATTAGCTGCAATGGATTTAAGAAGAAATAAAAGTCATCTTCGTCAACATATTAAGAACGTCATCAACCCCAAATAAATTCCACAATGCAATGGATTTGCCCGTGTATTTGAATATCATAATATATCCTGTAATTTTTATTTTCAATACTGACGTGAATGTATACATATATTATGGGCATATGTGTCATGTGATAATTGAATTTTTTGGGTTTGAGCTTATTGATGTTGTGATCTGCAGACTGTTTAACATCAGTGATGAATACTTTCTCTTTCTGTAGTTTTGTAGCATAATTTCTTGTTTATTTGTTTTATCAATTTTTGTATTGGAAGGTCGTAATTGATTTTCAACTGATTTCTTCTAAAACGGTTTACTTGGTATTCATAGTAGGGATGATTTTTTCTTCAGCAAGAAGTCCTGTTTGGTTACTAGTGTTTGGTGTACAATATTTGTCGTCAGATTATGCCATTGTAAACACTGATTGGACAATTCGTGTTCCCAATGATCAGATAATCTATTGCACTGATGATCGATGACGTACTCTACATTCATCATTAACAGCCAATTTTAAATCCCCCAATTTCCCCATATGAAGTCCATCTCTGACCCCACTGCACTGTGTCAAGTCGTACTTTTAAGAGCATGAAATCTACCGTGGGTAGGTTTGGACTTCCATACCTGAAATATTTCCTTAGCTAGCGTGATATCGAAATATGCATTGTTGCTCAGATTTAAAGGAATACAACGATTATAGCCAATTTATATACTATTGCTTTATTAGAGACAATTCAGATTCCGTTATGAAGTACTTTTCAGACCTGTAACCTGGTGGTGGCAAAATGCTTTCATATCTAGCAGACCACGACTGTTTAGGAACGCCGAGGCGTTAATTTCTGATTTCGGGAGATTATTCTGTATTTAGGAGCATAATGCAAACCATTCTGTTAATGTTATCAATATCTGTTTGTGGTCAGTTCACAATTTCGGAGGAATACGTTAATTGAATAGAATGTGCCTTATTTTACGTGGCGAGACTCAGGCCATGAGGTCTGCTCTTCCGTCTAACCACGCAAATTTCGCTACTCTTGTTTCACCAACCATGGGAGAAAGAAGGTATTACTTGGCGACGAAACAGGCGATTGAATTTAGCTCAGAGGCGTCATTGAGGCGAGTATCTTTTACATGCGTAACTCTCAACATGGCATTACTTCGGCATTACTTCCCCTCCGAATGGAGGTGTACAAAGGATATTTTCGCCCTTAAAATCCATGGATTCGATCGGGTTCGAACTCGCAAACTGAGTACAACAGTCCGATACGCTAACCGTCACACCATCGCCGCCCCATAAATACGTTAACCATACATTAACTCAGGGATTCTCCCGGAGTTAAGCTTTCACTTTATTCTTTGAAATCAGCTGTTTCAAGAATTTTCCTAAAGCAGGGTTGAAATATATTTTCTAAATACTGCTTGCTAATCTGTAACTAATCGTAACAGCTTTTGGAGCAAAGTAGTGAAAGTCAAATTTTGAAAGATTTGAGTTAGATGCACTGGTAGGTTCTTTTAACATTGTTCCACGGGCAAAAATGATGTGAGTCCAACTTCAATATTTCTTCGCTTGAGGGCCCGCACAATCAGAAGTAGCCAACAAGTTGCTCATACCGCTGCATGTAATGGTGGTGTACAAGTAAGTCAGAGGTGGGACGAAACAACAACTTCCAAGGGCTGACAAGAAATAGTTCCCTGTTTATCTGTACCCACACAGAAGAAGTATCTCGGGAAAAAAATTTCATTACTCTTAGTGATATGTGCACAGGTCAAAATCAACTTCAAAATTCTCTCACTTGGATGAAAATCGTGACAGTCAATAATTTAAACACTACTGACTACAAATTTCTTGAATCAGGCCTACTTTATTAAATGATCCCCAATTTTGAAACAGAGCATGCTGGCAAAATAAAATCCATTATGTTTCCCCTGACTGGTATAATTCCATCCCTTCAACTCGAAAGAACAACAACAACTCGAGAAAAATGACCCAAGCAGATTTTAAGTGTTCTTTGCAGATTGTAAAATCAATTGTGAGAAACTGAAGTTAGAATAAATTACCTACAAATACAGTGGAACGGTTCTTTTGAGAAGAATCAGTCTGAACCCAGTTCTTCAATCTGAAACTCTCAGTTCTTCTAACTTAATCTGAAACTGTAGCAAAAAGACATGATTGAACGTCTGCAATGCATTCCCCCAGTGCATCAACAATCACTTCAACACTAAAAACTTTCCTAGTTGAGGACGTTAGGGGGTCATTATAACAAGTTTAAAACGAGGAGAATGTTGCCACAACTAACATATCAACAAAGTTAGCATTGCTGGCTTATCCTACAAATATGCTTATTCTTAGTGCCAATTGAAAACTTGTAATAACGAAACAAACTTCTATATCATTTTTGCGATATTAACTAATTATAATTTACAATGTTTGAAATTTCAAACCATATGTAAAATACATTTCTACATTGTTCTTTTATGTTTTGGATTATTTTCTCACTATTTCCGTACTTTTCCATCCATTACTATCGCAAAAGGGGAAAATTATGCAAATTATTGAATGTAAGTCATAGTCTTCAGAAACTGTACTTGCAAAGTGGAGTAAGTCAAAAAATAGATAATTATTTAATTAGAACAATGTTTCAATTCAAAATATTTGTACTAAGTTAAATGAATATCTCCTTTTCTCGTCCATAACACTTTAGGCCATTTATTTCAAACATTATAGTTTTTCAGCGTTTTTTGTTTATACGTCATTTTCCGGAATGTATGTTTTTAACACATCAGTTTTGCTCTCAAGGGCTCATATGTTGACAGGATTTGCCAAAATACTTGAAATTTTGTATTTAAATTCTCCGCAAAAATAAGTTATAAATAATATTTAAATATACACAAAATACATTAGAACTTGATGTGCTAAATACATACGTATTTAAAATACTTCAAATACTCAAAATACTGTAAATATATAATAATTTTGTATTGTATATTTTTTATTGCAACAATATATTGTAATTGTCAATTACAGTAAATTAGTAATAGTCATACAAGTTTCTAACAATTATTGTAATGTATTGTAACAATATGTATAAATATTTTCAAATACAAATGATATCTGAAAATTTGTCTAATACAAAAATTTTCTTTTAAACGACTAATTTTAAACAAATCATCTGACAGTAAACTCTAGTTGGCAATGTACAAAACCTGCAAAGGAAAACAGTCATTCAACTGCGTGGATGAACAACAACTAGTGTTAAAACAAATATTTTTTATTGTCGGTTAATTGTCCAGCATTTTTAATGATTCAGAGTTATTATTTAAAAAAGAAGAGAATCCAAATTCATCAGCTGAAAGGATCTATAATTTTCTTTCAATGAGGTGCATTCACTAGAGGAATCAAGCAAAAAGAAACTATCCTTGTTCTAAACTATCTTCTTCTTCGTCTGTATTTAAAGTATTTTAAATATTTCTTTATTAAATACACCCACTTTATTTGTACCTCTACTGTGTACCTACACCAGTGCTGTGTGGTGAATTTTTTTTTTAGGAGGCAATTACATTTCCAAATAGTAGATTTTTAATTATTCACATGGATAAAACGACAAATGGATAATTGAACACTAAACCGATAAGCCCTGTGGAGACCACCACACGCAGCGAATCGCGCTGTATGCAACTGGCCGATAGCTTCAAAGGCAGCTTGACTGAATGAACCTCACCACACGCGCCGGCATATCTGCGATCCGCATTCCCTATCAGACGCTGGATGCAGTCGCTCAGTGCTTCCAAAGATCTTTACAGACGAACTCTACCCATCTATTGGTAACAATAATTTACGTGTTCATTTGTAAAGATAAGATTGGCACTTAATTTAAACCGTTTTGATTTGGACTACAAGTAAATGATTCTATATTACTAGTGGAGTGGTATTAAAATGAAGATATCCTTGGAAGTGATGAAGAAGCAATGCTTCCGTTGATCCGTGGAATAAACGCCCCTGACCCACGCTTTGTATGTAATCCTCAAAATGCATGCCCACAAAACTCTAATACCAAATGTATTTAAATACGTATTTCAAATCAAGTATTTAAATACTGTAGAGTATGAGCCCTGTATGTTGATAACTAAATACTTGCACGTGTCACGCAGTGGGGCTGCACCTGGGGCAGGGCATGATGATGGCCTGGTGGCTGCGCGAGGGCCCGGAGAAGCGCGTGGGCGCGCCGGCCGACGCCAGCGACGCTGGTGGCCGTCGCCAACGCCTCGCTCTCGACACCACCACCCACGAGGACGTGGTGCCCTGCACGCCCACGGCGCCCATCTTCCTCCTGCAGTACTGCGCCCCGCTGCCTGCATCGCCGGCGTCAGCAGCTTCCCGCCTCGTCGATCGCAAGGTACTGCGGCGTCATACAGTCGTCATATACAGTAAATACGTGCTGTAGAGTCGTAGGCTTCCGCGGCCGGAGTCGTTGAATTCTTGGCTGTCCCGGGGTTAGCCCCGTCGGTCGATGGTGCTGACGTTTCGGCCAACTTGCTGTGGCCTTCTTCAGAGCTGTGCTGCTACCGAGATTTTTTTCATTTTTTTTTTTTTCATTTTTCCCCCCGCCAGTATCCCTGGCGAAGGCCGGAATTATTAAATTTGGGAATACAATTAATTTCTCCAATCTTAGATTTCTGGGCTTGGGAAGGCTTTTTTCTTAAAAATACTACTTAAAACTATCTTAAACTAACCAAAACTATACATTGCCATTTGGGCGACTGTTTTACTAAATAAATTCTTACATTATATGATTTCAAAGCTCATAAGATTGTTCATTGTTCTTCTTTTTTCTAATTTTATTCATTCACTCCCTCAGTCATACTTATACTATATTTACAAACACATTCACTCACACGTTCATACCACTCCCCACTCCACTAACACTAACACTATTTACACTTTGTACACTGCACTTTGCTCGCCACGGCCCAAATCACTCAAGCGTCCAGCCGCGACCTCTCGGAACCGGGGGCCCAGGCCTGGCGGGCGCGTTCCGCGCCTCCCACGCAGTTCCGGCATCGGAAGCGGCGACCGCCTCCACGCATAGCTGCTCCCCGCGTCGCACAGTTCAGAGAACGTGGGAATGCGCGGAAGGTGAAGGCGACGTGCTTTGGGCCTTTCTTCTGTGGAAGGCCCTGTGCACGCCGCTGTTCGCCGCTACGCCGGTCTCGCGCAGGATGCGCGGAGCGGACGCCTCAGCGCCCCCTCGACGCCGTCTCCGCCCGCCGCTGAAGCTCCGCCGGGAACGATGCCGCACGCCCAGAACCCGAACACGTCAGCGTTTCGAGGAGTGCGGTCGGGGTACATTTAAAAGATGTGGGCGCGCCGCGGGCCGCTCTATTTTCTGCGACCCCGGGTGGGACGCAGAGTGGAAAATGAGCGGCGGCGAAGCCTCGCACGCGTACGCCCACAGGGGGCGACGCATGCGGTGAAAGGCGCCGCTTTGGAAGGAGAAAAATCAGGAGAACGGAGAAATGGTTTCAGAAGAAGGGTTCTATTTTTGATTTTGGCCGCAAGGTATCGAGCGTGTGCGTGCCAGCGGAGGCCGCTGTCAAACACGCCCAGATATTTTGCTTCGCTCCGCCACGGCAAATGCGCGCCGGCCAAGCTCACCGTTTCATCGGGGTCTGCCCTCTTACGAGTGAAGTTGACGCCGACGCACTTGTCGAGGTTAAGAGCGAGTCGTTTCCGACTTAGCCATTCAGGAAGGCGGCGAGACGTCGCTTAGGTACTTTACCGACTGCCTGACGTTCGCCGATTTCGCATAATATGCAAAATCATCCGCGAACATCAGGGCCGCAGCGTTGAATGCCTGTTTTTTATTCAGCGGTAGCGGCGCATCTTTACGTATAACCGAAAGTAGGAGAAGAACGTCCCTGTGGCACTCCCGCCTCGGCTCGTCTGAGGACGAATATACGTTGTTTACCCCACTTTGAACTGCCTGTCAGGAGAAAGCTCGCGATCAATCTCACATAGCAATCGCTCATCCCCGACTCCGCGAGGCCCCAAGGGAAACCCGCATGCCACACAGAATCGAAGGCCGATCGCATGTCGAGAAAGACCGCTGGCAAGTTCTGCCGTCTCTGAGGGGGAGGCCGATCTCGGTGCAAAGCCGCGTGAGCTGCTGCGCCCGGGGCTGTGACCAGCTCGGAAGCCAAAAAGTTCATCTCTGAGAAGGTTGAGGCGACGTATTTCCTGTTGCAAACGCACCAGAATTAATCGCTCAAACGTCTTCCCCAGAACTGAAGTAGACTGATAGGTCTATAGCTGCTAGGAATTAATTTATTCTTGCCAGGTTTGGTAAAAGTGCAATGGTGCAACCCTCCCCGCTTTTGAAAATAACCGCACGCCAGGCACGCATTCAGGGCTCAGTAGAAACTCGACTCCCCGCCGCCAGAGCACGCAGCGGCCGCCGGTGCATCCATCTGGGCCAGCGGACTTGGGTGGATTAACGCGTTTTAGTGCTTCTCAGCTCCTCTTCGTCACTCGGCGGGGCCCAGGTGAGAGGAGCAAAGGGAATAGTGTTGCCTGACCGCCGCCCGGCGGCCACCTGTTCATGGCGGCCCGTGGCAGCGCAGCGACGCCCGCTTCAAACGCGCGGAACTGCAGCGCGAGCGAATTCGCAAGATTTCGCTTTTTGCCGCGTCGTCCCACACGTAAACGGGCCGAGGTGGTGGGCGCCAGTGCCCCCGTCGGCGTTGCTCTGAAGCGGGCTATTTACTCCCGGTTTGCGGCCCAGCGCACGGGGAAAGATCCCAAAGGTGCCTCTCGTGAAGGTTACATTTAGCAATGGTTTCTCACCATTTAGCAGCTCTCATCCGTAGAGATGAACGGAATTCTCTCTTAAACTGCGCGCCCGCTCTCCGTCAACAGGATCGCCATAGCGGCGATGAACTTTGACAGTTCTACGACTCTTAAGATCCTTCTTTGCTCGACTGAGGCTCAGGGCGAAATTTCTACTCGCGTGACACTGGAGTTTTGCTTGAAAGGGCCGATTTCAACGTTACAGTGAAGTGATCCACTGCCTCGTCGATTTCGGCCTCCGTATTTACTGGTTTTCTGCTCAAGCTGATCGTTCAGCTGAGCTGAAAAACCCGCCCAGTTAGTGTCACGCGAAGTTCGAAATCTATTTTGGCAATTCGCTACAAAGGGGTGCCACAACACATTACTGGATTATGATCGGAATCCAGTGTGGGAATTGAGCGGGAACCACGCACTCCCAAAGCCTTTCACGATCCCTAAAATCAATAACGCCCGGGTTCCTGTTACGTACTTCCGGAAATGCGTCGGGCTATTCGGTCCCCAGATTCACGCCCCGCCTTGTCGCTACAAGATTGGCAATTTTTTTACCGTTTCTGTTAGCGCCGAGGGCCCAGGGTTTTATGTCTGGCGTTAAGTCACCCAGAAGGATGACTTTGGAATTTAATGCGGGAAACGCATCAATTCCAACCGGATCTAAGGGTTGTCGGGCAGTGACGGACACGACCAAAAATCGGCCATTTCCTACCCAAACGTACGCCCCGACCGCCTCTAGAGACGCCAGAGCAATAGCAGGGATTTCGGCTTCGAGCTGCAAATTTGGGGACGCAGGCAAGCGCCACGCCGCCACCTGGCCTGCCTCGCGGTCTCGGCGATAAACAGGGAAACCCCGGGTTTGAATTCGTGTTCACCGCCGAGCCCCGTCTCTTTAAAGCCAAAATGTCTAATTGAAATTCATTTGTAAAACTTTCAATTTGCTGGGCTTTGAATATAGCACTTCGCGCGTTCCAAGTCACAAGCGCGGAGAGGTGCTGAATTGACCTATGTGGATGGAGTTAGTCATTGAGGCAATCGACGTAGAAAGATTGGGAAAAATCAGGAACTGGCCTCTAGAAATTGTTTTGCGCGGCATCGGGTCGCATGGGCCGCGCTCCGGCCGCCCTGGGGCGTCGGTGACCTCAGGTGCCGGTGCCGAGGCGCCTCGCGATTCGCCAGGCCGGCCTGCCGTTAACTGCCGTCTGAGGCGCGGTCTCTAATGAATTTAGAGCCCTGACGAGATCCTCAGTCCCTGGGAATTGCAGCGCGTCGAAGGACGCTTGGCAGCGGGCAATGGCTGCATCCTGTGAAGGATGCAGCATGTCCCTGCTTGCCAGAGTCGGTCGCAAGTTCAATTTCCGGTCGCGGGCAGTGCTTGGCTGCGCTTATCGTCTCCTTCCGGGATCCTGCCCGACAGAGTCGACAGCGCCACTCGTACTCGCAGCTGCGAGCGATGTGGCCCCAGCGGCAGCACTTATTACAGAAACGTGGTCGTGCCCTTTTTCGCGTTCGACCACGATCGCGAACGACCCGTTCGCATGGTAATTTTGCGCGACTCGGCGTTGTCACGAGGGTGACCGCGAAAGTCTCCGTGGAACTTGCACGCCTCGAGTTTCCGTGCCGAAGACCTTCACTACCACGAATCCCGGCTATGGCACCGGAATTCTTTGCAGCAGAAATCTGTTTACTGCAGTGGAGTAAAACCCAACTCTTGCTGATCTTCAACATCCTCCGCGGTGAGCCTCGGAGCCTCTAAGAAAACTCTGAGGTACCGTTAGTTTTCCGCGGTGGCGGATGCGCTGAACAAAATAATTTCGCGCTGGCAATAGCGCTCCGCCTCTGTGTACGCCACTGGTCGGGTAGTACCGGACACAGTGCGCTGCTACGGCTGGTGACCGAAATGGTCGCCTGTACCCTGTTACGGCCCGTTGCCGCCGGCTCTAAGACCTTACAGGGAAACCCATTTAAGTCGAATTCGGGCGTTTCGGCAGGCCGACCGGGGCTTCCGGGTGGATCCTGCGCGAGGATCGAGCCCGTACTTCCGTGGGCCGACTGCGCCGGTACCGGAGAGAGTTGCCAGCCGTCTGACTGTTCGTCGCCTAGCAGGGAGGGAACAGGGGAGACGATCGTAGCCGAATCCGTGGGCGCGCTTTCCAGACGTGGATTGTGGCATCGTGTTGGGTGTGGCGCGCGTTGTAGCGCACGGAGCCTGTAGCCTGCCCGCGTCTGGCCCTTGCCCGGCGCCTTCGTTTGCGGCCACTTGGCAGTCCTTCTTGGCCGAGAGCGTCGTCGCTCTCGGCCGTTCCGCGCCTGGCCCGGTCTCAGGGGCCAGCGCTGGCGCGCGCTTGAGCGAGGGAGACGGCGGCGGCGAGCCGCTGGAGCTCCGTCTGACGACTGGGCGCCTCAGCGCGAGCTCACCGCGGCAGTCGGTGTGCTGGGTCGGCGAAGCGGTGGACACGCCGGCCTCCCGGCGCAGCGCCACCGATCGATACAGCGGCGCGCTGGGCGGTGGGCCTCGTACTTCCCGCCAGGGCGCCAGCGCAGCGCTGTTTGAAAGCGCCGCCAGGCGTTTGCAGCTCAGGCGCCACTGCTGCGGTGCCGTTCCGACAATGCGAGTTGCAGGGGACGGCCGGTGGAAGATACGCGCTCGAGCGAGCTATGCGGTCCTCACCGACCGCCCTCACAGGAGTGCCAACCGGCGCTGAGTGCGGAGGTCTCGGACACGGCGGCCCCCTGCCACCCGCGCCGCGTTTAACGCGGAGAGGAGCTCGCTGCCGGGCGCCAGCGGGATTGCTCGCGCCGGCGTAGCGGAAGGTGCCCAGTAGGCCCTTAAGGCTACTGTTGGCCACCGCGAAGGCGCAAATGACGCCGAGCGGGATTCCGGAGCGCCGTTCCATGTCCCCGTGGTGGTGGCGCAGGCGGCTGCTGCTGGCGCAGCGGTAGCAGCTTCGTGCGGCGCCGGCAGCCATGTCGGAGGCCTCTCAGCGTGTGGTGCGGTGCTGGATGTCGAACGCAACGGCCGCTGAGGCCCCGGGGCGCCTCCGCGCCCACCACGGCATCCGTCTCCGGGGGCATGTCTTATCCTCCGAGCTCGCGGCTCAGGCAACGCTGCATCGGGGCGTCGTGGCCCCGGTCGAATCAACCAAGTCACGTTATCCCCAAGCGAGCATCGCTGCCGCCGGAGCACGCCGTTTCCCCAGCGACAGGCGCCGGGAGGGTGAGTCGTCCCGTTAGCCGCTGACATCGCTGGCTAGCGGCACATTTTGCCAGGGGTATTTGCCTTTAGTTGGTCCGCCGAGAGCAGCGCTCGATCGCGAGGTAGAGCTCGTCCTGCTGCGATCCCGCACGGTGTACATAAACGTCCGTGAGAGCAGAGCTCAATCACGAGAACGCCAGGTACTTGCGTGCAAGGAAGGCTGCGGAATTCCACTTAGCAACGGCGGCGGAGCTCAACCATGCCAGGTACTTGTTGCACGCCGCAGCAGAAACCAAGTCACGCCATGCAAGGCCGGAGCTGCGAGGAGCGGATGTGGCTGGTGCGGCGCCGCGACTACTCACGGGACGACCTGCTGCTCGCGCCGGCTCGCCACTGCTCCATGCGTGCTGCAGCCACCTCCGCCTGTTGCCTACCGAGATTTTTCTTTTCCCCACCAGTTGCCCTGGCAAGTGGGAATTTATTCAATCATTTGAGATAAAAATGCTCCAACCGTTAGGTTCTGAGCTGTGGAGGGCGATATCCTAAAATACTATTTAAAACTACCTAGACTAATTAAACTAGCCACTTTGGGTCTGTTGTTTTAAACAATAAATATTGATGATGTACTATAGTTCTTTAGATTGTTCTCATTTCTTCTATTTTGCTTAAAATTCTTCATTCACTCAGCATACATACTAACTTTATAGTTAAACCATTCACTGACATTCTTACACACGCCACTGCACTTCACATGTACACTATACACACCCTTGATTTACGCCACGGCGCCGACTTTACTCAGGCGTCCGTGGCGCCTGACGTTTCGAACCGGGCGGCCCAGGCCCGGCGGCGCGTTCGCGCCTCCCACGCAGTTTCCGGCATCAGGAAGCGACCGCCTCCCACGCACTAGCTGTCTCGCGTGCACAGTTCAGAGAACTTGTGCGGGGAAGTGCGCGACGTGAAGGCGACGCTTTGGGCCTTCTTCGTGAAGGCCCTTGCACGCCTTGTCAGCCGCACGCCGGTCTCGCGCAGGATGCGCAGGACGCCCCAGCGCCCTCTCGAGCGCCGTCCCGCCGCCGCCGAAGCCCGCGAACTGATGTCGCACGCCCAGAACCCGAACAGTCAGCGTTTCGAGAGGCGGTAGGGACATTTCAGATGGTCGCGAGCGCGCCGTTTGCTTTCGCGACCGATGGGACGCAGAGTGGAAGTGGAGCGGGCGGCGAACTTGCACGCGGCCCCAGGGGGACGCATGCGGTGATAGCGCCGCTTTAAGGAAGGAGAAAGATCAGCAGAACGGAGAAGTGGTTTCAGAGAAGGGTTCCATTTTGATTTGGCCGGCAGTCGAGCGTGCGTGCCAGCGGAGCCGCTGCGCAACACGCCAGATATTTCGCTTCGCTGCCACGGCAAGCGCGCCGGCCAGCTCACCGTTTCATCGGTCGCCCTCTACGAGTGAAGTTCACGGCGACCACTGTCGAGGTTAAGAGCGAGTCGTTCGACTTAGCCATTCAGGGAAGGCGCGGACAGTCGCTAGGTCTTTATCGATCGCTGACGTTCGCCGATTTCGCATAATTGCAAAATCATCCGCGAACATCAGGCGCAGCGTTGAATGCCTGTTATTGATTCAGCAGGTGCGGCGCATCATTTACGTATAAGCCGAAGAGAGTAGGAGAGAGAACGCTCCCGTGGCACTCCTGCCTCGGCTCGTCTGAGGGACGAAATAGCGTTGCCGCACTTGAACTGCCTGTCAGAGAGGTGCGATCAATCTCACATAGCAACGCTCATCCCGACTCCGCGAGGCACGCGAGTAAACCTCATGCCCCAGAATCGGTGCCGATCGCATGTCGAGAAAGACCGCTGGCGTTCTGCCGTCCTCAGGCGAGGCTGATCCGGTGCAAAGCCGCTGAGTTGCTGCGCGGAGCTGTGACCAGCTCGGAAGCCAAATTGTTCATCGAGAAGGTTGAGGCGAGATTTCCGTGCAAACGCACCAGAATTAATCGTCAAACGTCTTCCCTAGAACTGGAGTAGACTGAAGGGTCTTAGCTGCTAGAATTAATTTATTCTGCCAGGTTTTGCAAAGTGCAATGGTCGCAACCCTCCACGCTTTGGAAATAACCGCACGCAGGCACGCATCAGGAGCTCAGAGAAACTCGACTCCGCGTCTCGCCAGAGCACGCAGCCGGCCGCCGGTGCATCCATCTGGGCCAGCGGACTTGGCTGATTAACGCGTTTAGTGTCTCCAGCTCTTCTTCGTCACTGGCGGGCGAGGTAGAGGAGCAAAGGGCCAATGGGTTGAGCTGACGCCGGCGCCACCGGCTGGCACCTGTTACAGTGGCAGCCAGTGGCAGCGCAGCGCCCGCTTCAAACGCGCGGAACTGCAGCGCGAGCGAATTCGCGAAGATTTCGCTTGCCGCGTCGTCCCACGTAAACGGGCCGAGGGTGGAGCGCGGTGCCCCGTCCCGGCGTTGCTCAGCGGGCTATTTACTCCCTGGCTCGGCCAGCGACGGAAAGATCCCAAAGGTGCCCTCGTGAAGGTTGCATTTAGCAATGGTTTCGACCATTTAGCAGCTCTCTCGTCCCGTAGAGATGAACGGAATTTCTGCTTAAACCGCGCGCCCGCTCTCCGTCAACGGATCGCATAGCGGCGATGAACTTGACGTCCTGCGTTCTCTTAAGATCCTCTTGCTCGTCTGAGAGCTCAGACAGAATTCTACTCGCGTGACACTGGAGTTTTGCTTGAGGCTGATTTCAACGTTACATGAGTGATCCACTGCTCGTCGATTTCGGCTCGATTTACTGTTTCGTGTCAGCTGAGCGTTCAGTGAGCTGAGAAACCTGCCCAGTTAGTCACGCGAGGTCGAAATCATTTTGGCAACGCCAAGGATGCCACAACACATGTTACTGGATTGATGATCGGAATCCAGGTGGCAATGAGCGGGAACCACGCACTCAACGCTTCTTCACGATCATAAAATCAATAACGCCCGGGTTCCTGTACGTACTTCCGGGAAATGCGTCGGTGGCCATTCGGGCGCAGATTTCACGCCGGCTTGTCGCTACAAGATTGGCAATTTACTCGTTTCTGTTAGCCCGAGGCCGCCCAGGTTCTATGTTCTGGCGTTGTCACCAGAAGGATGACTTTGAATTTAAGCGAGAAGCGCATCATCCAGCCGATCTAGGTTTGGTCCGGGCAGTAGACGGACACGACCAAAGTCGGGGCCCTTTCCTCCAAACGTACGCCCCGACCGCCTCTAGAGACGCTCGAGCATAGCAGGATTTCGGCCGAGCTGCGGTAATTCGCGACGCAGAGCAAGCGCCACGCCGCCACCTGGCTCGTCGTGCGGTCTGGCGATAAACAGCGAATCCCCGAGTTTGAATTGCGTGTCACGCCGAGCCACGCTCTGGTAAAGCCACGTCACTGAAACTCATTCGTAAACTTCACTTTGCGGCTTTGAAATAGCACTGCGCGTTCCGGAAGACAGCGCGGAGAGGTGCTAATTCTGACCAGTGATGGAGCTAGTCATTGAGGCAATGACTGAAAAAGATTGAACAGCCGAACTGGCCCTAGAAATTGTTTGCGCGGCAGTGCGGGGCAGTGGGTCGCGCCCGGTGCCTGGGGCGTCGCTGGCTCCCGAGGCGCGGTGCGCCGAGCGCCCCGCGATCGCTCAGGCGGCCCGTTAACTGTCCTCTGAGGCGCCGGGTCTCTAACGAATTTAGAAGCACCGACGAGGATCCTCAGTCCCGCAATTGCACGCGCGTCTGAGGACGCTGGGCGCGTAATGGCTGCATCCTGTGAGATGCTGTCCTGCTTGCATGCAGCAAGTCGGTCGCAAGTTCAATTTTCCAGTCGCGGCAGTGCTTAGTGCCGCGCTTATCGTCCCTTCCGGTGATCTCGCCGTACAAGCGACAGCACATCGTCGCAGGCGAGCGATGTCCCAGCGGAGCACTTATTACAGAAACGTGGTCTGCCCATTTTCGCGTTCGACCACGATCGCGAACGACCAGCGCCGCAATTGGTATTGCGCGACTCGGCGTTGTCACGAGGGTGACCGCGAAAGTTCCTGGAACTGCACGCGCCGAGTTTCGGTGCCTGAAGACCTTCAGCTACCCAGAATCCCGGCTACTGGCGACCGAGACTTTAAGCAGAAATCTGCTTTACTGCAGTAGGAGTAAACCCAACTCTTAAGTTGATCTCAACATCCTCCGCGGTGTAGCCTCGGAGCCCTAAGAAAAACTCTGAGGTACTGTTAGAGTTTTCTGGCGGTGGCGATGCGCGAACAAAATAATTTCGCGCTGCGGCATAGCGCTCCGCCTCGTGTACGCCACCGGTCGAGGTATGTACGTACACAGTGCTGGCTACGGTTGACTCGAAATGGTCGCTACCCTGTTAACCCGTTGCCGCAAGACCTACAGACCGTTTTGTCGAATTTATGTTCGGCCGACGGGGCTTCGCGGCGATCCTGCGCGAGGATCAGCCGGCTCCGGCGGGCCGACGCCGGCACCGAGAGATTGCAGCCGTCGACGTTTGCCAGGAGGAACAGGGACGACGGCTCGAACCGGGCGCACAGACCGGATGTTGCACGTTGGGGTTGTGGCGCGGCGTTGGCGCGACGGAGCTGAGGCCGCCCGTCGTCTGGCCCTGCCCGGCGTTCTTTGCCTTGCGCGCTTCGGCGGAGGCTCGTGCCATGCGCCTGGCCCGTCCAGCGCTGCAAGGGCGCTGACGGGGGCGGGGCGAGCGCTGGCCGTCTGACACGGGCGCTCACGCAGCTCACCGCGGCAGTCGGGTTGTCGGGCGAAGGGTGGGGAACGCCGGCAATCCGGGCAGCCCGATCGACAGGCGGCGCGCTGGCGGGGGCCTACCCTCCGCCAGGCGCGCCGCCGCAGCGGTTAAGCGCGCGTTTCAGCGGCGCTGCTGCGGCCGTTTCGACAAGCGAGTTGGGGACGGCGGGGGATACGCGCCGACGAGCTGATGCGGTCCTACACCGCCCACAGGAGTGCGAACGCGTGAGTGGGGGCGCCGGACGCCCCCGTACCGCGCCGCGTTTAACGCGGAGAGCCTCGGCGCCAGGCGGATTGCCGCGCCGGCGTCGAAGTGCCCCAGGCCCAGGCGGGCACCGCGAGGCGCAATGACGCCGGGGGACCAAGCGCGTTCCATGTCCCCGGTGCGCCGGCGGCGCTGCTGGCGCAGCGGTAGCAGCCGCGCGCGCCGCGAGCCGGACGCATGGTGGTGGTGGTGCTGGATCGAACGCACGCCGCTGAGGCGGAGCGCCTCCGCGCCCACAGGTTCTTATTCGAGGGTGATAGTTCCCGAAGCGCGCCGAACTGCACGGCGTCGTGTCGTCGAATCAACCGTCACGTTATCCCCAAGCGAGCATCGCCGTTCGCCGGAGCACCGCTCGTTTTCCCCCCTCAGCGACAGGCGCCGGTGAGGGGTGAAGTCGTCCCCGTTAGCCGCTGACATCGCTGGCTAGCGGCACATTTTTGCTCAAGGGGTATTTGCTCTTAGTTGGCCCCGCGAGAGCAGCGCTCGATCGCGGGTAGAGCTCGGCTCCTGCTGCGATCCCGCACGGTGTTCCACTAAACGTCTCGTGAGAGCAGAGCTCAATCACGAGAACGCCAGGTACTTGCCGTGCAAGGAAGGCTGCGTGAACTTTCCACTTAGCAACGTATGGGAGCGGAGCTCAACCACATGTGCCAGGTACTTGTTGCACGCCGCAGCAGAAACCAAGTCACGCCAAGTGCAAGGCCGGGCTAAGCGGAGGAGCGGATGGTGGCTGGCCGCCGCGCCGCGACTACTCCGCGACGACTCTGGGCTGCTCTGCGGCGGCTGCGTCTTGCTGCTGCGCCGGCTGCCACTGCTCCACTCGTGCCACTGACCCCGTGCGTGCTGTTGTGCGTGTGACCCCGTGCGTGCTGCTACCGAGATTTTCTTTTTCCCCTCACCAGTTGCCCTGGCAAGGTGGGAATTTATTCAATTATTTGGTATACAAAAAATGCTCCAACCGTTAGGTTTCTGGAGCTGTGGGAGGGCGATATCCTAAAATACTATTTAAAACTACTCTTAGACTAATTAAAACTATACATGGCCACTTTGGGCTGCTTGTTTTAAACAATAAATATTGATGATGTACTATAGTTCTTTAGATTGTTCTCATTTCTTCTATTTTGCTTAAAATTTCTTCATTCACTCAGTCATACATACTAATTCTATATTTACAAACCCATTCACTCGTACATTCTTACCACAGCCACTGCACTCACTATGTACACTATATACACTTGATTTACGCCACGGCGCCGACTTTACTCAGGCGTCCGTGGCGCCGGTGACCCTTCGAATCCGGGCGGCCCAGGCCCGGCGGGGCGCGCTCCCGCGCCCCCCACGCAGTTTCCCGGCATCAGGAAGCGGCGACCGCCTCCCACGCACTAGCTGCTCCCCCGCGTCGCACAGTTCAGAGAACTTGTGCGGGAAGTGCGCGGAAGGAAGGCGACGTGCTTGGGCCCTTTCTTCTGTGGAAGGCCCTGTGCACGCCGCTGTTCGCCGCTACGCCGGTCTCGCGCAGGATGCGCGGAGCGACGGCCTCAGCCCCCTCTCGAGCGCCGTCTCCGCCCGCCGCTGAAGCTCCCCCGGGAACTGATGTCGCACGCCCAGAACCCCGAACACGTCAGCGTTTCGAGGAGTGCGGTCAGGGGGTACATTTATAAGATGTGGGCGCGCCGCGAGGCGCGCCGCTGTTTTCTGCGACCCGGATGGGACGCAGAGTGGAGATGGAGCGGCGGCGAAACCTCGCACGCGTACGCCCACAGGGCGCACGCATGCGGTGAATAAGCGCCGCTTAAAGGAAGGAGAAAGATCAGGAGAACGGAGAAGTGGTTTCAGAAGAAGGGTTCTATTTTTGATTTCTGCTACCGAGATTTTTCAATTTCCCCTCTCCAGTATCCCTGGCGAGGCGGGAATTTATTCAAATTTTTGGGACTACAAGTAATTGCTCCAATCTTACGATTTCTGGAGCTTGGGGAAGGTTTTCATCTTAAAATACTACTTAAAACTATCTTAAACTAACTTAAAACTATACATTGCCACTTTGGGCGACTGTTTACAAAGAAAATTCTTCGATTGTGGTTACAAAGTTCATAAGATTGTTCATTAATCTTCTTTTCTAATTTTATTCATTCACTCCTCAGCCCATACTTATGCTATATTTACAAACACGTTCACTCACTCATTCATACCACACTCCACCCACTAACACTAACACTTTTTACACTTTGTACACTGCACTTTGCTCGCCACGGCGCCGAAATCACTCAAGCGTCCGTGGCGCGCGACGCTCTCGGAACCGGGCGGCCCAGGCCGGGCGGGCGCGTTTCGCGCCTCCCACGCAGTTTCCGGCATCAGGAAGCGGCGACCGCCCCCCACGCACTAGCTGCTCCCCGCGTCGCACAGTTCAGAGAACTTGTGCGGGAAGTGCGCGAAAGGTGAAGGCGACGTGCTTTGGGCCTTTCTTCTGTGGAAGGCCCTGTGCACGCCGCTGTTCGCCGCTACGCCGGTCTCGCGCAGGATGCGCGGAGCGACGCCTCAGCGCCCTCTCGAGCGCCGTCTCCGCCCGCCGCTGAAGCTCCCCCGGGGAACTGATGTCGCACGCCCAGAACCCCGAACACGTCGCGTTTCGAGGAGTGCGGTCGGGGTACATTTAAAGATGTGGGCGCGCCGCGAGCGCGCTCTGTTTTCTGCGACCCGGATGGGACGCAGAGGGGAAGGTGGAGCGGCGGCGAAAACCTCGCACGCGTACGCCCACAGTGGCGCACGCATGCGGTGAATAGGCGCCGGTTTGGGAGGAGAAAGATCAGAGAACGGAGAAGTGGTTTCAGAAGAAGGGTTCTATTTTGATTTTGGCCGCAGGTATCGAGCGTGTGCGTGCCAGCGGAGGCCGCTGTCAAGCAACACGTCCAGATATTTCGCTTGCCCGCCACGGCAAATGCGCGCCGGCCAAGCTCACCGTTTCATCGGGGTCTGCCCTCTTACGAGTGAAGTTGACGGCGACGCACTTGTCGAGGTTAAGAGCGAGTCGTTTCCGACTTAGCCATTCAGGGAAGGCGGCGAGACAGTCGCTTAGGTACTTTACCGACTGCCTGACGTTCGCCGATTTCGCATAATATGCAAAATCATCCGCGAACATCAGGAGCCGCAGCGTTGAATGCCTGTTTTGATTCAGCAGGTAGCGGCGCATCATTTACGTATAAGCCGAAGAGAGTAGGAGAGAAACGCTCCTGAGGCACTCCGCCTCGGCTCGTCTGAGGGACGAATATACGTTGTTGACGCGCACTTTGAACTGCCTGTCAGAGAGAAGCTCGCGATCAATCTCACATAGCATCGCTCATCCCCGACTCCGCGAGGCACGCGAGTAAACCTCATGCCACAGAATCGAAGGCCGATCGCATGTCGAGAAAGACCGCTGGCAAGTTCTGCCGTCCCCGAGGGCGAGGCCGATCTCGGTGCAAAGCCGCGTGAGCTGCTGCGCGGAGCTGTGACCAGCTCGGAAGCCAAATTGTTCATCTCTGAGAAGGTTGAGGCGACGTATTTCCTGTTGCAAACGCACCAGAATTAATCGCTCAAACGTCTTCCTAGAACTGAGTAGACTGATAGGTCTATAGCTGCTAGGAATTAATTTATCTGCCAGGTTTTGGTAAAAGCGCAATGGTCGCAACCTCCACGCTTTTGGAAAATAACCGCACGCCAGGCACGCATTCAGGAGCTCGTAGAAACTCGACTCCGCGCCCGCCAGAGCACGCAGCTGGCCGCCGGTACATCCATCTGGCCAGCGGACTTGGCTGGATAACGCGTTTTAGTGCGTTCCCCAGTTCCTCTTCGTCACTCGGCGGGCCGAGGTGAGAGGACAAGGGCCAATGGTGATGCAGCTGACCGCCGGCGCCACCGGCTGGCCACCTGTTACAGTGGCAGCCAGTGGCAGCGCAGCGGCGCCCGCTTAAACGGCGGAACTGCAGCGCGAGCGAATCCGCGAAGATTTCGCTTTTGCCGTCGTCCACACGTAAACGGGCCGAGGTGGTGGAGCGCCGGGTGCCCGTCCGGCGTTGCTCTGAAGCGGGCTATTTACTCCGGTTTGCGGCCCAGCGCACGGAAAGATCCCAAGGTGCCTCTCGTGAAGGTTACATTTAGCAATGGTTTCTGACCATTTAGCAGCCTCTCGTCCCGTAGAGATGAACGGAATTCTCTGCTTAAACCGCGCGCCCGCTCTCCGTCAACGGATCGCCATAGCGGCGATGAACTTTGACAGTTCTACGCAGTTCTCTTAAGATCCTTCTTTGCTCGTCTGAGAGCTCAGGACGAGAATTCTCTACTCGCGTGACACTGGAGTTTTGCTTGAAGGCCGATTTCAACGTTACAGTGAAGTGATCCACTGCCTCGTCGATTTCGGCCTGTATTTACTGGTTTCTGCTCAAGCTGAGCGTTCAGCTGAGCTGAGAAACCTGCCCAGTTAGTGTCACGCGAGGTTCGAAATCTATTTTGGCAATTCGCTTACAAGGGATGCCACAACACATGTTACTGGATTATGATCGAATCCAGTGTGCAATTGAGCAGGAACCACGCACTCAACGCCTTTCAGATCATAAAAACAATAACGCCTGGTTCCTGTTACGTACTTCCGGGAAATGCGTCGGCTATTCGGTGCGCAGATTTCCCCGCCCGCCTTGTCGCTACAAGATTGGCAATTTTATTACCGTTTCTGTTAGCTCCGAGGCCGCCCAGGTTCTATGTCTGGCGTTAAAGTCACCCAGAAGGATGACTTTGGAATTTAATGCGAGAAGCGCATCAATTCCAGCCGGATCTAAGGTTTGGTCTGGGCAGTAGACGGACACGACCAAAAGTCGGCCATTTCCTACCCAAACGTACGCCCCGACCGCCTCTAGAGACGCCAGACAATAGCAGGGATTTCGGCTTCGAGCTGCGGTAATTCGCGACGCAGAGCAAGCGCCACGCCGCCACCTGGCCTGCCTACGCGGTCTCGGCGATAAACAGCGAATCCCCGGAGTTTGAATTCGTGTTCACCGCTGAGCCACGTCTCTTGTAAAGCCAAAATGTCTAATTGAAATTCATGTAAAACTTTCAATTTGCTGGGCTTTGAATATAGCACTTCGCGCGTTCCAAGTACAAGCGCGAGAGGTGCTGAATTTGGACCTAGTGGATGGAGTTAGTCATTGTGAGGCAATGACTGTAGAAGAAGATTGAACAATTCTAGGAACTGGCTCCCAGAAATTGTTTGCGCGGCAGTTGCGGGTGCAGTGGGCCGCGCTCCGGCCGCCCCTGGGGGCGTCGCGTTGGCCCCCGATGTGCGCGGTGCGCCGAGGCGCCCCGCGATCTCGCTCCAGGCCGGCCCGCCGTTAACTGCCGTCTGAGGCGCCGGGTCTCTAATGAATTTAGAAGCACCCGACGAGGATCCCTCAGTCCCTGCAATTGCACGCGTCGAAGGACGCTTGGGCAGCGTGCAATGGCTGCATCCTGTGAAGGATGCAGCATGTCCCTGCTTGCAATTGCAGCAAGTCGGTCGCAAGTTCAATTTTCCAAGTCGCGGGCAGTGCTTAGTGCCGCGCTTGTCGTCTCCTTCCGGGTGGTCCTCGCCCGTACAGAGCCGACAGCGCACATCGTACTCGCAGTTGCGAGCGATGTGGCCCCAGCGGCAGCACTTATTACAGAAACGTGGTCGTGCCCATTTTTCGCGTTCGACCACGATCGCGAACGACTCAAGTTGCCGCAATTGGTAAATTTTGCGCGACTCGGCGTTGTCACTGAGGGTGACCGCGAAAGTTCCCGTGGGAACTTGCACGCGCCGAGTTTCGGTGCCTGAAGCACCTTCAGCTACACCAGAATCCCGGCTACTGGCGACCGGAGATTCTTTAAGCAGAGAAATCTGCTTTACGGCAGTAGGAGTAAACCCAGCTCTGTTGAGCTCAACATCCTCCGCGGTGTAGCCTTTCGGGAGCCCTCTAAGAAAACTCTGAGGTACTTGTTAGAGTTTTCTGGCGGTGGCGGATGCGCGAACAAATAATTTCGCGCTGCGGCAATAGCGCTCCGCCTCTGTGTACGCCACTGGTCGTGGTAGTACCTCGTACACGGTGCGCTGGCTACGGCTGGACCTTCGAAATGGTCGCCTTGTACCCTGTTGGCCCAAGTTGCCTGCCGTGCTCTAAGACCTTATCAGAACCGATTTTGTCGGATTCTGTAGGTCGTTCGGCACCGTGAGCGGCCGGCCGGAGGGCTTCGCGGGCGGATCCTGCGCGTAGGATCGAGCCCGGTACTCTCCGCTGCGGCCGACTGCGCCGGCTACCGGAGACGAGTTGCCAGCCGTCTGACTGTTCGTCGCCTACAGGAGGAACAGGGGAGACTGACGAAGCTCGGAATCCGTGGGCGCGCTACAGACCGTTGGATTGTTGGGCATCGTGTCGGGTTGTGGCGCGCGTCGGGCGCGACGGGAGCCTGGTAGGCTCGCCCGTCGTCTGCCTGCCCGGCGCCTTCTCTTTGCGGCCCTTTGGCGCGCTGCTTGGCCGGGAGGCGTTGCCGCTCCTCGGCCGTCTCCATGCGCTCTGGCCCGGTCTCAGGGCACGCGCGCAAGGCGCTTGAGCAGGGAGACGGCGGGCGGCGAGCCGCTGGAGCTCCGTCGACGACGGGCGCCTCAGCGCAGCTCACCGCGGCAGTCGGTGTGCAGGCGTCGGGCGAAGCGGTGGGAGCACGCCGGCCAATCCAGGCGCAGCGCCACCGATCGATACAGGCGGCGGGTGGGCGTGGTGGGGCCTCGTTGCCTTCCTCCGCCAGGCGCGCCAGCCGCAGCGCTGTTAAAAGCGCCGCCAGGCGCTCTGCAGCTCGCGCGCTGCTGCGGCGCCGTTTCCGACAATGCGAGGTTGTAGGACGGCCGGTGAGAGATACGCTGCTCGAGCGAGCTGATGGTCCCTCACGACCGCCCCACAGGAGTGCCGGAACCGGCGCGTGAGTGAGCGGAGGCGCCGCGGGACACGGCGGCCCCGCCACCCGCGCCGCGTTTAACGCGGAGGAGCTCGCTGCCGGGCGCCAGGCGCGGGATTGCTCTCGCGCCGGCGTCGCGGAAGGTGCCCCAGTAGGCCCTAAGGCTACGTTGGCCACCGCGAAGGCGCAAATGACGCCGGCGGGGATTCGGAGCGCCGTCTCCATGTCCGGTGGTGAGGGCAGTGGCGGCGCCGGCGGCTGCTGCTTTGGGCGCAGCGGTAGCAGCTTTCGCTGCGGCGCCGGCGAAGCCATGGGTAGGGCCGTCATCTGCTACCGAGATTTTCATTTTTTTTTTTTTTTCCCCTCGCCAGTATCCCGGCGAGGCGGGAATTATTCAAAATTTGGGAATACAATTAATTGCTCCAATCTTAAGATTTCTGGAGCTTGGGAAGGCTTTATCTTAAAAATACTACTTAAAACTATCTTAAACTAACTTAAAACTATACATTGCCACTTTGGGCGACTGTTTACTAAATAAATTCTTGCCGAGAGGCAAGAATTTATTGCTAGTGCTACGAGAATGCTACTGAGTTTTTCATTTCCCCGCCAGTATCCTGGCAGAGCGGAATTTATTCAAATTTGGGAATACAATTAATTGCTCCAATCTTAAGATTTCTGAGCTTGGGAAGGCTTTATCTTAAAAATACTACTTAAAACTATCTTAAACTAACTTAAAACTATACATTCCACTTTGGGCGACTGTTTTACTAAATAAATTCTTACATTATATGATTTCAAAGCTCATAAGATTGTTCATTGTTCTTCTTTCAATTTCATTCACTCCCTCAGTCATACTTATACTATATTTACAAACACATTCACTCACACGTTCATACCACTCCCCACTCCACTAACACTAACACTATTTACACTTTGTACACTGCACTTTGCTCGCCACGGCGCCGAAATCACTCAAGCGTCCGTGGCGCCGCGACGTCTCGGAACCGGGCGGCCCAGGCCTGGCGGGCGCGTTCCGCCCCTCCACGCGGATTCTGGCATCTGGAGCGCGACCGCCTCCCACGCACTAGCTGCTTCCCGCGTCGCACAGTTCAGAGAACTTGTGCGGGAAGTGCGGAGGTGAAGGCGACGTCTTTGGGCCTTTCTTCTGTGGAAGGCCCTGTGCACGCCGCTGTTCGCCGCTACGCCGGTCTCGCGAGGATGCGCGGCAGGACGGCCTCAACGCCCTCTCGAGCGCCGTCTCCGCCGCCGCTGAAGCTCCGCCGGGAACTGATGTCGCACGCCCAGAACCCCGAACACGTCAGCGTTTCGAGGAGTGCGGTCAGGGTACATTTAAAAGATGTGGGCGCGCCGCGAAGGCTGCCTGTTTTCTGCGACCCGGATGGGACGCAGAGTGGAAGGTGGAGGGGGGCGAAAACCTCGCACGCGTACGCCCACAGGGGCGCACGCATGCGGTGAATAGCGCCGCTTTAAGGAAGGAGAAAGATCAGGGGAACGAGAAGTGGTTTCAGAAGAAGGTTCTATTTTTGATTTTGGCCGAGATATCGAGCTGTGCGTGCCAGCGAGGCCGCTGTCACAACACGCCCAGATATTCGCTTCGCTCCGCACGGCAAATGCGCGCCGCCAAGCTCACCGTTTCATCGGGGTCTGCCTCTCGAGTGAAGTTGACGGCGACGCACTTGTCGAGGTTAAGAGCGAGTCGTTTCCGACTTAGCCATTCAGGAAGGCGGCGAGACAGTCGCTTAGGTACTTTACTGACTGCCTGTCGTTCGCCGATTTCGCATAATATGCAAAATCATCCGCGAACATCAGGAGCCCGCAGCGTTGAATGCCTGTTTTGATTCAGCAGGTAGCGGCGCATCATTTACGTATAGCCGAAGTAGGAGAGAGAACGCTCCCTGAGGCACTCCGCCTCGGCTCGTCTGAGGACGAATATACGCTTGTTGACGCGCACTTTGAACTGCCTGTCAGAGAGAAAGCTCGCGATCAATCTCACATAGCAACCGTCATCCCCGACTCCGCGAGGGACGCGAGTAAACCTCATGCCACACAATCGAAGGCCGATCGCATGTCGAGAAAGACGCTGGCAAGTTCTGCCGTCTCTCGAGGGCAGGCCGATCTCGGTGCAAAGCCGCGTGAGCTGCTGGGGGAGCTGTGACCAGCTCGAAGCCAAATTGTTCATCTCTGAGAAGGTTGAGGCGACGTGTTTCCTGTTGCAAACGCACCAGAATTAATCGCTCAAACGTCTTCCCTAGAACTGAGTAGACTGATAGGTCTATAGCTGCTAGGAATTAATTTATTCTGCCAGGTTTTGGTAAAGCGCAATGGTCGCAACCTCCACGCTTTTTGGGAAAAAAACCGCACGCCAGGCACGCATTCAGGAGCTCGAGTAGAAACTCGACTCCGCGCCCGCCCAGAGCACGCAGCTGGCCGCCGGTACATCCATCTGGGCCAGCGGACTTGGCTGGATTAACGCGTTTTAGTGGTTCTCCAGCTCCTCTTCGTCACTCGGCGGCCGAGGTGAGAGGAGCAAGGGCCAATGGTGTTGCAGCTGACCGCCGGCGCCACCGGCTGGCCACCTGTTACAGTGGCAGCCAGTGGCACCCAGCGGCGCCGCTTCAAACGCGCGGAACTGCAGCGCGAGCGATCGCGAAGATTTCGCTTTTGCCGCGTCGTCCCATGCTACCGAGAGCGTGCGTGTCGCAATATATTGGGCGGTGCGAACCGATTGCTACAGCGGCGACCAATGGGAGAAGGGCAGGCGCGCGCGATTGGCGAGAGGTTAGGAGTTTTTTTTTTTAATTTCCCTCTCCAGTATCCTGGCGAGGCGGGAATTTATTCAAATTATGGGACTAAAGTAATTGCTCCAATCTTACGATTTCTGGAGCTTGGAAGGCTTTCATCTTAAAAATACTACTTAAACTATCTTAAACTAACTTAAAACTATGCATTGCCACTTTGGGCGACTGTTTTACAAGAAAATTCTTCGATTGTGGTTACAAGTTCATAGATTGTTCATTAATCTTTTTTTTCTAATTTTATTCATTCACTCCTCAGTCATACTTATGCTATATTTACAAACACATTCACTCACTCATTCATACCACACCACTCCACTAACACTAACACTATTTACACTTTGTACACTGCACTTTGCTCCACGGCGCCGAAATCACTCAAGCGTCCGTGGCGCCGCGACGCTTCGGAACCGGGCGGCCCAGGCCTGGCGGGCGCGTTTCCGCGCCTCCACGCAGTTTCCGGCATCAGGAAGCGGCGACCGCCTCCACGCACTAGCTGCTCTCGCGTCGCACAGTTCAGAGAACTTGTGCGGGAAGTGCGCGAGTGAAGGCGACGTGCTTTGGCCTTTCTTCTGTGGAAGGCCCTGTGCACGCCGCTGTTCGCCGCTACGCCGGTCTCGCGCAGGATGCGCGGAGCGGACGGCCTCAGCGCCCTCTCGAGCGCCGTCTCCGCCTGCCGCTGAAGCTCCGCGGAACTGATGTCGCACGCCCAGAACCCGAACACGTCAGCGTTTCGAGGAGTGCGGTCAGGGGTACATTTAAAGATGTGGGCGCGCCGCGAGGCGCGCTGTTTTTCGCGACCCGGATGGGACGCAGAGTGGAAGGTGGAGCGGCGGCGAAACCTCGCACGCGTACGCTCAGGGGCGCACGCATGCGGTGAATAGGCGCCGCTTTGGAAGGGAAAGATCAGGAGAACGGAAATGGTTTCAGAAGAAGGGTTCTATTTTTGATTTTGGCCGCAGGTATCGAGCGTGTGCGTGCCAGCGGAGGCCGCTGTCACAACACGCCCAGATATTCGCTTCGCTCCGCCACGGCAAATGCGCGCCGGCCAAGCTCACCGTTTCATCGGGTCTGCCTCTTACGAGTGAAGTTGACGGCGACGCACTTGTCGAGGTTAAGAGCGAGTCGTTTCCGACTTAGCCATTCAGGGAAGGCGGCGAGACAGTCGCTTAGGTACTTTACCGACTGCCTGACGTTCGCCGATTTCGCATAAAATGCAAAATCATCCGCGAACATCAGGGGCCCGCAGCGTTGAATGCCTGTTTTGATTCAGCAGGTAGCGGCATCATTTACGGGAAAGCCGAAGAGAGTAGGAGAGAACGCTCCGAGGCACTCCGCCTCGGCTCGTCTGAGGACGAATATACGTTGTTGACGCGCACTTGAACTGCCTGTCAGGAAAGCTCGCGATCAATCTCACATAGCAATCGCTCATCCCCGACTCCCCGAGGCACGCGAGTAAACCTCATGCCACAGAATCGAAGGCCGATCGCATGTCGAGAAAGACCGCTGGCAAGTTCTGCCGTCTCTCGAGGGCGAGGCCGATCTCGGTGCAAAGCCGCGTGAGCTGCTGCGCGGAGCTGCCAGCTCGGAAGCCAAATTGTTCATCTCTGAGAAGGTTGAGGCGACGTATTTCCTGTTGCAAACGCACCAGAATTAATCGCTCAAACGTCTTCCCTAGAACTGAGAGTAGACTGATAGGTCTATAGCTGCTAGGGTTAGGAGCGATAACGGGAGACCAGATAATGTGGGAGAGGAGGTGAGGGGGAAAAGGGGAAAGGATAGAGAACAAACAGAATGCATATCGGGAAAAAAAAAAAAAAAAAAAAAAAAAGAATCTGCGTCGCCGGGAACGGGAGAAAGGCCGAAAGAATGCGGGGCAAAAAAAAAAAAAAAAAAAAAGCGGCTACGTTATTGGCCGTTCGCGGGGGGGGTGTCTCTGCGGGGCGCTACCGCATTGGCGGAGAGCGGCGTGCATTTCATGTTTAAGGAAGTAGCTGCGACAGCGGCAGCATGCAAGGACGCCTCCTGAACAAAGGAGGCTATATTGAACGGAAACCCGGCCCCGCATAGGGCGAAGGGCAGAAAACCCAGGAGGCCGTGACGTGCGTTGCCATGGGGCCAGATTTGTGAACCCTGTAGTTCGGCTGTCTGGTAAACGCGGCTGGCGGAAACGGCGAGATGATGCAGTGCCGTCAGCCGGACCAGAGGGTATAAAAGTGCGCCCACACACGACTCTTTCTTCTGATTCTCGAGTTCTTCGTGGGATGTCGTGTGAGAGTGCGCGACACGTGGCACGTCGGGTAGGCTACGGGGGCAAAGGGTCTGGAGCCGGCGTGAATTCGTCGTGATTTACAGAAGGGTGCATCACACCGCGGGAGTGAATCTTATCGGGCAAGCGGTTGTGAGTGACCAGGTGAAGTTCCTCTTAGAAACAGGCTGTAGATATAGTAAATAGTAGATTTGGGTGTAGGAGGATATCTTAATAAATATCAATTTACACTGTTCACGTCTGTTATTCATTGTTGCGGCAATGACGCCACAGTACTACGAAAAGCAATGCAGAGCAACGACTCTGAGAGCTCAGTCATCAACTGATGTCACTGCAGTGCTTGACCGGAGATCCTAGGTTCGAGTCCTGATGGCGGCAGGATTTTCGACACTAGCTTGTCAGCTAGGTCGAATTCAGTCGCTGTCCGGGGGAGAATTCTAAAGGCTGGCTGCGCTGGTCGGAGTTTGCCGTGTTTTCGTCACACCAGGCGAATGTCGGGCAGTACCTAGCAAACGGGCCACGGACCACGCGCGATCGTTCATTTGTCTTTCTTGTCCTATCTTCAACCCTTACACACTAACAATCACCACACCACACATACCGAGAGACCGGTCGGGGCTTAGAGCTTGTCCCGATTGAGGCGGTGCCTTTCTGGTGGGAGTTGAGGGAAAGCTCTAGCCGACAATCAGGTCGGCGCCGTATCTCGCCATCCAGAGAGATCACCACCACTCCCTAAGAAAAACATGCACTACACTTAGGAACTGAGAGCTCAGTAGATGACGCGCCGGAATCACTAACAAAACCAACCAATCAAAGGAAGTACTTGAAGCTGGAATATCTGACCGATTCCCGACTCGTAGTAATACTTCGGCTTCGTTACTCCGTCTACACTGGTCCAATCCTCTTAGGATTTTTGTTCAAAATATTGTATGCCCATAAATTTTGTTCACTTTTGATGTCCACTGATAATAATTATCTTATGCAATAAGTTGTTCATCACATTGGAATCTCCAAGTATTGAATATTTTTGTAGATTTTTAGTCCTTTCTTACAATTAGTCTACAATAGTGATATTCCACTTAAAGATATACACCCTTTGTAGGATTATATCGCGTTACAGTATATTTTACTGTACAGTATTTTATTGAGTTACTGTACTGTTACGTAGCATTTTAATAAACACAACATATACGTACAGTAATCTGTAAATAACGTATTAGGCAGTTGGTGGTTCCTATTCACCAACTCTCTCTTCCATATTATGAATTTTATTGGGTTCAAATGGTACGCAAATATATATCTATATTATTGTCTTGAGCATATTCTTGGTATATATTCACTATATTTTCTATCTGACGTTGATTTGTCACACATGATTTTGTAATTGATCTGATCTGTCTATGACCGCCAGCAAAGTAAAATAATAAAATCTCAAGATTTACTTCAATTTTTCTTATACGATCTAAACTCGTGAGCAAACAAATCGAAGAAAATGGGCAACAATACTTGTGGGCATATGATACTGATGGATAATATTTATTATGAACAATTATTTGTTGGCAAAAAGTGGACGAAATATCAAGGCAACAAATTAAAATTGATTTTATGACGATGGACAATATGAAGTGGCCAAACTGACCTGGACTGATCTGTTCTGGCTGGTTGACGTATCAACGTGTCAAAATTTGTATAACTTATCAGTCGTCTAATTTAGAAAATGAATTCCTATTACAATGAACACGCTACTAAGAAGTAGTTTCTGAAATTCTTACTCTGAAGGAGTGAAATTAAAGTAGAATGTACGCATGTATGTGTACACACACACACACACACACACACACACACACACACACACACACACACACACACAATATATATATATATATATATATATATATATATATATATATATATATATATAACTCCTCTACTACAATAATAATGAAGGACATATTCACCCATGTGTATTTCACAGTTAATTCTTATTTAAATATCATGTACAGTTGTCTGAAAAAGTAGGAATTTCTGCTCCATATTGAATGAAATATTGGCAATATTAAAGAAGATTTTCTCAAAATCAGTTCCAAGTTTTTTATTAAATATTAGTTCAAACATACAAACACCATTTTTATTTTCAAAATTACATATATTTTAAAATATCTTACGTCGATAACATTTACATTACTAAATCAACTAGGAAACTAAACCATTGATTTTTAACTAGTAGGCGCTGTAAATACTATGAACTACAATATTTCTTGTACAGTTGGTTAAGAAAATTGCTCATTACCGAGTTCAATGTTGAAAGAAACAATGTTGATGTGAAAACGAATGGTGAAAAATCATTCAAATAAATAGATTGAATGATACAATGATCCATAGATGCGTTGGATTGATTGATTTGTGATTTCAGGCGCGTCAACTGCTAAGGTCATTAATCCCGTAGTGTAGTGCATTTTATTAAGGGAGTGGCAGTGATCTTCCCCGATGGCTGGCGATATCTAGCAACCACCTACCCGTCCGTACGCGGGGTTACCGCCAGCAAGGTATCTCCCCAAAAGCACAGCTCCAGCCGGGTCACGTTCCAAGCTCGCGACTGGCCTCCGACATATGTGATATAAAGATGGCCTTTACAGCTTTTCTTCAATAACTGTTATCACGAAAATAGTTGACTCGTAATAGCTGTTAAACAGTTGAAAATAACAGATCCATGACCAGCACTAACATGACGACTGCTAAGAGTTAAATTAGTTGAGACTGCTAAAGTTTAACCACGCAAAACAAATAACGTTGGTAGCACCGTAAAACTTGTGCATCTACCTTACGGCGCTTACTTGCACTACTTTCTCAAACATGTTTAGACAGAGAAGTAGCTGATATGAACGAGACTGGATGAACTGCCAAGGATGAATAGTAATTCATAAATGTAGCAAATGTGTATAGAATATTACTAACATAAAAGTGATTCGGTTCATATTGCAAATGTTCTTTAAAATATGCAACATGTGCATGGTGAAGTGACAAAACAGTGTTTTTGCTTAACTATAGCTAAAGTGTTAATGACTATCGAAAATCAAGTATTATAATGCGAGTTATTTGACCGTAACTCATTTCATTTTATCGGGCCTAGGAAATATTAGTTGATCTCACATAAGCAGCAATGGGACAGAAATAAGTTAACGAATATATTCGACGGACTTCATTTAAAGGACAAACTTCTTATTGTATTATACAATAAAATATAAAATAGTGTGGCATATGGCGTTTATACAGACGAATGACGAATTTTGTATTAACGAATAATTTGACACTGGCAAATCATGATTGATTAGCTGCAGTGAAGCTGTTATCGTACAAAATGATTGCCACAAAAGCTTGTAGTAGGTCAGATTAGGTCCAGTAGGTTGCAGTTCTATGCATTTCAACCGATAACAGCAAATAATAGGATAAAAGAAATATCTGTTTTTGCGTAACGTTACGAAACGTTAACAGTTAAGAAATAACAGTTTAGTTGTTAAGGGCACATCCTAGTGTGATAGTGCTTGTAAGTTAAGTTGTGTAAGTAGAAGGAAAGAATAGGACAAGGAGAGGCGGAAAGATCGCGCGTCGTCCGTGGCTCGTACGTTAGGGCGTATTACTCGGCATTCGCTTTGTGTTTATCGGTGAAACCACGAAATACTACCGATCAGAGCAATCGGTCGGTATACTTATCAGCTTCAAATGAAACCAACCACATTCAAATGAAGAAAAGCTCCCTCAAATTGGGAAGAAACACCCTCAAATTGGGAACAAACTCGCTCACGTTTTAATCCCGTTGATTTGAAAGTGAAGGCGTTAAATGTTTCTTCTCTATTTGAAGGTGATTCCTTCAATTTGATCGTGTTTAGTCTCGATTTGTATCCCTTTGGTCTCAATTTGAACGAGCTTGTTCTAAATGTGAAGTGTTTGTTCTAAATTTGAAAGTACTTGTTCTCACATTGAAAGTGTTTGGTCTCATTTCAGTTGAAACATATAGTATTCTCCGCCAGGCAGCGACAGAATTTGACCTTTTTTATGTATTTATTTTATTTTGGATAGAACAATACAGAGATCAGTGTTAATACGCTCTACATTTGTTATGGTTGCTTATTTCTACTTACAATTAACTTACAATACTCTTACAAATAATCTTAAAATACAACTACATTACTATCAGGGTGGTAAAGGTATCTTGTACAATATCTATACTTTGAATCAAGATCTGAAAATTTATTTAGTAATGTATGGAAGGAAATTTATTTTTAATGCGGGTTCTGTGAGTTTGGTTATGGCAGAACCTTAGTGGGGTTAGGATATATTTGGTATGTTTTGGAAGAAGTGGGTGGATAAAAAAATAATGAGGTTGGTAGTCGGTTCTGGAATTCTTTATGGAGTTGTGCATTGGAGACGTACCATGGGGCATTCGTGATGGTGCGCAGGAACTGTTTTTGGATTACTTGAAGCTTTTTGGTGTTTGATTTAGTTGCTGATCCAAACTGGGCATGCATATAATAATAGTAGTCGTCGATAATTTTGTATAGAAGTAAGGCAGTATTGTAGGATAACTTAGCTTATCTATTTATTATTGGTTTTAGTTGGTGTAATTTAATTTTTGCTTGCGTAACCTTTTTTTTTATGTGATTTTTTCTAATTGAAGCGTGTGTCTAAGAAAAAGCCTAGATATTTTATAGGTTTGTTATGTGGATGCCATTGTACAGATTTTGATGCAGTTGTGAGGGGGTGGGGATGAATGATCTTAAGGAAAATATTTTGGCTGCTGTTTTTGAGGGGTTGATTTTAATTTTATTTTTGGATGCCCAGCTGTCGATTTGGTTTAGGTATAACAGAAGTCTGGTTTTATTGTGTTTATGGCTGGACCTGATGAATATATAGCCGCGCCATCAGCAAATTGAGCGATCTTTATATCACTACTTTTCGGAAGGTCGGCTACATACAAGTTATACAGAACAGGAGATAACAGGGGGCCTTGAGGGAGGCCAGCCTTGACCGCATTTGGATTAGGTGATGGTTATCGACTGTAACGGCAAAAGTTCTATTGGTAGGAAATGGTGCGGCGTTAATGACATTTCATCATGTAAATGAATTTGAGGCGTTGTTTTTGTATATATTTATTTTAGCATAAGCTTTTGGCATCTTCAGTGCTACAAAATAATAATAATAATAATAATAATAATAATAATGATAAATTGATATAGTAAATTCAAATATAGGATATTATTATGAATAAATTAGAATTTAAGTGAAATGAAAATTGGAATATATATATATATATATATATATATATATATATATATATATAAAATAATTTTCAATAGAGGTACTAATAAAAGATGTACTATTCTAAAGTGAAAAAATTAAATGAAATACAAATAATGAAGGCAAATATATAAGTGAATAAATAAATTTAAATTTAAATAAATTGAGATGAGCAAACTAAATTCTCAATATACCTATTCAAAATTACCTACTTCAAAATACCTATTCTGAGGCGTCTGGAGGCCTGGTCCAAACAAAACAGTGAGGTGAAGGGGATTGCCGCTATTTAAAAGACAGCTCTCAATGGAGAGGAGAGACCGCTGTTTTTTTCTGGGAAATGGCCATTAGGTTAAGGACCAGCCAGGTAGAGAAAAGAGGCGCGCAGATGGGTTAATGTGCGTGGGAAGGGCGAGTTTCAAGAGGGTGAGAGGAAGCAATTGTTCACTGAGAATGGTGTTTGGAATTGTTTAATAAATTATTGATATGAATGGCTTCTACCGTAATTTAAGTCTGTGAGTGTATCTGTTTTCCATCTCCAAAATTTTGACATTGTCTGAACTAAAAAAGTAGAACACTCTTTAAATCCAGACAGTGACGCCCTAAAACCTCCCAGTCAGAGACACTATAGTGACAACATTTGATGCCCTGAGCCGGTGGGATGTGTTGAAGAGCCCCTTACCTTAAACTTCAAACAAAATATTTAAATTTTGAAATCATAAAGATCTTTCATTGTCATTGTACTGTCTGTTAAAAAATGTGTGTGACATGTTTCTGTAGATCTGAAAATTTCCAAGATCAGAATTCTGTGGGTACTTACTACTGATTCGCAGTGAACAGACTTTAGTAGATATACTAACTGTATTGCGTATCGTCGCACTCTATCATCCTACTTCGCATCTATGTCCAAGGTCGCCTCCAAGAGCTCTTCGCAAATACTCCTGAGTCCCGATATGTTATCTTCGAATTACAGGCTGGCGCAAAATGTATGGTGACCGTGAATATTCTCATAATGCTCCGTTTTCGTGTTATTTCATGGTCACCATTTCAGTGAGTCATTTTATTGGTTTTCGATCACAATATTTAAAGTATACTTGTCTAAAAGTTGGCAACGTGATGTTTTGACATTAACGCTAGTGCAGAGTGCAGATACAGTGAATCTGCGAATATGTATGTGACTTGGGAAAAACATCAGCATGGGCGCAAAATTTTGGCGGTCACGGGCGGTGAAACGGATCGAGGGGCGGCCTTAAAGGGGAATTTTGAATTGTTTTTTTTCGTGTTTCCGGGCGCGTCAACAGCTTTAGTCATTTGTCCCGTTAGTGTACTGGGAAAGTTTTTTTCCCCGAGAGATGGCGGTGATCTTACCCCGCTGGATGGTGAGATCCGGCGCCGACCTCCTTCGGGTAGTGGGGTTTCCCGAACCAGGACTCTCCCACCAGCGAGGCACCGCCTGCAGCCAGGCAAGCTCGGCTCTGACCGGTCTCCCGGAATATGTAGTAGTGTAGTGCATTAGTGTAAGTGTGTGTAAGGGAGAGGATAGGACAAGGAAAGAAAGAAAGATGCACACGGTCCGTGGGCCTTTTTCTTGGGGACTTCTCGACATTCGCCTGATGTTGATCGAGAAACCATGGAAAACACGATCGGAGTAGCCGGCACTAGAATTCTCCACCAGACAGCGATTGAATTTTGACCTAGCTACCTTAAGAGTAAGTGCCTGCGAATTTTCGACAGAAAACCCTTTTAAGATTCCTTTTTCAATAACTTTTAATGACAAATTGAACCTTAGTGAAGAAAAAGCTCTAAAACCCCTCTCTCTTTCAAAACAAGAAGAAAATTATTTACTCGTTTAGCATTTATTCTTCAGTCCCGTTGCATGGTTGCAACATCTTAATAAACTTTTTTCTGGCTCTGCATTTTATTTTCTAAGCAGAATGTGCGAAAGATAACGGATCTATGACAAAAAATTTTTATAAATCTGAAAAAAGGGCATTGAAATTTTTCTATCATATTTTTGTGTTTCTATCATATTGTGTGTTCAAAATCATATTGTGTTTTCACTTCACGGTCTGGAATACTGAGTGAACCCAAATTTTTTGTGAATGAGCAACATTAAGAGCTATTGAAAGCATAATGAAACTAAATAGAATAGCTCTCAAGAGATTTCATTCAGATGTCATAATCAAAGCAATCAATCTTCAAAAGGAATAAATTATGTTGAGCTTTCTGACCTACTGGAACGTTATGACAAATCAAGTGTAAATTGTGTAAATTGTGTCAAGTGCCCAAAATTCATTCTTCAACAATTTTAGTCAAACTTGACATTCAAAATGACTTAATGTTATCTATTACCGAGGTAATGATTTGCAAAATAAAATTTAAAGCATCAGATTCTCTGTTTGTTAAACTGATTATAGATGAAACGTTGTATATCAGAATAGAGTTCTAATGTCCTCGGTATTGAGATACGTAAAAAACAATGAAAGATTGATGAACGCTTTCTTCGTTTCACTGACGACCGTTCACACTGAACCCTTTACCAGCATGCTTCTTTCACTATTAAACGGTTCCACTATGGTCACAAGCTTGAGCTCGGCCGATGATGCTGCTGTCACGAGTGGAAATAATGCTGACCTTCAAGTGAAAATACGCGGTCAGTTTTAAAACCTGCTATGACTTTCCCTTACTTCCAAAAATCAGCTTCATAAGAACTCAACTTATAACCCAATGACACCATATCACATACCTAGCCACTAACATTTACTATTATTTAACCCAAATTCCTTCCTGCAAATCCTTCAAACTCGCAAAATATCCAACCACACAGAATAAAAACAGATTTCCTAAAATGTATACACATTAAACCCTTCCGAAGTCCAATCTGAATAGAGGAACATATAGCGCAAAATTATAATGATGGAGCGATAGAAATCTGGAAGGAATCTGAATAGGAAATGTGAAAGGGGATTAGCTGGGTAGTGAGGTAAGGGAAAATCATATATATACACACCAGCAATATATATATTTCTATACACAGATTCCACGGATGTATAGTTCTATATTTCTCATACCTGTGAAAGTCACCTTACATCTCAGGTTACAAAAGACTTTAAATGCTGCATGTGCTTAAATTCGCAAGTTGTATTGATATTATTGGTTTTATCAATTTGTTTTCGTCTGGGGCTTTTTCCAGATTTTTCCAGAGATACTGATTTTGGCTATCCCACCAAGTCTCTCTTGGGGACACATATGAACTTCTACATTACACACTGACACATGCGGTCCCCTCGGTCTGTGGTCAACAGAATCACAAGGCCTTCCGCCAAGGCCAGAACACACATGAAAAACAAGGGACAAACAAACATGTCCACGACTCTACCCTCGACTCTTCAGACCTCGTGACTCGAACCTCGACCGGGAGCGGTTCCTAGGTTCGAGTCCTGATTCGCAGGATTTTCGACACTAGCTTTTCAGCTAGGTCGAATTTAGTCGCTGTCTGGAGGAGAATTCTAGCGGCCGGCTGCTCTGATCGGCCGTTTTCCGTGGTTTCTCCTATCAACACCAGGCGAATGCCGGAGCAGTACCCTACCAAACGGGCCACGGACCGCGCGCGATCTGTCCTTCCCCTTCCTTGTCCTATCCTCTCTCCCTTACACACACACACACACATCAATACTTACATGCACTACACTACCACATATCCCGGGGACAGGTCGGGAGCTTAGAGCTTGTGCCGGCTGGGGCGGCGCCCCGCTGGTGGGAGAGTCCTGTTTAAAGGGGAACCCCACTAGCCGACGGTAGGTCGGCGCCGGATCCAGCGGGGGAAAATCACCGCCAACTCCCAAGAAAAAGCATGCACTACAATAACGGAACTAATGACCAAAGCAGTTGCCGCGCCAGGAAACACGAAAAAATCAATCAATCAATCAATCGAACCCTCGACTCTTCAGACCGATGCGCTGTGTTGGCACATGAGCCATCTCCGCTCTTGCCACCTTTTCGAACCATCCAGTTTGGCGGTTTTATCAATTTATGTTACTTAGTCTAATAAGTTTGCAATTAGATTCGGCATCGTAAGTGATGGTCTTGGGGCAGGAGAGCAAAGTTTGTTGACACTAAGGATGTGATGAGGAGAGGTGGCTCAATGCATCAACTGATGTTACTGCAGTGCCTCTGACCAGGTGGTTCTAGCTTTGAGTTCCGACAGTGGCAAGACTTCAGACATTGACTTGTCAGCTAGGTCTAATTTTAGAGGCCAGCTGCTCTGATCGGTAGTTTTGTGTGGTTTCTCTGATCAACACCAGGCGAATGCCGGAGTACTAACCTAACAAACGGGCAACGGACCGCGCGCGATCTTTCCTTCGTCTTCCTTTTCTATCCTCTTTACATGCTACAAACTTGTGTATAAAATTATTTTAATAGATTAATGCCATCTAGCAATGGGATTGTAAAATAATGAACATATATTGTAAGTGTAAGTTTTGTTGTGAAATGGTGATACTGATACCTGATAAATATAACAAAGTCGTGTTAGTGTTACAGACATCTGTATTCACTGAAAATGTGTTCTCAACCTTGCATAAGTCATTTTTGACACAAACCACTGATTCGTTAAAGCGGCAAGACAATGGTAGAATTACTAGCTTAATAAACAAAGGTTTACAAGAATCACGTGAGTTTGATTTGCTTATTATTCGTAAATTCCTTCTGTAATTTAAAAGTCTTAGATCTATAGAATGTGTTTTCCGAGAACAGCATGCCATATCTCAGGCGCGAATGAAAATTCCGAAATATACACAAAGAGCAGCATGAAAGTAACTGAATTCGAAAGGATTCTGAACGTAGCCCAATGAAATTAATATTGTGTTCAAATCATTTAAGTGGATGTTCCATTTGAGGTTTGACTGAATCGAGACCACAAAGGTTGTTACCTTAACGTCAGTCAATTGCACTCGTTCATTTTCAATTCAGTGTACAATTGTTTACTTTGAATTGCAAAACTTTATTGTGACCGTTTTATATCTGTATAATCTATAGCTGCAACCGCTGTATAATTTGTAGCTGAAACGCGAATAGAAAAACTTTCTACAGCGCATGCGCTAATTTTGATTGTCGTCTGAGTCTTTTCCATAACCAAATCATCAAGACTCTCCCTGAGCGACTTGTAATTTCCGCAACATCTTTCTATGTGGTGATGCCACAGGTACGCTATCACTGACAGTTGGTGAAGTGAAATCATAGGCTTCAGTTGACAGTTGATGAAGTTCGAATGCGATTGCACCACTCGCGTAGGAAGTGAATCGATTGGGATTGTTTCACCGCTGGTAGCCACAATGCTTCACACTTACCCATTGTTCAAGTATTTGGCATTCAGTCGGAAGTTGGCAGGGTTCTCTCACCCTACAGCTCACGATATAAGCTTTGTCCTCGCGTTCGTGGTATATCTATTGTGATAAGCCAAGAACCCTGGGATTAGTTTGTATGCTTGCAGATGAACATGGCCCCGTGCACATTATGTGTAGAAGGTGTGAAGAGAGCATTGGATGGCTCTGATCTTTTAGAAGGACGCAAGGGAGGATTCTCTAAAAGATTATCGTAGCGAACACACGTAAGCGGTTAGTGAAGTGCGATCGGATTTTCAGCATAAGCTGGGTATTATGTAAATCATAGTGAGCCGAAAATTTATGTTTAGTTTGAGAGATTGGTCTTGTGTAAATTGTAATATTAAATTGTAATGGGGATTTTTATGGTGAACCACCGTCCGGTACGGATCGGAGGAGTGCGGCGAGTTATTTGACAAGTTTAGGTTAAGTGAATAATCTTGCTTTACTTGCAAACTGTGTTTGAAGTGAGTGTCTCAATCAATAACTGAACTGTAAAGTTATACGTAGCGGGGGCAGTTTATCTCCTTCCACTAATTTTCTGAGAAAATGGATACACCTAGTGAAATGAAAACCTACAAGATGCCATCAGAGAATCTGCAGAAATCGTATGCCAATGTGTTACAGAACCACATGTATCCAAAAAAAGAAAGTGCTATAATTATTGATTCTGTTGAAGGGTTAAATGTTCAAGAATATACTGTAGCGATCGGACAAATAGTTGGACCAGAAAATATACGGTATGTATCTCGTATTTCTCAAGGTAGGATATGTTTTTACCTCGCCAATCCTAGTATTGCAGATAAAGTTACTGCAGAAGGCTGCAACAAAATAAAAGTTAAAAATCATTATTTGGAAATAAGGCCTTTGATCACAAAAACTAAAAGAGTCATTTTTCAAATGTTTGTCCAATATACCTAACTATGTACTTATTGAAAAACTCAAAGAACAAAAACACCAGTGCAACTATTACCTTTTAAAAGCTGGTATAAAAACCTTTGGGTTTTCAACACATCTTGCTTCAAAA
>CAXIVR010000004.1:89315553-89342753 GCA_964035755.1 Teleogryllus oceanicus | reverse complement strand
TGCAGGCGCAGGAGCTCCAGAAGTGCGAATCTGTCCTAGCTATTTAGCTGCTGTCGAAAATCCGCCACCGTCCGTACCGGAGAGGTGGCTGATCTGACCGAGAGGTCCTACGTTGGAGTCCGATTTTCGACACAGTTTTCAGCTAGGTCGAATTCAGTCGCATCTGGAGGAACTCCCAGCGGCCGGCTGCTCTGATCGGTAGTTGTCCGTGGTTCTCTGATCAACATCAGGCGTCTGTCCTATCGTCATCCCTTACACACACACACCTAACATAACATGCAATACACCATCACATGTCGGAGATCGGTCGGGAACTTAGAGCTTGCCCCGCTGGTGGAGATACATGGTTGAGAAACCACCGCTAGTCGATGGTAGGTGGGCGCCGGATCTCGCCATTGAGCGGAAGATCACCGCCACCTCACGATGAAAAACACACGGACATGACCTCAGTAGTTGACGACCCGGAATCACAATCAATCAATTAATTAACAGTCAACGTCGGATGTGGAACTCTCAGCTGTCGGAGTCGCTTCATTTGCCCTGACTCAATCCAGTAGGTACACATGTGATGCAACAGAGGCCACGTATTCTCACCGGTGCAGTCAACAACCACTGCACACCATTTCGCGTATGAGAACCTTGATTGTAAGGAACACGAAACATAAAAGTGATCGGATATGGATTTTCATTATACTCTAATCCTTTATGGAAACGGAATGTTGCATGAATCTGGAGCACGTGAAGCAATTTAATAAAATTATGCAGAACATTTTATACCTCAAGAAAATTTGGGATGGTTCGCGATATTGTCCAAAGGGTTATCTCTAATTTGGACACAAAACATAAATTAACAACCTCGCAATGCATGTAGCTGGAACCTTGATGGGTCTAAATATTCGATTGGTTTAGTCTAACTTTTCTATAACCTGAACTCTAATTCTAATTCTCATTCTCTTCTATTGAAGACAGAACGATTCCATTACGAAATTAATGTTGAAATCTAGAGAAAATTTTTACGATAAGATTGAAGATGTACTCAAATAAGAACTCCTTAAAATTGGAAATCGTTATCTGCATTGATAAATGCATAATTACGATCATTTCGTATAATCAGTTGTTTTAATTAAATAAATTAGTGTTACATTCCAATAATATACTTTTCAGTACTTTTGTGAGCAGCAAATTTAATTCGAAAACAACAGAAATGATTTATTTATGAAGAGTCTTGAGAAAAGAACCACAAAAAGATTCCGACGTCCGAAAAATCTCAGTTTAAGCTTCAACTGGTGCCTGGTAGCGGCCCGGCGACTTGTATTTAGCATATACAAGGGACGCTTAGCAAATATTTAGAGATGTTTAGGAATCATAGAGAAGAATAGAATAGAGAGTCAAGAGATATAATGAGAATCGTAAAAATAGAGAGAATCAGTAAAATAGAGAATCATAGAGAAGAATAGATTAGAGAAGAATACTACTAAATTCTCATGAACTTCTGGGCACAATACTCTTAACCAGGATCGGCCATGTAGTATTCACAATGAAGCAAGGATAGAGATCACGAGACATCGAGAAGCTGCTGGATAACTCACCATGGATATGAAAATGATATTCATGAATAGGAACTGGTGGTGCAACAACAGCACATTATCTCGATTTTGTAACATTTTAAAGTTTGAATATTCAGAGATCAACAAAAATTAGACTCATCATTTTTTAAGCTTTTTACTCTATCACACGAAAAGAAATCATTTGAAGCGTTTTGGGGGCGGGATATAAATTGCATTTATTTCAATAAAATTCCACGAAAACTACTAGTTTCTTTCATAAAACTAAAACATCACATTATTTAAAGATCTAACATTATAAAAGATTTCATTACGGAAAAATTCTGAACTTCAATATTAAATTTTGTAAGATATATTTTTTAATAGCCGAAAATCTCGATAATGAACCTGTGTCATTTTATATAGTCACTTTGCTCTATTCGAGAAAAAAACTAAAAGTTTAGAACTGTTTCTGAGAAACTTTTTCTTTTAAATTGCCTGTATACGTACGCTAGAGTTGCCTCTTATGTACTACCACGTAGTTGCCTATACGTACGCTACCGCGCACACAAGGACGTCTTCCAATTCATGCCTACGCACTTGCTTTACTTCATACATGCTCTAAATAAACACTTAAGTAAAATGACAGTCACCTCATACATACCAGTTTTAAACAAAAATAGGACAAGAACCTAAATAAAAAATACATCTATATTTTCCATAATAATTTCTAAATAATAAATCTATATTTTAATAATTATTTTTTCGTAATTTTATTACACTTTAACAGCCATGCTTCTACAGATAAATTGTTCCAGTCATTTACTGTCTGATTTACAAAGATGCCCATATCAGATAAGAGCGTAGGTGTTCTAATTTTTAAAAATTTTGATTTTGCCTGTTAGGTGCATTCCGGTTTTACCCATTGAATCATTTATGCAACTATACGGTGAAGGGAAACTTTTTTCCTGAGTGGGTATCTCCAGAGTGCTGTCACCAGAAGTGACTGGAAAATTGCTTTTGACGACCGGGAATCGCTCTATACTCACGTGTTCATACAATATATTAAAGGAATATTTGTAATAAATATACAAAACATTTAAATTCATGATTTGTAACGAATGAACATGGATGTACATTTTTAATTACTCAAGACTAGGGAGAAACATCGCCAAAATTGATCAATAAAAGCTGAAGTAATAAATAGCATCAGAACTCCCACAATTCAATAAAAATGCTCTTAACATGTTTTTAAAATGCGTGAAAAGCAAAGAAAAATAACGTAAAAAATGTTATTAAAACCGGTTCGGATGAACAACTCAAGTTGTTGGATACGTTACTGATGTAATCGAGGCTGCTTCTATTCGTTTAAATGATCTCAGCATTCAACCTCTTGGTTTGGACTGTTCTTTACCAGGAAATCTCTGTTCACAGTTATCCCGAAATCGGCTTAACCGACAATGGCGCTAATGGGAGTACAGAACCTTAATTTACATACTCACAATGGCCATTAGAATTTACGAGGGAAGAAATCGAACAGTCTACTCAGGAATTCTGTGAAGAAATTTGTTGCAACTCCTAAATATTATGTGAAACATGTACCATTAAAATGACATTAAAATCGACGAAATCAGTGAAAATGAATTAAAAATGACGGAAAAGGGTAAAAATGACTTTAGTCGAAATCGATGAAAGATGCAAAAAAATGACATACAAATATGGGTTATTTCCTTTTATCATAGTATAAAATTTATATCTATACTAAATGGCTTTGTTCTAAAGTGAAAAGGAAAATGACATTTCATTAAAATCCGACCTCTATTTATTACCAATGATATCTCATTCCGCAGGCCCGATTGCTGCTGGCTGGGTGCGCCTTTGGCTTCATCTTCACTCTTCATTAATACAATTAATTTTGTGCGTTCTGGAACACTTGCATTTCAAATTTCCTGAAAAAATTATCGAAAATTTCCATTGTATTCTTGTTATTAACTAATGACATCTCTTTCCGCAGGTACGTGTCGCGATCGCTGCTGGTTGGCGTGCGCCTTCGGCTTCATCTTCACGCCATTGTACATCAGGGAGATCTCCGACGACGTGACGCGTGGCCCGCTCGGCGTGCTCGCTGACCATCGTCATCAACGTGGGCGTGCTGGCCGTGTACGTCATCGGGACCTACTGCTCCGTCGTCGTCACCTCGTGGCTGTGCGCCCTGCCTGCCGCTCTCTTCCTCGTCCTCTTCTTCGGCTGCCAGGAAACGCCCGTCTACCTTCTGATGAAAGGGCGCGAGGACGAGGCGCGAATGCCCTCGTCTTTCTCAGAGGGCCCCGCCATGATGCAGGCGAGAGTAGACTGCGTGAATGAGTCGCTGAGATCTATAAAGGCGAACGTTTCTGACGGGCCTTCCATTCTCAAGGAACTGTTCACCAGTAAGGCGTCTAGGAGAGCTGGAATTATCATGATCGGCATCATGATCAACCAGCAATTCTCTGGGCTCTTCTGCATCGTCAGTTACACCGTCCAAATTTTCAGGAAGCTGGAAGTAACATGTCGCCGTACCTTTCGTCCATTGTTGTTGGCTTCATGATGCTTGTCAGGAGCGATTGTGTCAGTGTTTTGTGCAAATGCATGGGAAGGAAAATCTTGCTGATTATATCTGATGTGTTTATGGCTGTGAGTTTGTTTGGCATGGGCCTACTTTTATCTCAAGCACATAGGAGAGGATACATCAAAGTTCGGTTGGGTTACTCTGGTATGTTTATCTATATTTATAATTGGATTTAATATCGGGTTGGGCCCAATTTCGATGTTGGTGTATACAGAAATATTTTCTCCGAAACTAGTCAGTACCGCTTTGGCTGTTTCCGGTCCGATACCTGGTATATTGTCCTTCATTATCGGCAAATTTTTCTATACCGTTGCAGATATAGTGGATTATACGTGTTATTGGGGATTCTACTACATGCGCCTTGGGGTAGCTTTATTATTGCCGCTGTACCAGAAACTAAAAACCGATCAATTGATTCTATACTCAAGGAACTTGAAGGGACTTCTCGGATATTGAATCTAGACAAAGAAAGGATACGATCCTGTTGCTACTAATCCAATTTAATACATTTGCGTCAGAAACATACATCTACGAATTATTGTCGAATTCGTAAATCACTCAGTTACTTTAAAATGTTTTATAAATAACAATTTTATGGAAATTGTTGTGTACGTAAATAAGTTTTTATTGCATAATATTTCACTTTAATCATATTTTATTTTCGTTTCATTTTTGGATCTACACGGATTCAATCGTCTTAGTACCTGAAATAAAATTTGATTTGTAAAATGTATTATTCTTATAAAGTGTTGCGTACACTGATAATACACGAATTCTAGTTTTGAAAATATATAAATCTTAAAGTTAAACAATTGTAGATGTGCGTAATTATGAATATTTGTATTAGTAACTGTTGTATATATAATCTTAAATCACAACTTCATTTTTATGGGTCATAATTGCCAATTGATGAATATCTGCTAATGAAACATTCAGCATTAATGAAACGCTAGTCTGTTTAACCATCAAACAAAGTTCTGTCTCTAACACTTCAATGTGTAGTATCGTGTTTTGCTTTCTAAGAAGCAGCTTAATTTAGTAACGTAATTGAAATATCTGATCGATTTGTTTCAACATGTACTAAAAGTGCATATGCTTGTTTGCAAACACATAATGTATTATACTACATGCGAATGGCATTTCTCATAATTTGTAGGATTAGTTTAATTATTCATAATTCATTTATACACTACTTGAGATTCTACAATGGTATTTCAGGAATATCTGTAAATATTTTTATCGTTAGTCTTTGTTAATATTTTGTGAAAATGTTTGAATTTCTACACTGTATTTGAGAATCTATAAGATTGGCATTTTATGAATGTTTTCCTAATAAATTGCGTGTTTGTCTTCCTTTTCTAATGGTGAAAAAGAGTTTGAATTTATTTAACTCAAAAACAGTTAAAATCTGTGTGTGACGTACTGGTGAGTATGTATTCTGTGCAGTTTTCTTAAATTCTAGGATCCCCACCCCCATCCCCAGTATGTATTCTGTGCACGTTTTCTTAAATTCTAGGATCCCCACCCTAGCCACCATATACAACTTGAGTTCTGAATGCAGATGGAAATGAGCGTTTTTGCCAAGAAATGATACAATATTATCTCCAGCGTAATAGAACTATTTGCAATGACAAATCAGATAGATTTAGGCTATTATCCCTCACATTGTCCTTCGTGAAGGAATCGACTTCCTTACGGAGAACATGGAGAATGATTAATTTGTATAACTAAATTCCCGCTAAACTAGACGCCACATTATGAATAGGCGTGAATGAATGACAAAGGTGATGTGGGAAGGAGGTGCAAGAGAGCTATGGAGCGCGATGAAATTATGTACAAACTAGTGGTCCACAACAGCACGTACTTTCTACGTTATTGTTAATGGCTATGTAATATTATATACAATTTTTTCGTACACGTCAACTACCATTTGAAAAATTTGAAACAAACGAAGTGTGAAAAATTATATTTAAATTTTTTAATACAAATGCTTAAACGAAAACATATTTCTGGCATTGAATTCATTCACGCTCTCATAATGTACCAATGATGCACGATGCGTATTTTAACCGTAAATAAAATTATGAGTTTATATTAAGCTATACGAAAGGCAGCCGTCATTATCAACCTGTTATCTGTGCGGCGTTAAATAGGTTGCAACTCTGAGTTCAACAAAGCCGCAATGACTGCTAATCGTATCGGATACACATTTTGGCAATTAGCATTGTTGTATTGTGGCAAGTATTGTAGCAAGTAGCACTGATCAAGAAAATGAAAGGGATAGAAAAAATTATTAAATATATTTTTATATTCATCAAAAGTACCGGGTTTTTTAACGCATTACTCTTCATTTCCATCTTACTAAGCAAAGCATCAACTGCCTGCGCCCATTTTACATTCACGAAGCGCAGTAAATTCAAGGGCGATTGTGTTCTCGCCAAATTACACAAAAAGTACTCTATTTTCAAAAATTGAACTGACTTAATTTGAAGATCTGTTTTGATGAAAACATTTTATTAAGGAAAAAATGTACCTTACAATTGTAGTTGTAAAATCGAAAAATTTTATTTTTTAAATTTTCGATAAAATAGTATTTCAACGAACATGAGACCTGCAACATTCTCTTAAGGCTAAATGTACCGACACTAGTTCCATTTGTCGCCACCACGTGGCAGCACCAAATAAGCAAAATTTACTAGACCGATAACGTCTGAACAAATTGTCGATTTTCGATCTGTAAACGGCATTGACTCCTTTTAAAATATAATTCACGCTATTCCTGCCGATTTTCAAACAAATATTTCCTCCAAAAATTTTTAAAAATTCTCATAGTTCCGGAAGAAATTAAAAATGTGAGCTTATAGCGCGATGACGACGTGTTTTCTGAAACCAACGCCGTGTGAATCATGCAAATCGGATGAATAGGAGCGGCGTAAAGTGAAATTTGGAAAATCACTTTCCCCTCCCCTTCCCGCTTCCCATTGCGTCACCCGACCCGTCTGGGCCCTCCTCGACACGGTCGAACGGTCAAACCCGGCGGTCTCTGCGGCGCGGGAGGCCGAACTCTGACAGGCAAGCTGGGCAGTCAGTTTCAGTTTTCGTCCTTTCAGTCTCAATATATTTTCTCCACGTGTCAAACTAGTGATGCTGAACACTGCCAGTCGGTCTCCTATCATCTGTAATAGTCGTATAAAACATATATCTTGTTCACATATTTCCGTCTTCCTTCGAATACCATCAACCAATTATTTGAGGCGGTACTCAAAATATCGATTCCGATTTGAAACTGAAAAGAAAATGGAATTAATTGTGTAGATATCACCAATATTTTATGCCATAACATCTTATTTTACATACATTTTACTTCTAAGATCTTCCGTTATTATTCCCCTACCAGAAAGTATGAGCGAGATTACGTACGAGCTCTTTTATCTTGCGACTCGATTTTGATCTCAAAACGGCGTTTGTCTCCTTGATAGAATCCTGGAAGCTAAATTTTAAAATTGTTTTCTTTTGTTGTTAATTTTAAAACTACTTTCCGACAAATTATGTAATCGGGTACAGGAAAACTATATTGTCGGCCCTGGTAAAGTAAAAGGGGATAAATCCTCTTGCTAAATATTACATTACTTCTTCAACTCGTGGTCTAGCAAAAAAATACAATACATGTGTCCTGATCCCTAAAATCGATTGACGCCAAACATGTCTGCCCGTTTATGGTCAAGCTAACGCTAAAAACTGCTCTGCCAATTTTCTCGAAAATTTATCTTCCTGAATCTACCTGAAAGAACTCGATCCTTTGGGAGTTTCAAACGGATATTTTGATTTTGAGGTCCTTTCATTAAGCCTCAAAATCATTTTAAAATTTTTCTCAACCGTCACCAAATTATTTGATTAAATTTTGTCCTCGTGTTACGAAAGAACGCAAGAGAAATGAGATTTATGGTGTTTGTTGACATCACTTATTTTTAGAAAATTGCTACTGCAATTTTGGGGCTTTTTCTTCAACTATAATATTAATGATATTTTTTCCAATAAATTTTTTCCCAAAACCAAACGAGTTTGGCTGCTTCGCGGCTAGTCCAACCTGTGAAGTGTCCTAAACCCTGCCCCTATCCTTACTCTCCCCACCTGGCCTAGGAGTGACGCAGGAGCGCGTAGTAGGAGGCGCTCGCGGAGATGCTACCTGGCGGTCCTCTTGACAACTGACTGCGATGACGCGACTGACAGAAAGTGATAGTGGGGAATTACTCCAAAAGCGAGCAAGTAATGGAGGATTACGCCACGCGCTAGCGCCAACGACCCGTAAGAGTCTTCGAGACGCGTTGCGTCAAAATGGTAGACGCAACAAATTAAAAAAAGGAAACGCGAATGATTCCACTAATTCCTATAGAGTAAATATAATCTCCACTTCGTCATTGCACAATGTTCTCGCCCACTGAAAACTACTCACCGCCTCTTCCTACGCTTGGGCATATCGAATTGCCCTAGTGTAGCACGCAGTCCGCCGAAGAACAGCAGATGTCTGCAGAGGTCAGAAAAGTCACACTATCAGAACAGACGCTCCTATTCATCCGATTTGCATGATTGACATTGAATCCAAATTCAGGAAGCACGTCGTCATCGCTTAGCTCACATTTTTAATTTCTTCCTGGAACTAAGAGAAAAATTTAAAAAATATTTTGAAATATTTTTTGAAAAACCGGCATCGTAGCGTGAATTCTATTTTAAAAGGAGTCATCCGTTTACAGATCGAAAATCGGACAATTGTTCAGACGTTATCGATCTAGTAAATTCCGTGTGATAGTGCTGCGATCTATTGATTTTTCCTATAAGTATTTTTCGGTGCATTTAGCCTAAGCGATCTTTACGCCAAGGTCTATGTAATCAAAAATTGGGTCGTTTAAAAACGGTTTAACACAAAAAATGGCCATATTCGACACAAAATTTCGCACAAAATATTACCGTTTTTTTAATTGAGCATGACCTTTAGATCTGTTTTTCATCAACGTTCATTAATAAATAAATGTTTATCTTCATAATTGTAGTTGTAGGAATTCGCTGAAAAAGTTTGAATTTTTTAATTTTCGAAAAATAAGGGTTTTTAATGACATGAGACTCTGCCCGTTTCTAAACGTTCTTCATACGTTCTTCAATAATAACGTTTAATCATAAATTTGGAACTATATTTAAAAATTTTGAAAATGTTCAGGACTTCATGTTATACCTCCCAAAATTCAAATACCGGTTTCAAATTCACAGGGCGGTGATATCAGTGAAATCGAAATATTTACATTTTTAGACAAATTTGAAACGTTTCATCATTATTGTACTCGTCTTTGTAGAATTTTCCCAAGATACTGATATCTAATGATATCATAGCCTCTCTACATCACCTTAAGCAACTTAGTTTTCTCTCAATTCTGCATGTATACAAAATTATTAATAATTATTATATTCGATATAACTTAAATCCATTAAACAATGTAAGTGAATGACACAATAATTACACTTATTTAAGAAATGGGGAATATAAAAAATATTTGGCATTAGGATGCCATTTTTTATGGAACTGAATATTCTAAAGCAGTAATACACAAAATATATATTTCTTGTAACTCATATGTGAGAAGGCACTTGTCAGTCAACATTCTAGAACATCCACGAAAAACAAAAACAAAAAACAAACAAGTATAGAGCGTGTATTCCCTAGTGGTAAAACTTGCTGTTCTGCTTCTTCAGACATTGATGCCCGGCGTTCTTCTAAGTTTCATTGTCGGAAGTGACCGCGTGCTTCCTTTTAGAGGAGAATATTTCGTCACCTATGAAACTGAAGACCTGCTGTTTTTCTACCTCGTGCGGTGCAAGAGATCGCCGGCTAATGTTTTTGCATCTTTATTGGAATGTTCAATGTTGTGGTTAACCAACATGCACATACTTGTGAATAACCCAAATGTTCAATGATTGCCATTAAACCACCTTTCCAATTGATATTAAAAAACATTATTCGCTAGTGGTTACGATTTTCTCGAATGATGTCATTGACGCGATGGATAATCACCGCAGTGTGCGGACGACCGCACCCTGGCATCTACAGTCAAAATTTTCTTCGTCTCTGTCTTCTGCTTCGTTGAACCCTCCATATCCATGATTCATTTTGCCAGAATGTCAGTGGCCATTTTGCATGAATGAACAGTGGTAACAACCATTGGCGGGCAACACTGTTACTGCCAAGGAGGGTACACGGTCTGAAGAAGGGCTTAAAATTCGAATTATTTCATTATTTCTAAAAATTACTGAAAAGAAACAACAACAAACAATAAGAGGCATTTGTAGTATGCATGATCTAAGCCTTTGCCTCTAATGATATTGCAGTAAGAATTATATGTTTACAAACTCAAACCTATATGACAGTGATCATTACCCCATTAACATTCATATTCCATCTAATGAACCAGTTTCAGAACTTAGGTGCTGGCTAATGGATTTACATGAACAAATTGGCAAAAGTTTCAAGAGATTATTAGTTCCAATGTTGACAATCTCATTAAACCTGACAATCTAAACCCACAAGATATAAATAATTTATTAAGTGATTTTACCAATTTAGTTATAACAGCAGCTAATGTCTCTATCCCCCAAACAACAGGAAAAATAAAAAGCACCAATGCCATGGTGGAATGCAGAATGCACTACAGTTATTAAAAATAAAAGAGAACCTTTAGAAAATTCAAGAAAACAAACATTAGAAAATGGAATAGCATATAGAAAGCAAGAGCCTTAGCAAGACTCACCTTAAAATCTATGATACAATCCTGGCATAAATACACATCCAATATCACCCATCAACCTCAACAACTGAACTTTGGCAAAAAGTTAAGTCAATCAGTGGAAAAGTTGGCCTAGTACACCCAATACCTTCATGGATAAAATGGAAATCAACACTCTGACCTAAGCTATTAGTAATTCTCTTCTAACAACTCTGTGACAACTCAAGTATAAAACTATTACTCAAACTTCCTGTCTGTAATAGCTCCAAATATCAACTCAAATCAAGAACATATCAGACTGACTCTAAGAGATAATGAAGAACAACATAACCAAGAGTTCCTAATGAGCGAACTTACAGTAGTACTAGACAAAAGTAAAAATTCAGCCCCAGGCCTGATAGAATCTCGAATAGTTCCTAAAACCTGCCTAAAGTTGCACATGAATACCTACTCAATTGTACAATTTATTTGGAACACTCAATCCTTTCCCAACCAATGGAGAGAAGCAATTGTTGTACCAATACCCAAACCAAACAAAGATCACACCCAACCAACTAACTTTCGCCCAATCTCCCTAACTTGCAATATATGCAAATTACTAGAAAAAATGGTCTGCAACCGGCTGAGATGGATATTAGAAAGCAATAAGCAGATATCACGCAACAGATATCACGCCGGCGTCGCTAGCCGAATGCGTTTACGCTCCGTGAAGTCACGAAGGTTAAGCGCATTCGAGACTCGCGGGTTCGTGGTTGGGTGACCGGCCAGGAACCCGGATCTAACGGCGTCGAGCCCTGGCCGAAGGATAAAGGCACTGACTGACTGCGACGTGACGAGACTGGACTAATATTAAAAATAATAATGCCCATTAATGGAGGATTACTCCAGGGCAAAGCGCTCAACGCCTTAGGGGCTTGGAGACGCGTTGCGTCAAGGAGTGGACGCAACAAATTTAAAAAAAACAAAGAAAAAGAAAAAAAAACAAAGTGCCTTCAGAGCATTTAGATCTACCAATGACCACCTAGTCAATATTGATACCGAAATTTGTGATGCTCTGGTTTTGAAGCAACATGTGATGGCTGTCTCACTGGATATCGAAAAGGCGTATGAAATGGTATATAAAGACAGGCTGATTAACATTCTGTCAAACTTGCAAATTAAAGGTAACATCTTAGCATTTATCATAAACTTTCTAAAACACAGGTATATTAGAGTCAGAATTCAAGACACAACATCGAACCCACAGAATTGATAAATGGTCTCCCACAGGAATCAGTTCTTAGCGTATTACTCTTCATAATCGCCATCAATGAAGTAAACCTGGTAGTCCAACACCCTGTGAAAATATACCTTTTTGCCGACGATATCACCCTGCTCTGCAGTGGAAAAACCTTCAGGCAACTGGAAATATCATCCAAGAAACATTAAATAAATCAAATTGGTCAATTAACTCGATCGGTACAATTTGAAAACAAAATCGGAATTTATAGTGTTTTCAAGAAGATGCAAGGATGGGAATGAAGGAATTCAACTTAGACTTGGAACCTTTCAACTCAAAGTGTCTGTCAAATTCTTGGTATGCTTTCTGATTCTATTCACTCATAGAAACAACATGTAGCTGCTCTCAAGTTGGAATGTAAAAAGAGACTAAATGTAATAAAAATGTTGTCGTCTATCAAATGGGGTGCACAATCTGAATGTCTAATCAAAATATGACCAAGCATTCATTCAGGCAAGTTGGATTACGGTGCAGTAGTATAACTCAGCATCCAGAGAGCATGAAAATGCTAAACCCCTAATCACAAGCGCATGTCGCTTAAGCCTTGGCGCCTTTAGAACCAGTCCTGCTAATAGCCTATTAGTGGAAACAGGGCAAATACCATTAGTCCTGTGACGTAAAGTTCTCTGTCTAAATTATGCTTACTCAACTTTAAGTGTCCCTCCAAATCCTGCATACACAAATATTTTCAATAACCTAAAACATATATCTTATGAGGCCCACCTCAATTCCACTACCACTAAGAGAGAGATTCCACGTACCTGAAGGAACTTAATATTATTGATCCAGTTACCTTACCCAGATGTATGCCTCCCATCCCACCCTGGCGAGATCTAATGGTAACAAACATGACCTTAGCAAACAGTCCTCGCCTTACTTCTGGTCCCAATGCTAATTTCAAGAATTTAATAACAAGTTTACAACGGTGGCGTCAAATTACGGTAGCGTCGCGTGGTTCGGCGCGCGGCGTCGGGCCCCCGGGGCCGCGCCGACGCTTCGGGAAACCGCTCTGCCGGATGCTAGTGGGGGTGTAAAAGGCGACGCCTCGCCGCGCCGGCTGGAAAACCCGAGGAATCCAGGCGGGAAAATTTCCCCTGAAGGGACCCCGCGGATCGAGGCTAAGAGATGCCGGTTGCAGCCCTGAAGGGCTGGCCAGCGAGCCGTATGACGCCCGCTGCTTGTAGGTGGGGCGAGCCAACGGATAGGCCGCACCGACAGGCGCCTCGGGGATACGCTGGTGTCGAAAGACGGAGGTATCTCCAGTGCATTCATTGCACGTGATCTTCGGGTCGAAGATCGGTTGGCGACAGGCCGCGTAACTGGTATAGTTACGGACTCTTGTCCGACAGTTTCGCACCTCGCGTTGTTTTTTGCTGCTTTCGAAGCAGTGGTTCTGGGCGAGGCCTAGGGACGGTCGCGGGGCTCGCCATAAGAGAACGAAAGGCTGCGGGGTTGTTTTTTGTATTGTAATCATTGTACATTCTGTAAATATACTGTAAAAATATTGTAAATATCAACGAAGTCGTCTGTGTTTTTTCATCCTAGTACGTCACAGACTCGGAACCTTTTTTTTCTAAAACTGGTGCAGCGGTTATCGTAAATTCACGCCGAGGCCTGCCCCAAATTGCAATTGTAGTTCAAAATTGGTTGCAGTGGTGTTTAGAACTCACACGGGTTTGGGCCCAATTGCATTTAAATAATTGGTTAACAGATCAAAGACTACGTCTATCAATCGCCTAGTGGAAGAGTTACTACGTCGCAACGAAGGGGGAACGGGGAAGTCTGCAGCAGTCCGCGGGGACATCAGTGCGGCATCAGAGTCATCGGTGCGCGCTGATTAATCAGAACAGCACGCGGGACAGGTGACGCAGTTAAACGTGCACACGCGTCGTAAATACGTGCGCCGGCAGCGTCGCGCACGCCACGAGAAACCGAAAGTGTGGTGTTTCGGTACGGTAGTTTCGGGGCGGTACAATCCGACTGGAACCTTTTTTTTCTAAAACTTGGAACTGGTACTGGAACGAGCTGATATTGGTACTGGAACTGGAGGCCGATATTGGTACTGGAACGAGCTGACATTGGTACCACTGGAAGGAGACATCCCGGACGAGAGGAAGGAAGGAGGCCAGAAACCGGATCCAGAGGCGCTCAGGACACCGAGGTCAACTGAAGTAAGTGTGTTTTTGTTCGGCCGGGGATCAATTAGGCAAAATGGCTTTCAGGGGTTAAGGAAAGGGAGATGCTTGTTAGGTCGCGATGGAGATGGGAAACATTAGAAGGAAACGAGACCGTGGTTAAATTTTAAATCGATCATTACGGAAAGCGAGCAGTACGGGGAATCATTCGTGAAACAACTCGCTGACCATGAAAAGAACAGGTCGCAGAAATACGCGAGCAGGAAAGAATACGGAAGAGAGAGGCAGGAAAGAATACGCGAGCAGGAAAGAATACGCGAAGAACGGCAATTTGAATTTGAAAGCTTAAACTAACGAATCAGGCTCCCACGCGATCCTAGGTAGTAGCGACACGGGAAATCGAACAATATTCGTATCAGCCAAGTCATGGACAAATTTAAAGGCGAAGGCGACGATATTACGTTTTTTTTAGTTTTCGGGCGCATGCTCGCCAGCTTGGCATTGCGCCGGTCGAAGGGGTTTAAGCCATTTAATGGGTTTACTTCCCCAATGAGGTGGAACAACTGGCTCGTAGTAGGATCCGATACACCGGAACAAGATTATGACCTAAAAAGAACAACTATTAGATATGTTCAGGTTTACGGCGAAAAGTGCCGTCAGATGTTTTGTAGTCACGTAAAAGGTAAAGACCATTGGAACGTTCATGCACGTGAATTAGCTAGTTATTGTAAAAATGGATCTCAGGTTTAAAGGTAGAAACATTTGAGCAATGTAGATTCATTGTAACAGACCAGAGAAGGGAAGGTGCGCGGTTATGCGTGACCATTTCATTGATGTGTGGGGTGAGGTTTCTGCGTCCCAAGATTTGGCACGAAGGCGGGACACCTACGAAAACAACCGAGCTAGGGATATAAGAAGGAATTCTCGGGTTCAGCAATAAAGAGCAGGCAGGCGAACGGAAAGGGCCCGAAGGTGACGGAAAGCGCACCGTCCATTTCCAAAACGGCATCCCGAAGGTAGCTAGTAACGCGGAGTTCGAAAAGCCGCAAGAACGGACGTATTAAATTTTAAAAACCAGGTCACATAAAAAAATTGTCCTCAATATAACAATAAACCTAGCGAGAAGATGTGTCACGTGGGACGCTAGTGCGCCAGAGTTATTGTCTCACACATTTCTTGCCAAAATTTGCGGCGAAACAGTCACCTGTCTCCGGGGATACGGGTGCGACGATTGACGTCATCAATGCAAAGCACGTCACGCCGAACAATACACCGGCAGTCCGTATGGGTTCAGCAGCCCCTGGACGAAGCGCCAAAAAATCTCCCGGAGCCAAGGTAGAGATAGTGGGGCCATTCGGTCCCTTTGTTACAGAACCGCAGTCGCCAAGAACGCGACTTGCTTATTACATTTTAGTAATCGTTCTGCCGATTTTGAAGGAGATAAAGCAAGGTTTCTTAGAACCACAGCCATCTGCCCCGATGGACTAGGGCGCAAGCAGCTGCTGAGGGGAAAGGGCGGAGGGGCCCGGGTGCAAAACAATGCGGCAGACGAAGGCCTCAGACAATAGAGAGAGTAAGGAACGACCGTGGCCGGGACGCGTTCCGGGGTAAGCGTTTCGGAGGAAACCGAGGATGAAAATAGAGTTGGTTGGGCGAGGTCGACCCCCCGGGCAACTCGAATCAGACGATCGGGAATCTGAATTAGATTTCGGTAGCATTGCTTGGCCTGTTTGGACCCCACCGAATTTGAAACGGCTCAGAGACAAGACAAGGAGCTCGCGCCGTTGATTGAGCGTGCGGAAGGCCCCGAGACGGATCGGCACGATTATGTAGGGAAAACGGCCATTGTTTGTGTCCGCATAGTAAGCGCGGAGAGCAGTTCTCTGTTAGTAATCCCGCGGGTGTATCGTGGCACGATCTTAAAACTTTGTCATGAAGTGCTCACGGCCATTTGGGGTCAAAAAAAGCAAAGATCCCAAAGGGCCAAATATTTCTTCTGGCCGAATTGTTATAGGATTTTGGGAAAACTATGTGGTAGTTGCGACAGTTGCCAGCGGGGTAGGAAACGGCGGGAAAACTTCGCGCGCCTTTAAAATTGTTCCATAACGGGCGAGGCATTCGAGAAAGTGAATGTCGACGCGTGTGGCCCATTTCAGAATCGGTCACGGAAACAGTTTATTTTAACGGCGATGTGTTTAGCCACGAAGTATCCGAGGCTATTCCGATAGGGGACCTAACTTGGTCACTGAATGAAGCATTATTAGAATTATTCAGTAGAATAGATTTCCCACGAATGAAACGACCGGGGCACCTGCTTCACGGTTTTGACAGCGGAATTCGCCGAGCGGTTTGGCATTAAACTGGTGGGGAAGTTCGCCGTATCCCCCTCAATCAAACGCAGTCGAAAGAATGCATCAACTATGAACCGGCTTATGAAGGTTCTGTGTTTGGAGGCAGGGACGGATTGGGAATGCCAATTTCCCCGCATTATTTGCGTTGGCACGAGTGTCACGAATCATTAGGTTTTTCCAGCCGAATTGGTGTAGGGGAAGAATTTCACCCTACACTTTTTATGAAAGGCAGGGAACTGCGGAAGGTAAAGAAAATTCGTAGTTGAGCATGTATTCAAATTAATCAATCGTTTGAAAACGCTCCGTGACCAGCTCACAATAGAATGGCTGAAGAACAGCAGAAACGTAAAGTGTGGTACGACCGGGAAAGGGGGTCTCACGTACTTTTGAGATAGGCGCTAAGGGGTTGGTTCGCACTAACAGGACGCGAAGCTCGCGGTTCAGTGGATAGGCCGGCGAGATTTGAGAAAATTCCCCGGGAAACCCATGGTCCAGATGCCAAACAAGGAACCCCGCGTCTATACATTAATAGCTTAAAAAATACCACCAGCGGACAGAGTACTTGAATGTGCTTAGTTCTACGTCCGTGACAGACGCAGGTGACGAAGACGCGCAGATCGCTATGCGCTTAATTGATTTTGCGACTTTGACGCGGAAGAAATGCTGAGCGGACTGAGGTCGAACCTGAGTTTCGCAACGCTCTGAAAACGGCCCTTTGTGTACAGTTCTATATTTAGTGAGAAACCGGATTGACAGATATCACACCATGGATACGAGTTAACTGATACCAGCAAAGTGGTTGAAGCGTACCCACCGTACATCGCCGAGGCAGGCTAAAATTACGGAAGAAATCGATAGAATGCTCGCGACAACATCATTGTGGAGGCGGAGAGTGATTATACGTCCCCATGATAGTTGGAAGCACCGGGCAAGAAACCACGGCCCTGTATCGATTATAGGCGCCCAACGAAATTATTAAACCGAATACTTTCCGTTACCCAATCTCGAAGAACGGAAGAACAGGTAGCCGCAGCAAAAAATTTTAGGTACTGACCTTTGCAAATGTTTTTGGCAGATCGGTCTTACGGAAAGGGCGCAAAAGGGATTCGGCGTTCGGACCAGTTTCGGCAAGTACCGGCCGCTAGATTACCTTCGGAATAAAGAACGGTCCCTATCAATGTTGTCGATTATGGGCACCTTATTGAATAAATGCCAAGAATTGGGGACCGTACCTTGATGACATCGCGGTTTCAGTAACACTGGCAAGCATATCTGACACCGATACGGTCTTTCGCAATTAAAATCCGCCAAAATTTAAGTGCAGCCGCGCAAGGTTTGTTTGCGCGGGCTAACGTAAAATATCTTAGAGTAGTCGGTAAGGAAATTGCGGGCCCGGTAGCCAAGATACAAGCAATCCAAATCTTCGACCAGAGTCAAAGAAACAGTGCGTTCTTTGCTCGGTCTGAGGATACATCGACGTTTGATACCAGGGGTTTTCGGAGAAAGCGGCAGCGCTTAGATGCGCTGCGAGGACGCGAGCGCCAAGGTAAAATCGTCTGACAGAGGCATTGAACACATCTTACAATGAGCTGCGACAAGCTCAGTGAGAAAACGCGTATATGCACCTGATTATACCAAGGAATTTGAGTTCAGGCAGATGCTTCTCGGAGAGGCTTAGGCGTGGGTTTTCACCAAGTAAATGACGAGGAGTAGAACAACCAGTCGTTTTTTTAAGGTAAATTAAATGATGCGAAATTAATTATGGCACCACAGAACTAGAGTGTTTAGCGCTGATTTGGGGTGATAAACTTAAGATTTATCTCGACGGGCAGGGCCCAAATTTAGGTCGAACCACCACAATCGGTGGTCTGGTTGCTAACGGCCGGCAAAACCCCAGATTATTACGCTGGTCTTTTAATCCAGCACCTCGATTTCGCATCAGGCACAAAAAGGGGCCCAGAAAATGTTAATGCAGATGCGCTTAGTCGCATGTTTGATGATGGAATTGATCCACCCGGGGAGAATAGGGGAAAACGCACGTTCATGACATGAAATGTCGTGAAATTCTATGTAAATAATTTTGTAAACTCAAGGGGAAAATTTGTGTTTTTTTATATTTTTTAAAGTAAATACATACATGTGCAATAAACTCGTTAAGAACGGGACATGATGTATGTAAAAACCCAATTATGTAATACTCAATGCACGTAAATGTTTGTATTTATATTTCCCGGATTTCATGTAATGCAAGATCTAAGAAATTATGAATATTTCAATGTAAAGAAATGTTTGTATTTCAGGATCATAATTCAAGATGCGTCAAGAATACTTATGTATGTATATAGGAGTAATTAATGTAAATGGCAAAATAGCTTAGGTGAAAAGGAGGGGGACAGCCCGAGATTTATTTACACATTTGAATAAAAAGGGTTTAATATTCGTATAATTATGTTCATGTTCTGAAAAATTTGGATGAGAGGTCTCACACGGGTAACTTAGCAGAATTTTTTCCTGGCATATTTTGCTGCGAAAATTCTCCCCCGGCATGGAGGGTCTGAGCGTCGCGTTCGGCGCGCGGCGTCGGCCGCGCGGGCTGGGCCGGGGCGCGCCGGGACGCTTCTGAAACCCGTCTAAGCCGGGTGCTGGGGGGTGGAAAGGCGACGGCGCCTCGCCGCGCCGGCTGGAAAACCGTAGGAATCCAGGCTGGGAATTCCCGAGGGACGGCGGATGCGAGGCTAAGAGATCGGTTGCAGCCCTGGGAAGGGCTGGCCAGGGGCCAGACGCCCGCGCTTGTAGGTGGGGGCGAGCCAACGGAAAATAAGGCCGCACAGGCGCCTGGGGAAGTGTGTCGGAAGACGAGAGGTATCTCCAGTGCATTCATTGCACGTGATCTTCGGGCCCAAGATCGGTTTGGCGACAGGCCTAACTGTATAGTTACGGGACTCTATGTCCGACAGCTTTGCACCTCGCGTTGCTTTTGCCGCTTTCGAAGCAGTGGTTTGGCGAGGCCTGGACGGTCGCGGGTTTCGCGGCAAGAGAACTGAAAGGTTGCAAGGGTTAGTTTTTTGTATTGTAATCATTGTACATTAACTGTAAATATACAAAAGAAATATCAATCAGAGCAGTCGTCTGTGTTTTTCATCCTAGTACGTCACAAGTATATCAGATGGTTCTAAAAGTGATGGAAAAGCTGTTGCATTCTATGTTCAGTCTCCAATATGTGGGAAACGCAAAGTCTCCCAGATTATTTTTCCATTTGTTCATGCGAAGCATGGGCAGTCCTAAAGCCATCGAATTCAGTCTCAAGCAACAAATTATTGCCCATTGCAATATTCACTGACTCAAGACGACCTTAGAGCCATAGAAAATAAACACACAGGTAACCTAATCATACAAAAAACCAAGAATTTGTATTTAGTCAAGGTGAAAAAAGGGGCAGAAATCGAATTTATTTGGATCCCATCCCATAGGGGAATCGCTGGTAATGAGAAAGCTGATAAATATGCAAAATGGCAACATCATTTCAAGTTTTGATTCACAAATTCGTGGACTATAAAAGACATTAAAAGCTCTTCTGGACATCTTGCTTCAAATTTGGGACTCACAATGGAATAAAATCATCAAAATTAATCTAGTTAGGAACTCAGTACTGGAACCAGCCTGCGAAAATCTGCTTTAAAAGAAAGAGAGCAAGTTATCATCACTAGATTGATGGTCATTTTAATCTGAAAATTGTTATATATTTAAAAATGCGACCAGAACATGCCTAAATGTGGTGAAAAAATATCTACACAAAACCTATCTTTGAATGCCCGGTATAAAAGGAAAAAAACCTCTTGGGAAAATAGAAACTAACCTTTCATAAATTGTTCAGCTCTGAAGACGGGTGTAAAGTACTAAAGTTGCTAGACATTGTTAACTTAATAAGGTAATATAATATAAAATTGAATGTTATTAATTTTAAATACAATCTAATGTAATGCAATAATTAAGAAAATATGGGCTATAATGTTGTAAATTGTTGTGTAATTTAAACTATAATGTGATGTATACTTAATTTGATTGACATTGATTGTGTATACTTAATGAATTGTGGATGCTTAATGTGTGTATACTAAACTGTGATACTTAACGCATTGATGTATACTTAATTGCGGTCGTTGATGACCTTGATGTTAAAAACGACCTTAAATAAAACAAAATAAAAAAAGAGACATTTGTTTCTAATTGCCCCTAAGGAGCAGTTATACTTGAATTAAAATAAAAGGAAAGTCAGTAAGAATGTCTAAAAGTAGTGTATTACACGCATGGTAAACGTAATTTTTGATCTTTCCGCTGTGCGTATACCAATTCACTGGGGAGAGATTCAGTTCCTTTAACATGAAAATGTCGTTCACCTTAAAGGAATCGGTCTTCTGCAATGTGAACAGATGAACGTTGTGATACCAATCAAACATTTACGCGGACATTTACACGTTAGTTTTATACAAAACACTTCTAGTATTATTACAATTTAATAGTAATTCTATTACTACATTACTAATTTATTAGTGCTTAGTGGCTACTGCCGATCCGAAATCCCTGCTTACCCACAATAATAACTATTATAGTTGGTAAATCGAAGTTTATGTGGACACTCTCCTTTAATGCAGTGAAGTGATTATTCGTATTTTTCACGCTAGATATCTAATTTTATTGCCAACGCATTTTGACTCCAAGTGCGTTAACTTTTTGTGATCTGTTGGTCTATTTAATATGCTTGTATTGTTTAATGTGATGATGTTTTGAAGAAGAAGAATTAGAAGAATTAGAAGAAGAAGAAGAAGAAGAAGAAGAAGAAGAAGAAGAAGAAGAAGAAGAAGAAGAAGAAGAAGAAGAAGAAGAAGAAGAAGAAGAAGAAGAAGAAGAAGAAGAAGAAGAAGAAGAAGAAGAAGAAGATTATGATGTTTGATATTGTCGTAAGGTATTGATATGGTCAAAAAGGTATGAATATCCACGTTTAATGTTCTATGAAATAGTCGTTCGTTTAGTTGTAGTAAAGTAAGTATGAATATTCCGTATTTGCGAGTCGCACGAGCCAAAGCGAAACTTATTAGGAATGATTTATATGTTATGCTGAAACTTGACAGATGGATCAATTATTAGTGACCCTTCCGATTTGATATCTGGTATAAAAAACGAATATTTAGTTTACCTAATCAAAGGAAGAGTTGCCACCATAAACTCTGATTTACCAAGTAGTTGTAAAATTAGTGGTATTGTGGATTAGCAGGGATTTCGCAGAAAAACGCCAATAGAGCACTAATAAATCAGTAATATACTAATAGTATTACTATTAAATTTAATAATAGTAATACTATTAATATGCGTTTTGTGTAAAACTAATGTTTAAATGCTGCCAACCTTGTCACAATTACACTGTTATTACGTTTAGGTAGTAGTGACATTTTCCTATTTAAGTTTGCTAATAAAATGGACTACTTCATAGATTCCACCAACATTAAAACCATTCATGTGAGGTCTGTTCTAATTTGCTATTTTGTAAAGGATTTGCTGTTTTTGTAAATCTGCAATTAACAGTTTCGGCCTAGGCGGTTTTTGATTTTTATTTATGATTTTCCAATTGTTTTTCATCAGTAATCCTTGTGAAGTTAGTTGTAATATTTTAGTAGTAAAAGTAACCAAGTTCGGATTTACCAATTTTATTATAGTCATTATTAATTTTCATGAATACTATTTATTAATACTTAGAAAATAATGGATAGCCCAAATAGAACTCTGCATGTACTTAGTATTTCGTTAAGATAATGCTCTTTCAGTTTTCTAGAAAAGTGGATTGTGAATTTATTTTGTGGATTGTGGAAGGTGTCCATGTCACACACACTTGTTTGATAAAAGGGGTGGCAAAAGTCTTAAGAGGTAAGATTCATGTGTTTTTTTTCTAAATTTTATATTTTAAAACAGACAAGTGTTAATTTTTCTTAATTAAAATAGTGATGAGTGTTGTTGATTATCTTTAACTGTTAATAATCATTATTTGCGTATTGATAGTAATAAATACAATTTTCTTTTTTCAAGTTATTGGGTGTGATATTTGTTGAAACAATTATCAACGAAGACAAAATAATGCTTCCTGACCACACCCAAACAGAACTGTAAGAGACAATTTCTCTGAATGGAGGTGACAATGAAATAACTTTTGTCATAGGCAATTTTCATTTTTGCACAGATTTGAAGAGGGGTCAGAACTAACTTGTTGCTATGAACAGTGAGAATATCGAAAGGCAAGTGCATTATTAATTTTCATTATGGTCAAAGTAATAAACTCATTCTTATATCAATATTTATATGGTTTTTGCAAATTTCCTAAGATGGATCCAAGCTCAGTTAATTACTGGCATTAAATTAGGGACCTTGCCTAATCATAATTGACAATGCTTCATTTGTAGTAGATGGAAGAAAACATTTGGTCAAAAAAAAAAAAAAAAAAAAATGATTTTTTTAAGTAATATTGAAGATTGAAGTTATAATTTAAAAATAATTTATTTTAACAAATATGTTTAAAAGGGGTGGTTACAACAAGGCATGGTATCACCAAAATGCCAGTTGTTCTTTTGGGGGAACTATGCACATTTCAGTAGTCATTTAAAAAATTTTTGCTTTATATATAATTGTTTTTTAAAAATTTTTAAAAAAAAATATGTTTAAATGGATTGTTTTTTTTCTACATTGTTGACAAACCTTTGAAAAAAAGGGTAATCAAGACCAATCCCACCACTGTGTTTTCAGTGCCTTAGAACAGTGAAAAATTTTAAAGTTTCAAGGTCAGCAGGGAGGAAAGAATTGAAAGGTTTGGGAGGAAATATTATATTAGTGTGTAAATGTCTAAGAGAATATTTAACTCTTTAATGCAATTTACATTTTTTTTATTTCGTTTTTTTTCTTTTGGGGCCCATATTGCTTATTAATTTTTTTTATTATTTTTAAATTTATCTAGTAATTTTAGGAATAATATTTCCTTAATTTTTTGACACAAACCTCGAGGTGACTTCAAAAAAAAAATTATTTTAGATACAGAATGAATAATAAAAAAATATTGGAGGAAAAAACCAAGAGCAGGGCGTTTATGAAATCATTTTTAATTTAGAAATTTCGGGGAAAAGGTCAATGACAATAAAGGGGGTAATAGGGGTGTATTCATTACAACAATTTTTATATTTCAAAATGTTTTATCATGACAGTAATTCATCATTTATTATCAAAATCATGGAATTAAAATTTATTCATATTATGATTTAAGAAGAATGCACTTGCAAATTTATCTGAACGTCATACTATCTATTTGGGAAAACGTTAAGGGAAACATAGCCTGAGTTTTTAGGAAAGGGATTAAGGCAAATGTTGTATTAATGAAGGAGGGATTGATGTAATAAAAACTTTTTTTTCCCCAGCATTTGAAACTGAACTAGCCTTTAATTTTTTATTAGTTTTTTTGGGAATAATTTTACTTGATAATATTTTTTTTTTCCCAAATAGAAATTAGTTTTAAAACTGTTTTTAAAAGGTACCATGTTTTCTTTTAAATCCACATGATTTTAATTTCTTTAAATATTAAGATTTTCAATTTAAAAAATAACCATTGTATTATTTTTAAATATCTTGTTTTTTTCAAAATTTCCCATAAACCCCAAGGATTCATGAAATAAGTATATTAATTTTGTATCAGGCTAAATATTTCATGCATTTATTATGGAAATTTGGGGAAATTTTTAATTTAATTTATTTAACTAGTGAATCAGATTTTATCTGAGTAAGTACTATGTTTGGGTAGTAGTTTACAGTAATGCACTTAGAATAAATAGAAAGAAATTCAATATTTTACAATTAATATTTAGTTAAAATTAATTCATTGTGATTTCCATTTCAATAAATAACTTAAAAAAAAAAAGCTTTTTTTCAAAATACCCCAATCTTATCAAACCCCATTGAAATAGAAAAAAATTTTTAAAATAAAACTCTGTCTCGGGAACAACAGAAAAGTTACCCAGACTTTTCATTAATGATTTTTATATTTTTTTTAAATTTTTTTTTTAAAAGGTAATGAATAATTAAAGAGTTAAATAAAATGGATGCTTTTGATTAATTTTTCACATCACTAGACAGTTAAAAAAATTTCTAAGGACATTTAAAACTTACCATAAAAAAAAAATTGAATTGTTAAATAATTGGAATTTATTTATGTTCAATAAAATCAAAAGAAATTTGATAATTATTAAAAAAAAAGTTTCACCTGAGAGGGTATTTTTTAGAAATATTTATTTACCATTTGAAATTGATAATAATTATTAACACGAAATTTGACCATTAGCTTTTAAAGGGTTTTATTTTCTTTACTAGGCTCTTTTTAATCCTTTACTCAGCTATTGATAATGGTAACCTTTTTAACTTTTTTGAGTTAATATTTTTTATAGATGAACATCTTTTTAATTATAAGAAAACCGAGACATGTTATTCAGGTGAAAGTCTCTCATCTGGCGAGCAGTGGGTGATCAGAAAAAAAACAAAAACAAAAAGAGTTGATCGATAAAGTTTTTAAAATTGGCTATTTAAAAAGGTAAATTTATGCCGCCGATGGGGGAAAGTGGCCTGAACTTTTATATAATGGAAATACCTTTTAATTTTCTTAGTTTTAATAATTGTTTGTTAAATATGTTTTTCTAAGGAAAAATTCTAGAAAAATTTAATCAGTAATCTGAGTGGGGGCTATAGTTAATTGCCGAAAAAACATAAGATTAAAATTATTTTTTTTTAAAGTTTAAACCATAAGTATCACAACATCCATCTTCACCCCAAAGCCTCCCCCAAAAAAAAAAAAAAGAACAACCTGGTCTTCCTTTAATTTCACTTTCTTAAATGAAGATATGCTGAAAAAATCGATATAGAGGTTTTAAGGATATACATGTTTTGGGTCCTTGTACTGAAATAGTTATTTGCGAGGTAAATCACGGGTTTAGGTGGAATGGTTCTTGATTTATTGATTCGGTTCATTAAAGGAAAATCGATTTCATGAACTGAATCCTTGTTTATACGTGTATACACTTTTATATGGGGTATCACAAAAACTCCATTTATTACTAAAAATCAACTGTCATAAAAAAAAAAATACAAATAAACAAAAAAGAAAAATTAACTTACATATTAGTTGAAATTATAAATTTTTAATAGCATTACGTCTATATGCTAATACTTAAAATTAGTTAGGGGTCTGCGCTATTAGGCAGGACATCCTTATAAACGAAAAAACTTAAATGATTCTTAAAATATCACCAAGTCTGCTTATTTCTGAAAAATATAGACTTTTATGAACTGAAGTTTAATACATAATTCTAAAAAAAAAAATAACAAGTAAGTTCATTTTAAACCCAAATAAATACAATTGTTTAAAATAAATTTATTCACCAAACATATGCTACTTGAACTTTTATTTTGGATGCTATTGCCCTCAACCCTCCCATTTTAATACTAAAAGTTGTCTACAGCCCTCCTGCGGCCTCTCTCGCATCCCAATCTCCCAAACCTCTCCTATCATCTTCGTGTTTCCATTTCTTCTAAAATCGATTTCTGTATTTGCATTCTTTTAAAAATTGATCATTTCTTACATGGTCCATTTTAGACACTTTTACAACTTCTTCTCATGAAATCAATTTGCAGCCTTTTAATTTGTCTTTTTCGTTTTCTTATTTCCACGTTTCTGATCCATACAGCACTATATTTTTGGGGATGGTTTCAAACAGCCTTTTCTTAGTTGATCTGGATATTATATCAAACACCTACATCAGTAAAAAGATTTTTTTCTTCAATAATTTCGGTCTCTTGTACACTTGTATATATTTACTGTAGACGCAATTAAACCAATATCCAAGTTACATAAATGGAATGAAAAACTGTCAAAACAATTTTAAATATGAAACATTTTTTTATTACACAAACTGAATGCACGTAATATAAACACTACCTCCTATAGACACGCTATTCTGTGCATTGGGTGAACTTAATCGTAGATCTGTCCCTCTGGCCAGCGCACAAATATTCCTTTCTATGCCTCTGGTGGCGCACAGCAAAACAATTGCACATTGATACCCCTGAATCTGTGATGCAATGCTAGGCGAAAAACATCCACAAAATAATTATTTTGTAAATATATTAAAGTTTATGATTGTAATAAAATCTATAATACTCTGACCTTCAAAGGGGAAAGGGAGGCACTTTCATCGATTTTGGTTCAGTATATTCAGAGATAATCGCGCTGTATCTCAACACCCTTGTCTTTATGTATTAGTACGGATGTAGAAGTAAAGATATAGATAGATAAAAATCAAAATAACATCGGAGATACTTATGGAGGAGAAGCAACGAAATGGTCCGTCATGGGCTTTGAAGAATGTTGTGGTATGTTACAAAAGTTCTCTGTTTTGAAGAAGACAAGGATCACATGGTTATGGTTCTAGAACCC